>OX376374.1:93330478-93392478 GCA_947369275.1 Nemotelus nigrinus
TCTTCCCTCAGCCCCTCCTCCCTCAGCCGATTCTCCCTCAGCACCTCCTCCCCCCTCAGCCCTTGATCCCTCAGCCCTCCCTCCCTCAGCCCTCTTCCCTCAGTCCCTCCTCCCTCAGCCCCGGCTCCCTCAGGCGCTCCTCCCTCCGTCCCTCCACCCTCAGCCCTGCCTCCCTCAGCCCCTCCTCCCTCAGACCCTCCTTCCTCAGCTCCTCCTCTCTCAGCCCTTCTTCCCTCAGCCCCTCCTCCCTCAAACCCCTCCTCCCTCAGCCCCTCCTCCCTCAGCCCCTCCTCCCTCGGCCCCTCCTCCCTCAGCCCCTCCTCCCTCAATCACTCCTCCCTTAGCCCCTCCTCCCTCAGTCTCTCCTCCCTCAGTCCCTCTTCCCTCAGCTCCGCCTCCCTTAGCCCCTCCTCCCTCAGCCCCTCCTCCCTTCGCCCCTCCTCCCTTTGCCCCTCCTCCCTCAGCCCCTCCTCCCTCAGCGCCTCCTCCCTCAACCCCTCCTCTTTCAGCCCCTCCTCCCTCAGCCCCTCCTCCCTCAGCCCCTCCTCCCTCAGCCCCTCCTCCCTCAGCCCCTCCTCCCTCAGCCTATCCTCCCTCAGCCCCTCCTTCCTCAGCCCTTCCTCCCTCAGCCCCTTCTCAATCAGCCCCTCCTCCTCAGCCCCTTCTCCCTCAGCCCCTCCTCCCTCAGCCCCTCCTCCCTGAGTCCCTCCTACCTCAGCCCCTCCTCCTTCAGTCCCTCCTCCCTCAGCCCTCCTCCCTCAGCCCCTCCTTCCTAAGCCCCTCCTCCCTCAGCCCCTCCTTCCTCAGCCCCTCCTCCCTCAGCCCCTCCTCCCTCAGCCCCTCCTCCCTCAGCGCCTCCTCCTCTTTCAGCCCTTCCTCCCTCAGCCCCTCCCTCCTCAGCCCCTCCTCCCTCAGCCCCTCCTCCCTCAGCCCCTCCTCCCTCAGTCTCTCCTCCCTCAGCCCTTCCTCTCTCAGCCCCTCCTCCCTCATCCCCTCCTCCCTCAGTCTCTCCTCCCTCAGCCCTCCCTCTCTCAGCCCCTCCTCCCTCAGCCCCTCCTCCCTCAGCCCCTCCTCCCTCAGCCCTCCTCCCTCAGCCCCTCCTTCATCAGCCCTTCCTCTCTCAGCCCCTCCTCCCTCATCCCCTCCTCCTCAGTCTCTCCTCCCTCAGCCCTCCCTCTCTCAGCCCCTCCTCCCTCAGCCCCTCCTCCCTCAGCCCCTCCTCCCTCAGCCCCTCCTCCCTTAGCCCCTCCTTCCTCAGCCCTTCCTCCCTCAGCCCCTCCTTCCTCAGCCCCTCCTTCCTAGGCCCCTCCTCCCTCAGCCCCTCCTCCCTCAGCCCCTCCTCCCTCAGCCGATTCTCCCTCAGCACCTCCTCCCTCAGCCCTTAATCCCTCAGCCCTTCCTCCCTCAGCCCTCTTCCCTCAGTCCCACCTCCCTCAGCCCCGGCTCCCTCAGCCCCTCCTCCCTCCGTCCCACCACCCTCAGCCCTGCCTCCCTCATTCCCTCCTCCCTCAGACCCTCCTCCCTCAGCTCCTCCTCTCTCAGCCCTTCCTCCCTTCGCCCCTCCTCCCTCAGCCCCTCCTCCCTCAGCCCCTCCTCCCTCAGCCCCTCCTCCCTCAGCCCCTCCTCCCTCAGCCTCTCCTCCCTCAGCCCCTCCTTCCACAGCCCTTCCTCCCTCAGCCCCTCCTCAATCAGCCCCTCCTCCCTCAGCCCCTTCTCCCTCAGCCCCTCCTCCCTCAGCCCATCCTCCCTCAGTCCCTCCTACCTCAGCCCCTCCTCCTTCAGTCCTCCTCCCTCAGCCCCTCCTCCCTCGGCCCCTTCTTCCTCAGCCCCTCCTCCCTCAGCCCCTCCTCCCTCAGCCCCTCCTCCCTCAGCCCCTCCTCCCTCAGCCCCTCCTCCCTAAGTCTCTCCTCCCTCAGCCCTTCCTCTCTCAGCCCCTCCTCCCTCATCCCCTCCTCCCTCAGTCTCTCCTCCTCAGCCCTCCTTCTCTCAGCCCCTCCTCCATCAGCCCCTCCTCCCTCAGCCCCTCCTCCCTCAGCCCCTCCTTCATCAGCCCTTCCTCTCTCAGCTCCTCCTCCCTCATCCCCTCCTCCCTCAGTCTCTCCTCCCTCAGCCCTCCCTCTCTCAGCCCCTCCTCCCTTAGCCCCTCCTCCTTGAGTTTCTCTTCGCTCAGTCCCTCCTCCATCAGCCCCGCTTCCCTCAGCCCCTCCTCCCTCAGTCCCTTGTCCCTCAGCTCCGCCTTCCTCAGCCCCTCCTCCCTCAGCCTCTTTTCCCTCAGCCCCTCCTCCCTCCGCCCCTCCTCCCTCCGCCCCTCCTCCCTCAGCCCCTCCTCCCTCAGCCCGTCCTCCCTCAGTCCCTCTTCCCTCAGCCCCTCCTCCCTTAGCCCCTTCTCGCTCCGCCCCTTCTCCTTCAGTCCCTCCTCACTCAGCCCCTCTACCCTCGGCTCCTCCTCCCTCAGCCCCTCCTCCCTCAGCCCCTCCTCCCTCAGTCCCTCCTACCTCAGCCCCTTCTCCCTCAGTCCCTCCTCCCTCAGTCCCTCCTCCCTCAGCCACTCCTCCCTCAGCTCCTCGTCCCTCAGGCCCTCCTCCCTCAGCCCCTCCTCCCTCAGCCCCTCCTCCCTCAGTCCCTCCTCCCTCAGCCCCTCCTCCCTCAGCCCCTCCTCTCTCAGTCCCTCCTCCCTTAGCACCTCTTTACTCAGCCCCTTCTCCCTCAGCCCTTCTTCCCTCAGCCCTTCCTTTCTCAGACCCTCTTCCCCCAGCCCTCCTCCTTCAGCTCCTCCTCCCTCAGCCCTTCCTCCTTCAGCCCTTCCTCCCTCAGCCCTCTTCCCTCAGTCCCTCCTCCCTCAGCCCCTCCTCCCTTAGCCCCTCCTTCCTCAGCCCCTCCTCCCTCAGCCCCTCATCCCTTTGCCCCTCCTCCCTCAGCCCTTCCTCCCTCAGCCCCTCCTCCCTCAGCTCCTCCTTCCTAGGCCCCTCCTCTCTCAGCCCCTCCTCCCTCAGTCCCCTCCTCCCTCAGCCCCTCCTCCCTCAGCCGATTCTCCCCAGCACCTCCTCCCTCAGCCCTAAATCCCTCAGCCCTTCCTCCCTCAGCCCTCTTCCCTCAGTCCCACCTCCCTCAGCCCCGGCTCCCTCAGCCCCTCCTCCCTCCGTCCCTCCACCCTCAGCCCTGCCTCCCTCATTCCCTCCTCCCTCAGACCCTCTTCCCTCAGCTCCTCTTCTCTCAGACCTTCTTCCCTCAGCCCCTCCTCCCTCAAACCCTCCTCCCTCAGCCCCTCCTCCCCTCAGCCCCTCCTCCCTCGGCCCCTCCTCCCTCAGCCCCTCGTCCCTCAGTCCCTCCTCCCTCAGCCCCTCCTCCCTCAGTCTCTCCTCCCTCAGTCCCTCTTCCCTCAGCTCCGCCTCCCTCAGCCCCTCCTCCCTCAGCCCTCCTCCCTCCGCCCCTCCTCCCTCAGCCCGTTCCTCCCTCGGCGCCTCCTCCCTTAGCCCCTCCTCTTTCAGCCCCTCCTCCCTCAGCCCCTCCTCCCTCAGCCCCTCCTCCTTCAGCCCCTCCTCCCTCAGCCCCTCCTCCCTCAGCCTCTCCTCCCTCAGCCCCTCCTTCCTCAGCCCTTCCTCCCTCAGCCCCTCCTCACTCAGCCCCTCCTCCCTCAGTCCCTCCTACCTCAGCCCCTCCTCCTTCAGTCCCTCCTCCCTCAGCCCCTCTTCCCTCAGCCCCTCCTCCCTCAGCCGATTCTCCCTCAGCACCTCCTCCCTCAGCCCTAAATCCCTCAGCCCTCCCTCCCTCAGCCCTCTTCCCTCAGTCCCTCCTCCCTCAGCCCCGGCTCCCTCAGCCGCTCCTCCCTCCGTCCCTCCACCCTCAGCCCTGCCTCCCTCAGCCCCTCCTCCCTCAGACCCTCCTTCCTCAGCTCCTCCTCTCTCAGCCCTTCTTCCCTCAGCCCCTCCTCCCTCAAACCCTCCTGCCTCAGCCCCTCCTCCCTCAGCCCCTCCTCCCTCGGCCCCTCCTCCCTCAGCCCCTCCTCCCTCAGTCACTCCTCCCTCAGCCCCTCTTCCTCAGTCTCTCCTCCCTCAGTCCCTCTTCCCTCAGCTCCGCTCCCTAAGCCCCTCCTCCCTCAGCCCCTCCTCCCTTCGCCCCTCCTCCCTCCGCCCCTCCTCCCTCAGCCCCTCCTCCTTCAGCGCCTCCTCCCTCAGCCCCTCCTCTTTCAGCCCCTCCTCCCTCAGCCCCTCCTCCCTCAGCCCCTCCTCCCTCAGCCTCTCCTCCCTCAGCCCCTCCTTCCTCAGCCCTTCCTCCCTCAGCCCTCCTCAATCAGCCCCTCCTCCCTCAGCCCCTTCTCCCTCAGCCCCTCCTCCCTCAGCCCCTCCTCCCTCAGTCCCTCCTACCTCAGCCCCTCCTCCTTCAGTCCCTCCTCCCTCAGCCCCTCCTCCCTCAGCCCCTCCTTCCTCAGCCCCTCCTCCCTCAGCCCCTCCTCCCTCAGCCCCTCCTCCCTCAGCCCCTCCTCCCTCAGCGCCTCCTCCTCTTTCAGCCCCTCCTCCCTCAGCCCCTCCTCCCTCAGCCCCTCCTCCCTCAGCCCCTCCTCCCTCAGCCCCTCCTCCCTCAGTCTCTCCTCCCTCAGCCCTTCCTCTCTCAGCCCCTCCTCCCTCATCCCCTCCTCCCTCAGTCTCTCTTCCCTCAGCCCTCCCTGTCTCAGCCCCTCCTCCCTCAGCCCTCCTCCCTCAGCTTCTCCTCCCTCAGCCCCTCCTTCATCAGCCCTTCCTCTCTCAGCCCCTCCTCCCTCATCCCCTCCTCCCTCAGTCTCTCCTCCCTCAGCCCTCCCTCTCTCAGCCCCTCCTCCCTCAGCCCCTCCTCCCTCAGCCCCTCCTCCTTCAGCCCCTCCTCCCTCATCCCCTCCTCCCTCAGACACTCCTCCTTCAGCCTCTCCTCCCTCATCCCCTCCTCCCTCAGTCTCTCCTCCCTCAGCCCCTCCTCTTTCAGTTCCTCCTCCCTCAGCCCCCCTCCCTCAGCCCCTCCTCCCTCAGCCCCTCTTCCCTCAGCCCCTCCTCTCTCAGACCCTCCTCCCTCAGCCCCTCCTCCCTCAGCCCCTCCTCCCTCAGCCCCTTCTCCCTCAGCCCCTCCTCCCTCAGCCCCTCCTCCCTCAGTCTCTCCTCCCTCAGCCCTCCCTCTCTCAGCCCCTCCTCCCTCAGCCCCTCCTCCCTCAGCCCCTCCTCCTTCAGCCCCTCCTCCCTCATCCCCTCCTCCCTCAGACACTCCTCCCTCAGCCTCTCCTCCCTCATCCTTTCCTCCTCAGTCTCTCCTATCTCAGCCCCTCCTCTTTCAGTTCCTCCTCCCTCAGCCCCTCCTCCCTCAGCCCCTCCTCCCTCAGCCCCTCTTCCCTCAGCCCCTCCTCTCTAAGACCCTCCTCCCTCAGCCCCTCCTCCCTCAGCCCCTCCTCCCTCAGCCCCTCCTCCCTCAGCCCCTCCTCCCTCATCCCCTCCTCCCTCAGTCTCTCCTCCCTCAGCCCTCCCTCTCTCTTCCCCTCCTCCCTCAGCCCCTCCTCCCTCAGCCCCTCCTCCTTCAGCCCCTCCTCCCTCATCCCCTCCTCCTCAGACACTCCTCCTTCAGCCTCTCCTCCCTCATCCCCTCCTCCCTCAGTCTCTCCTCCCTCAGCCCCTCCTCCCTCAGCGCCTCCTCCCTCAGTCTCTCCTCCCTCAGCCCCTCCTCCCTCAGCCCCTCCTCCCTCAGCCCTTCTTCCCTCAGCCCCTCCTCTCTCAGACCCTCCTCCCTCAGCCCCTCCTCCCTCAGCCCCTCCTCCCTCATCCCCTCCTCCCTCAGACACTCCTCCTTCAGCCTCTCCTCCCTCATCCCCTCCTCCCTCAGTCTCTCCTCCCTCAGCCCCTCCTCTTTCAGTTCCTCCTCCCTCAGCCCCTCCTCCCTCAGCCCCTCCTCCCTCAGCCCATCTTCCCTCAGCCCTCCTCTCTCAGACCCTCCTCCCTCAGCCCCTCCTCCCTCAGCCCCTCCTCCCTCAGCCCCTCCTCCCTCATCCCCTCCTCCCTCAGTTTCTCCTCCCTCAGCCCTCCCTCTCTCAGCCCTCCTCCCTCAGCCCCTCCTCCCTCAGCCCCTCCTCCTTCAGCCCCTCCTCCCTCATCCCCTCCTCAATCAGACACTCCTCCTTCAGCCTCTCCTCCCTCATCCCCTCCTCCCTCAGTCTCTCCTCCCTCAGCCTCTCCTCTTTCAGTTCCTCCTCCCTCAGCCGCCCCTCCCTCAGCCCCTCCTCCCTCAGCCCCTCCTCCCTCAGTTCCTCTTCCCTCAGCCCCTCCTCTCTCAGACCCTCCTCCCTCAGTCTCTCCTCCCTCAGCCCTCCCTCTCTCAGCCCCTCCTCCCTCAGCCCCTCCTCCCTCAGCCCCTCCTCCTTCAGCCCCTCTTCCCTCATCCCCTCCTCCCTCAGCACCTCCTCCCTCAGCCCTAAATCCCTCAGCCCTCCCTCTCTCAGCCCTCTTCCCTCAGCCTCTCCTCCCTCATCCCCTCCTCCCTCAGTCTCTCCTCCCTCAGCCCCTCCTCTTTCAGTTCCTCTTCCCTCAGCCCCCCCTCCCTCAGCCCCTCCTCCCTCAGCCCCTCCTCCTCATCCCCTCCTCCCTCAGTCTCTCCTCCCTCAGCCCTCCCTCTCTCAGCCCCTCCTCCCTCAGCCCCTCCTCCCTCAGCCCCTCCTCCTTCAGCCCCTCCTCCTCATCCCCCTCCTCCTCAGACACTCCTCCTTCAGCCTCTCCTCCCTCATCCCCTCCTCCCTCAGTCTCTCCTCCCTCAGCCCCTCCTCTTTCAGTTCCTCCTCCCTCAGCCCCTCCTCCCTCAGCCCCTCCTCCCTCAGCCCCTCCTCCCTCATCCCCTCCTCCCTCAGACACTCCTCCTTCTGCCTCTCCTCCCTCATCCCCTCCTCCCTCAGCCCCTCCTCCCTCATCCCCTCCTCCCTCAGTCTCTCCTCCCTCAGCCCTCCCTCTCTCAGCCCCTCCTCCCTCAGCCCCTCCTCCCTCAGCCCCTCCTCCTTCAGCCCCTCCTCCCTCATCCCCTCCTCCCTCAGCACCTCCTCCCTTAGCACTAAATCCCTCAGCCCTCCCTCCCTCAGCCCTCTTCCCTCAGTCCCTCCTCCCTCAGCCCCACTTCCCTCAGCCGCTCCTCCCTCCGTCCCTCCACCCTCAGCTCTGCCTCCCTCAGCCCCTCCTCCCTCAGACCCTCCTTCCTCAGCTCCTCCTCTCTCAGCCCTTCTTCCCTCAGCCCCTCCTCCCTCAGCCCCTCCTCCCTCAGCCTCTCCTCCCTCAGCCCCTCCTTCCTCAGTCCCTCCTCCCTCAGTCCCTCCTACCTCAGCCCCTCCTCCTTCAGCCCCTCCTCCCTCAGCCCCTCCTTTCTCAGCCCCGGCTCCCTCAGCCGCTCCTCCCTCCGTCCCTCCACCCTCAGCCCTGCCTCCCTCAGCCCCTCCTCCCTCAGCTCCGCTTCCCTCAGCCCCTCCTCCCTTTGCCACTCCTCCCTCCGCCCCTCCCCCCTCAGTCCCTCCTCCCTCAAACCCTCCTCCCTCAGCCCCTCCTCCCTCAGCCCCTCCTCCCTCGGCCCCTCCTCCCTCAGCCCCTCCTCCCTCAGTCCCTCTTCCCTCAGCTCCGCCTCCCTTAGCCCCTCCTCCCTCAGCCCCTCCTCCCTTCGCCCCTCCTCCCTCCGCCCCTCCTCCCTCAGCCCCTCCTTCCTCAGCGCCTCCTCCCTCAGCCCCTCCTCTTTCAGCCCCTCCTCCCTCAGCCCCTCCTCCCTCAGCTCCGCCTCCCTCAGCCCCTCCTCCCTTTGACACTCCTCCCTCCGCCCCTCCCCCCTCAGTCCCTCCTCCCTCAGCCCCTCCTTCCTCAGCCCCTCCTCCCTCAGCCCCTCCTCCCTCAGCCCCTATTCCCTCAGCCCCTCCTCCCTCAACCCCTCCTCCTTCAGCCCCTCCTCCCTTAGCCCCTCCTCCTTGAGTTTCTCTTCCCTCAGTCCCTCCTCCATCAGCCCCGCTTCCCTCAGCCCCTCCTCCCTCAGTCCCTTCTCCCTCAGCTGCGCCTTTCTCAGCCCCTCCTCCCTAAGCCTCTTTTCCCTCAGCCCCTCCTCCCTCCGCCCCTCCTCCCTCAATCCCTCCTCCCTCAGCCCCTCCTCCCTCAGCCCGTCCTCCCTCAGTCCCTCTTCCCTCAGCCCCTCCTTCCTTAGCCCCTTCTCCCTCCGCCCCTTCTCCCTCAGTCCCTCCTCACTCAGCCCCTCTACCCTCGGCTCCTCCTCCCTCAGCCCCTCCTCCCTCAGCCCCTCCTCCCTCAGTCCCTCCTACCTCAGCCCCTTCTCCCTCAGTCCCTCCTCCCTCAGTCCCTCCTTCCTCAGCCCCTCCTCCCTCAGCCCCTCCTCTCTCAGTCCCTCCTCCCTCAGCCCCTCCTCACTCAGCCCCTCCTCCCTCAGCCCTTCTTCCCTCAGCCCTTCCTTTCTCAGACCCTCTTCCCCCAGCCCCTCCTCCCTCAGCACCTCCTCCCTCAGCCCTTCCTCCTTCAGCCCTTCCTCCCTCAGCCTTCTTCCCTCAGTCCCTTCTCCCTCAGCCCCTCTTCCCTTAGCCCCTCCTTCCTCAGCCCCTCCTCCCTCAGCCCTTCATCCCTTTGCCCCTCCTCCCTCAGCCCTTCCTCCCTCAGCCCCTCCTCCCTCAGCCCATCCTTCCTAGGCCCCTCCTCCCTCAGCCCCTCCTCCCTCAGCCCCTCCTCCCTCAGCCAATTCTCCCTCAGCACCTCCTCCCTCAGCCCTTAATCCCTCAGCCCTTCCTCCCTCAGCCCTCTTCCCTCTGTCCCACCTCCCTCAGCCCCGGCTCCCTCCCTCAGCCCGTCCTTCCTCAGCCCCTCCTCCCTCAGCCCCTCCTCCCTCAGCCCCTCCTCCCTCAGCGCCTCCTTCCTCAGCCCCTCCTCTTTCAGCCCCTCCTCCCTCAGCCCCTCCTCCCTCAGCCCCTCCTCCCTCAGGCCCTCCTCCCTCAGCCCCTCCTCCCTCAGTCTCTCCTCCCTCAGCCCTTCCTCTCTCAGCCCCTATTCCCTCATCCCCTCCTCCCTCAGTCTCTCCTCCCTCAGCCCTCCCTCTCTCAGCCCCTCCTCCCTCAGCCCCTCCTCCCTCAGTCCCTCCTACCTCAGCCCCTCCTCCTTCAGTCCCTCCTCCCTCAGCCCCTCTTCCCTCAGCCCCTCCTCCCTCAGCCGATTCTCCCTCAGCACCTCCTCCCTCAGCCCTTAATCCCTTAGCCCTCCCTCCCTCAGCCCTCTTCCCTCAGTCTCTCCTCCCTCAGCCCCGGCTCCCTCAGCCGCTCCTCCCTCCGTCCCTCCACCCTCAGCCCTGCCTCCCTCAGCCCCTCCTCCCTCAGACCCTCCTTCCTCAGCTCCTCCTCTATCAGCCCTTCTTCCCTCAGCCCCTCCTCCCTCAAACCCTCCTCCCACAGCCCCTCCTCCCTCAGCATCTCCTCCCTCGGCCCCTCCTCTCTCAGCCCCTCCTCCCTCAGTCACTCCTCCCTCAGCCCCTCCTCCCTCAGTCTCTCCTCCCTCAGTCCCTCTTCCCTCAGCTCCGCCTCCCTTAGCCCCTCCTCCCTCAGCCCCTCCTCCCTTCGCCCCTCCTCCCTCCGCCCCTCCTCCCTCAGCGCCTCCTCCCTCAGCTTCTCCTCTTTCAGCCCCTCCTCCCTCAGCCCCTCCTCCCTCAGCCCCTCCTTCCTCAGCCCCTCCTCCCTCAGCCCCTCCTCCCTCAGTCTCTCCTCCCTCAGCCCCTCCTTCCTCAGCCCTTCCTCCCTCAGCCCCTCCTCAATCAGCCCCTCCTCCCTCAGCCCCTTCTCCCTCAGCCCCTCCTCCCTCAGCCCCTCCTCCCTCAGTCCCTCCTACCTCAGCCCCTCCTCCTTCAGTCCCTCCTCCCTCAGCCCCTCCTCCCTCAGCCCCTCCTTCCTCAGCCCCTCCTCCCTCAGCCCCTCCTCCCTCAGCCCCTCCTCCCTCAGCCCTCCCTCCCTCAGCCTCTCCTCCCTCAGCCCCTCCTTCCTCAGCCCTTCCTCCCTCAGCCCCTCCTCCCTCAGCCCCTCCTCCCTCAGCCCCTCCTCCCTCAGCCCCTCCTCCCTCAGCCCCTCCTCCCTCAGCGCGTCCTCCCTCAGCCTCTCCTTTTTCAGCCCCTCCTCCCTCAGCCCCTCCTCCCTCAGCCCCTCCTCCCTCAGCCCCTCCTCCCTCAGCCCCTCCTCCCTCAGTCTCTCCTCCCTCAGCCCTTCCTCTCTCAGCCCCTCCTCCCTCATCCCCTCCTCCCTCAGTCTCTCCTCCCTCAGCCCTCCCTCTCTCAGCCCCTCCTCCCTCAGCCCCTCCTCCCTCAGCCCCTCCTCCCTCAGCCCCTCCTTCATCAGCCCTTCCTCTCTCAGCCCCTCCTCCCTCATCCCCTCCTCCCTCAGTCTCTCCTCCCTCAGCCCTCCCTCTCTCAGCCCCTCCTCCCTCAGTCCCTCCTTCCTCAGCCCTCCCACTCTCAGCCCCTCCTCCCTCAGCCCCTCCTCCCTCAGCCCCTCCTCCCTCAGCCCCTCCTTCATCAGCCCTTCCTCTCTCAGCCCCTCCTCCCTCATCCCCTCCTCCCTCAGTCTCTCCTCCCTCAGCCCTCCCTCTCTCAGCCCCTCCTCCCTCAGTCCCTCCTCCCTCAGCCCCTTCTCCTTCAGCCCCTCCTCCCTCATCCCCTCCTCCCTCAGACACTCCTCCTTCAGCCTCTCCTCCCTCATCCCCTCCTCCCTCAGTCTCTCCTCCCTCAGCCCCTCCTCTTTCAGTTCCTCCTCCCTCAGCCCCCCCTCCCTCAGCCCCTCCTCCCTCAGCCCCTCTTCCCTCAGCCAATCCTCTCTCAGACCCTCCTCCCTCAGCCCCTCCTCCCTCAGCCCCTCCTCCCTCAGCCCCTCCTCCCTCAGCCCCTCCTCCCTCAGCCCCTCCTCCCTCAGCCCCTCCTCCCTCAGTCTCTCCTCCCTCAGCCCTTCCTCTCTCAGACCCTCTTCCCTCAGCCCCTCCTCCCTCAGCACCTCCTCCCTCAGCCTTTCCTCCCTCAGCCCTTCCTCCCTCAGCCCTCTTCCCTCAGTCCCTCCTCCCTCAGCCCCGCCTCCCTCAGCCCTTTCTCCCTCAGCCCTCTTCCCTCAGTCCCTCCTCCCTCAGACCCTCCTCCCTAAGCCCCTCCTACCTCAGCTCCTCCTCCCTCAGCCCCTCCTCCTTCAGCCCCTCGTCCCTCAGTCCCTCCTCCCTCAGCCCCTCCTCCCTCCGCCCCTCCTCCCTCAGTCCCTCCTCACTCAGCCCCTCCTCCCTCAGCCCCTCCTCATTCAGCCGCTCCTCCCTCAGCCCCTCCTCCCTCAGTCCCTCCTCACTCAGCCTTTCCTCCCTCAGCCCCTCCTCATTCAGCCGCTCCTCCCTCAGCCCCTCCTCCCTCAGCCCCTTCTCCCTCAGTCTCTCCTCCCTCAGCCCTTCCTCTCTCAGACCCTTCTCCCTCAGCCCCTCTTCCCTCAGCCCCTCCTCCCTCCGCCCCTCCTCCCTCAGTCCCTCCTCACTCAGCCCCTCCTCCCTCAGCCCCTCCTCATTCAGCCGCTCCTCCCTCAGCCCCTCGTCCCTCAGTCCCTCCTCCCTCAGCCCCTCCTCCCTCAGTCTCTCCTCCCTCAGTCCCTCTTCCCTCAGCTCCGCCTCCCTCAGCCCCTCCTCCCTCAGCCCCTCCTCCCTCAGCCCCTCCTCCCTCAGCTCCTCCTCCCTCAGCCCCTCCTTCATCAGCCCTTCGTCCCACAGCCCCTCCGCCCTCAGCTCCGCCTCCCTCAGCCCCTCCTCCCTCAGCCCCTCCTCCCTCCGCCCCTTCTCAGTCAGTCCCTCAGCTCCGCCTCCCTCAGCCCCTCCTCCCTCAGCCCCTCTTCCCTCAGCCCCTCCTCCCTCCGCCCCTCCTCTCTCAGTCCCTTCTCACTCAGCCCCTCCTCCCTCAGCCCCTCCTCATTCAGCCGCTCCTCCCTCAGCCCCTCCTCCCTCAGCCCCTCCTCCCTCCGCCCCTCCTCCCTCAGTCCCTCCTCACTCAGCCCCTCCTCCCTCAGCCCCTCCTCATTCAGCCGCTCCTCCCTCAGCCCCTCGTCCCTCAGTCCCTCCTCCCTCAGCCCCTCCTCCCTCAGTCTCTCCTCCCTCAGTCCCTCTTCCCTCAGCTCCGCCTCCCTCAGCCCCTCCTCCCTCAGCCCCTCCTCCCTCAGCCCCTCCTCCCTCAGCTCCTCCTCCCTCAGCCCCTCCTTCATCAGCCCTTCGTCCCACAGCCCCTCCGCCCTCAGCTCCGCCTCCCTCAGCCCCTCCTCCCTCAGCCCCTCCTCCCTCAGTCTCTCCTCCCTCAGCCCTCCCTCCCTCAGCCCCTCCTCCCTCAGCCCCTCCTCCCTCAGTCCCTCCTCCCTCAGCCCCTCCTCCTTCAGCCCCTCCTCCCTCAGCCCTCCCTCTCTCAGCCCCTCCTCCCTCAGCCCCTCCTCCCTCAGCCCCTCCTCCTTCAGCCCCTCCTCCCTCATCCCCTCCTCCCTCAGCTCCTCCTTCCTCCGCCCCTCCTCCCTCAGGCTCTCCTCCCTCAGCCCGTCCTCCCTCAGATCCTCCTCCCTCAGCCCCTCCTCCCTCAGCCCCTCCTCCCTCATCCCCTCCTCTCTCAGTCTCTCCTCCCTCAGTCTCTCCTTCCTCAGCCCCTCCTCTTTCAGTTCCTCCTCCCTCAGCCCCTCCTCCCTCAGCCCCTCTTCCCTCAGCCCCTCCTCTCTCAGACCCTCCTCCCTCAGCCCCTACACCCTCAGCCCCTCCTCCCTCAGCGCCTCCTCCCTAGGCCACTCCTCCCTCAGCCCCTCCTCTTTCAGCCCCTCCTCCCTCAGCCACTCCTCCCTCAGCCCCTCCTCCCTCAGCGCCTTCTCCCTCCGCCACTCCTCGCTCAGCCCCTCCTCTTTCAGCCCCCCTCCCTCAGCCCCTCCTCCCCCAGCCCCTCCTCCCTCAGCCCCTCCTCCCTCAGCCCCTCCTCCCTCAGTCCCTCCTCCCTCAGCCCTTCCTCTCTCAGATCCTCCTCCCACAGCCCCTCCTCCTTCAGCCCCTCCTTCATCAGCCCTTCCTCCCTCAGCCCCTCCTCCCTCATCCTCTCCTCCCTCAGTCTCTCCTCCCTCAGCCCTCCCTCTCTTAGCCCCTCCTCCCTCAGCACCTCCTCCCTCAGCCATTCCTCCTTCAGCCCCTCCTCCCTCATCCCCTCCTCCCTCAGACACTCCTCCTTCAGCCTCTTCTCCCTCATCCCCTCCTCCCTCAGTCTCTCCTCCCTCAGCCCCTCCTCTTTCAGTTCCTCCTCCCTCAGCCCCTGCTCCCTCAGCCCCTCCTCCCTCAGCCCCTCTTCCCTCAGCCCCTCCTCCCTCCTCCCTCAGCCCCTCCTCCCTCAGCCCCTCCTCCCTCAGTCTCTCCTCCCTCAGCCCTGCCTCTCTCAGACCCTCTTCCCTCAGCCCCTCCTCACTCAGCCCCTCCTCCCTCAACCCTTCTTCCCTCAGCCCTTCTTCCCTCAGCCCTTCCTTTCTCAGACCCTCTTCCCTCAGCCCCTCCTCCCTCAGCACCTCCTCCCTCAGCCCCTCCTCCCTCAGCCACTCCTCCCTCAGCCCCTTCTCCCTCAGCGCCTCCTCCCTAGGCCACTCCTCCCTCAGCCCCTCCTCTTTCAGCCCCATCTCCCTCAGCCACTCCTCCCTCAGCCCCTCCTCCCTAAGCGCCTCCTCCCTCCGCCACTCCTCCCTCAGCCCCTCCTCTTTCAGCCCCCCCTCCCTCAGCCCCTCCTACCTCAGCCCCTCCTCCCTCAGTCTCTCCTCCCTAAGCCCTTCCTCTCTCAGACCCTCCTCCCTCAGCCCCTTCTCCTTCAGCCCCTCCTTCATCAGCCCTTCCTCCCTCAGCCCTTCCTCACTCATCCCCTCCTCCCTCAGTCTCTCCTCCCTCAGCCCTCCTTCTCTCAGCCCCTCCTCGTTCAGCCCCTCCTCCCTCAGCCACTCCTCCCTCAGCCCCTCCTCCCTCAGCCCTCCCTCTCTCAGCCCCTCCTCCCTCAGATCCTCCTCCCTCAGCCCCTCCTCCTTCAGCCCCTCCTCCCTCATCCCCTCCTCCCTCAGACACTCCTCCTTCAGCCTCTTCTCCCTCAGCCCTTCCTCTCTTAGACCCTCCTCCCCCAGCCCCTCCTCCCTCAGCCCCTCCTCCCTCAGCCCCTCCTCCCTCAGCCCCTCCTCCCTCAGCCCCTCCTCCCTCAGCCACTCCTCCCTCAGCCCCTCCTCCCTCAGCGCCTCCTCCCTAGGCCACTCCTCCCTCAGCCCCTCCTCTTTAAGCCCCTTTTCCCTCAGCCACTCCTCCCTCAGCCCCTCCTCCCTCAGCTCCTTCTCCCTCCGCCCCTCCTCCCTCAGCCGCTCCTCTTTCAGCCCGTCCTCCCTCAGCCCCTCCTCCATCAGCCCCTCCTCCCTCAGTCTCTCTTCCCTCAGCCCTTCCTCTCTCAGACCCTCCACCCTCAGCCCCTCCTCCCTCAGCCCCTCCTCCCTCAGCTCCTCCTCCCTCAGCCCCTCCTCCCTCAGCGCCTCCTCCCTCCGCCACTCCTCCCTCAGCCCCTCCTCTTTCAGCCCCTCCTCCCTCAGCCCCTCCTCCCTCAGCTTCTCCTCCCTCAGCCCCTCCTTAATCAGCCCTTCCTCCCTCAGGCCCTCCTCCCTCATCCCCTCCTCCCTCAGCCCCTCCTCCCTCAGGCTCTCCTCCCTCAGCCCTTCCTCTCTCAGACCCTCCTCCCTCAGCCCCTCCTCCCTCAGCCCCTCCTCCCTCAGCCCCTCCTCCCTCGGCCCCTCCTCCCTCAGCGCCTCCTCCCTCCGCCACTCCTCCCTCAGCCCCTCCTCTTTCAGCCCCTCCTCCCTCAGCCCCTCCTCCCTCAGCTTCTCCTCTCTCAGCCCCTCCTTAATCAGCCCTTCTTCCCTCAGCCCCTCCTCCCTCATCCCCTCCTCCCTCAGTCTCTCCTCCCTCAGCCCTTCCTCTCTCAGGCCTTATTCCTCAGCCCCTCCTCCCTCAGCCCCACCGCCTTCAGCCCCTCCTCCCTCAGCCCCTCCTCCCTCAGCTTCTCCTCCCTCAGCCCCTCCTTAATCAGCCCTTCTTCCCTCAGCCCCTCCTCCCTCATCCCCTCCTCCCTCAGTCTCTCCTCCCTCAGCCCTTCCTCTCTCAGGCCTTCTTCCTCAGCCCCTCCTCCCTCAGCCCCACCTCCTTCAGCCCCTCCTCCCTCATCCCCTCCTCCCTCAGACACTCCTCCTTCAGCCCCTCCTCCCTCATCCCCTCCTCCCTCAGTCTCTCCTGCCTCAGCCCCTCCTCTTTCAGCCCCTCCTCCCTCAATCCCTCCTCCCTCAGCCCCTCCTCCCTCAGCCCCTTCTCCCTCAGCCCCTCCTCTCTCAGAGCATCCTCCCTCAGCCCCTCCACCCTCAGCCCCTCCTCTCTCAGCCCCTCCTCCCTCAGCCCCTCCTCCCTCAGCCCCTCCTCCCTCGGCCCCTCCTCCCTCAGCGCCTCCTCCCTCCGCCACTCCTCCCTCAGCCCCTCCTCTTTCAGCCCCTCCTCCCTCAGCCCCTCCTCCCTCAGCTTCTCCTCCCTCAGCCCCTCCTTAATCAGCCCTTCTTCCCTCAGCCCCTCCTCCCTCATCCCCTCCTCCCTCAGTCTCTCCTCCCTCAGCCCTTCCTCTCTCAGGCCTTCTTCCTCAGCCCCTCCTCCCTCAGCCCACCTCCTTCAGCCCCTCCTCCCTCAGCCCCTCCTCCCTCAGCTTCTCCTCCCTCAGCCCCTCTTTAATCAGCCCTTCTTCCCTCAGCCCCTAATCCCTCATCCCCTCCTCCCTCAGTCTCTCCTCCCTCAGCCCTTCCTCTCTCAGGCCTTCTTCCTCAGCCCCTCCTCCCTCAGCCCCACCTCCTTCAGCCCCTCCTCCCTCATCCCCTCCTCCCTCAGACACTCCTCCTTCAGCCCCTCCTCCCTCATCCCCTCCTCCCTCAGTCTCTCCTGCCTCAGCCCCTCCTCTTTCAGCCCCTCCTCCCTCAATCCCTCCTCCCTCAGCCCCTCCTCCCTCAGCCCCTTCTCCCTCAGCCCCTCCTCTCTCAGAGCATCCTCCCTCAGCCCCTCCACCCTCAGCCCCTCCTCCCTCAGCCCCTCCTCCCTCAGCCCCTCCTCCCTCAGCCCCTCCTCCCTCAGTCTCTCCTCCCTCAGCCCTTCCTTTCTCAGCCCCTCCTCCCTCCGCCCCTCCTCCCTCAGTCCCTCTTCCCTCAGCCCCTCCTCCCTCAGCCCCTCGTCCCTCAGCCCCTCCTCCCTCTGTCCTTCCTCCCTCAGCCCCTCCTCCCTCAGCCCCTCCTCCCTCAGCCCCTCCTCCCTCAGTCCCTCCTCCCTCATCCCCTCCTCCCTCAGCCCCTCCTCCCTCAGCCCCTCCTCCCTCAGCCCCTCCTCCCTCAGTCTCTCCTCCCTCAGCCCTTCCTCTCTCAGACCCTCCTCCCTCAGCCCCTCCTCCCTCAGCCCCTCCTCCCTCAGCCCCTCCTCCCTCGGCCCCTCCTCCCTCAGCGCCTCCTCCCTCCGCCACTCCTCCCTCAGCCCCTCCTCTTTCAGCCCCTCCTCCCTCAGCCCCTCCTCCCTCAGCTTCTCCTCCCTCAGCCCCTCCTTAATCAGCCCTTCTTCCCTCAGCCCCTCCTCCCTCATCCCCTCCTCCCTCAGTCTCTCCTCCCTCAGCCCTTCCTCTCTCAGGCCTTCTTCCTCAGCCCCTCCTCCCTCAGCCCCACCTCCTTCAGCCCCTCCTCCCTCATCCCCTCCTCCCTCAGACACTCCTCCTTCAGCCCCTCCTCCCTCATCCCCTCCTCCCTCAGTCTCTCCTGCCTCAGCCCCTCCTCTTTCAGCCCCTCCTCCCTCAATCCCTCCTCCCTCAGCCCCTCCTCCCTCAGCCCCTTCTCCCTCAGCCCCTCCTCTCTCAGAGCATCCTCCCTCAGCCCCTCCACCCTCAGCCAATCCTCCCTCAGCCCCTCCTCCCTCAGCCCCTCCTCCCTCAGCCCCTCCTCCCTCAGTCTCTCCTCCCTCAGCTCTTCCTCTCTCAGCCCCTCCTCCCTCCGCCCCTCCTCCCTCAGTCCCTCTTCCCTCAGCCCCTTCTCCCTCAGCCCCTCGTCCCTCAGCCCCTCCTCCCTCTGTCCTTCCTCCCTCAGCCCCTCCTCCCTCAGCCCCTCCTCCCTCAGCCCCTCCTCCCTCAGTCCCTCCTCCCTCAGCCCCTCCTCCCTCAGCCCCTCCTCCGTCAGCCCTTCCTCCCTCAGCCCTTCCTTTCTGAGACCCTCTTTCCTCAGCCCCTCCTCCCTCAGCACCTCCTCCCTCAGCCCTTCCTCCCTCAACCCTTCCTCCCTCAGCCCTCTTCCCTCAGTCCCTCCTCCCTAAGCCCCGCCTCCCTCAGCCCCTCCTCCCTCCGTCCCTCCACCCTCAGCCCCGCCTCCCTCAGTCCCTCCTCCCTAAGACCCTCCTCCCTCAGCCCCTCCTCCCTCAGCTCCTTCTCCCTCAGCCCCTCCTCCCTCAGCCCATCCTCCCTCAGTCTCTCCTTCCTCAGCCCTTCCTCCCTCAGCCCCTCCTCCCTCAGCCCCTCCTCCCTCAGCCCCTCCTCCCTCAGTCTCTCCTCCCTCAGCCCATCCTCCCTCAGTCTCTCCTTCCTCAGCCCTTCCTCCCTCAGCCCCTCCTCCCTCAGCCCCTCCTCCCTCAGCCCCTCCTCCCTCAGTCTCTCCTCCCTCAGCCCTTCCTCTCTCAGCCCCTCCTCCCTCCGCCCCTCCTCCCTCAGTCCCTCTTCCCTCAGCCCCTCCTCCCTCAGCCCCTCTTCCCTCAGCGTCTCCTCCCTCAGCCTCTCCTCCCTCAGCCCCTCCTCTCTCAGTCCCTCCTCCCTCAGCCCCTCCTCCCTCAGTCCCTCCTCCCTCAGACCCTCCTCCCTCAGGCCCTCCTCCCTCAGCTCCTCCTTCCTCAGCCCCTCCTCCCTCAGCCCGTCCTCCCTCAGCCCTTCCTCCCTCAGCCCTTCCTTTCTCAGACCCTCTTCCCTCAGCCCCTCCTCCCTCAGCACCTCCTCCCTCAGCCCTTTCTCCCTCAGCCCTTCCTCCCTCAGCCCTCTTCCCTCAGTCCCTCCTCCCTCAGCTCCGCCTCCCTCAGCCCCTCCTCCCTCCGTCCCTCCACCCTCAGCCCCGCCTCCCTCAGTCCCTCCTCCCTCAGACCCTCCTCCCTCAGCCCCTCCTCCCTCAGCTCCTCCTCACTCAGCCCCTCCTCCCTCAGTCCATCCTCCCTCAGTCTCTCCTCCCTCAGCCCTTCCTCTCTCAGACCCTCCACCCTCAACCTCTCCTCCCTCAGCCCCTCCTCCCTCAGCCCCTCTTCCCTCAGCGCCTCCTCCCTCAGCCCCTCCTCCCTCAGCCCCTCCACCCTCAGCCCCTCCTCCCTCAGCCCCTCCTCCCTCAGCCCCTCCTCATTCAGCGCCTCCTCCTTTCGCCACTTCTCCCTCAGCCCCTCCTCTTTCAGCCCCTCCTCCCTCAGCCCCTCCTCCCTCAGCCCCTCCTCCCTCAGCCCCTCCTCCCTCAGCCCCTCCTTCGTCAGCCCTTCGTCCCTCAGCCCCTCCGCCCTCAGCTCCACCTCCCTCAGCCCCTCCTCCCTCAGCCCCTCCTCCCTCCGCCCTCCTCCGTCAGTCCCTCAGCTCCGCCTCCCTCAGCCCCTCCTCCCTCAGCCCCTCTTCCCTCAGCCCCTCCTCCCTCCGCCCCTCCTCCCTCAGTCCCTCCTCACTCAGCCCCTCCTCCCTCAGCCCCTCCTCATTCAGCCGCTCCTCCCTCAGCCCCTCCTCCCTCAGCCCCTCCTCCCTCAGTCTCTCCTCCCTCAGCCCTTCCTCTCTCAGACCCTTCTCCCTCAGCCCCTCCTACCTCAGTCCCTCCTCCCTCAGCTCCGCCACCCTCAGCCCCTTCTCCCTCAGCTCCTCCTCCCTCAGCCCCTCCTCGCTCAGCCCGTCCTCCCTCAGTCCCTCCTCCCTCAGCCCCTCCTCCCTCAGCCCCTCCTCTCTCAGCCCCTCCTCCCTCAGCCCCTCCTCCTCAGCCCCTCCTCCTCCAGCCCCTCCTCTCTCATCCCCTCCTCCCTCAGGCTCTCCTCCCTCAGCCCTTCCTCTCTCAGACCCTCCTCCCTCAGCCCCTCCTCTCTCAGCCCCTGCTCCCACAGCCCCTACTCCCTCAGCCCCTCCTCCCTCAGTCTCTCTTCCTTCAGCCCCTCCTCTCTCTGACCCTCCTCCCTCAGCCCCTCCTCCCTGAGTCTCTCCTCCCTCAGCCCCTCCTCCCTCAGCCCCTCCTCCTCAGTCTCTCTTTCCTCAACCCCTCCTCCTGAGTCTCTCCTCCCTCAGCCCCTCCTCCCTCAGTCCCTCTTCCCTCAGCTCCGATACCCTCAGCCCCTTCTCCCTCAGCTCCTCCTCCCTCAGCCCCTCCTCGCTAAGCCCGTCCTCCCTCAGTCCCTCTTCCCTCAGCCCCTCCTCCCTCAGCCCCTCCTCCTCAGCCCCTACTCCCTCAGCCCCTCCTCCCTCAGTCTCTCTTCCTTCAGCCCCTCCTCTCTCTGACCCTCCTCCCTCAGCCCCTCCTCCCTGAGTCTCTCCTCCCTCAGCCCCTCCTCCCACAGCCCCTCCTCCCTCAGTCTCTCTTTCCTCAACCCCTCCTCCCTGAGCCCCTCCTCCCTCAGTCCCTCCTCCCTCAGCTCCGCCTCCCTCAGCCCCTCCTCCCTCAGCCCCTCCTCCCTCCGCCCCTTCTCCCTCAGTCCCTCCTCACTCAGCCCCTCCTCCCTCAGCCCCTCCTCGCTCAGTCCCTCCTACCTCAGGCCCTCCTCCCTCGGTCGCTCCTCCCTCAGCCCTCCTCCCTCAGCCCCTCCTCCCTCAGTCCCTCCTCCCTCAGCCCCTCCTCCCTCAGCCCCTCCTCCCTCAGCCCCTCCTCCCTCAGCCCCTCCTCCCTCAGCCCCTCCTCCCTCAGCCCCTCCTCCCTCAGCCACTCCTCCCTCAGCCCCTCCTCCCTCAGCGCCTCCTCCCTAGGCCACTCCTCCCTCAGCCCCTCCTCTTTCAGCCCCTTTTCCCTCAGCCACTCCTCCCTCAGCCCCTCCTCCCTCAGCTCCTCCTCCCTCCGCCCCTCCTCCCTCAGCCGCTCCTCTTTCAGCCCGTCCTCCCTCAGCCCCTCCTCCATCAGCCCCTCCTCCCTCAGTCTCTCCTCCCTCAGCCCTTCCTCTCTCAGACCCTCCACCCTCAGCCCCTCCTCCCTCAGCCCCTCCTCCCTCAGCTCCTCCTCCCTCAGCCCCTCCTCCCTCAGCGCCTCCTCCTAAGCCACTCCTCCCTCAGCCCTCCTCTTTCAGCCCCTCCTCCCTCAGCCCCTCCTCCCTCAGCTTCTCCTCCCTCAGCCCCTCCTTAATCAGCCCTTCCTCCCTCAGCCCCTCCTCCCTCATCCCCTCCTCCCTCAGCCCCTCCTCCCTCAGGCTCTCCTCCCTCAGCCCGCTCTCCCTCAGCCCCTCCTCCCTCAGCCCCTCCTCCCTCAGCCCCTCCTCCCTCAGTCTCTCCTCCCTCAGCCCTTCCTCTCTCAGCTCCGCCTCCCTCAGCCCCTCCTCCCTCAGCCCCTCCTCCCTCCACCCCTCCTCCGTCAGTCCCTCAGCTCCGCCTCCCTCAGCCCCTCCTCCCTCAGCCTTTCTTCCCTCAGCCACTCCTCCCTCCGCCCCTCCTCCCTCAGTCCCTCCTCACTCAGCCCCTCCTCCCTCAGCCCCTCCTCATTCAGCCGCTCCTCCCTCAGCCCCTCCTCCCTCAGCCCCTCCTCCCTCAGTCCCTCCTCCCTCAGCCCCTCCTCCCTCAGCCCCTCCTCTCTCAGCCCCTCTTCCCTCAGCCCCTCCTCCCTCAGCCCCTCCTCCTCCAGCCCCTCCTCCCTCATCCCCTCCTCCCTCAGACACTCCTCCTTCAGCCTCTTCTCCCTCATCCCCTCCTCCCTCAGTCTCTCCTCCCTCAGCCCCTCCTCCCTCAGCCCCTCCTCCCTCAGGCTCTCCTCCCTCAGCCCTTCCTCTCTCAGACCCTCCTCCCTCAGCCCCTCCTCCCTCAGCCCCTCCTCCCACAGCCCCTACTCCCTCAGCCCCTCCTCCCTCAGTCTCTCTTCCTTCAGATCCTCCTCTCTCTGACCCTCCTTCCTCAGCCCCTCCTCCCTGAGTCTCTCCTCCCTCAGCCCCTCCTCCCTCAGCCCCTCCTCCCTCAGTCTCTCTTTCCTCAACCCCTCCTCCCTGAGTCTCTCCTCCCTCAGCCCCTCCTCCCTCAGTCCCTCTTCCCTCAGCTCCGCCACCCTCAGCCCTTCTCCCTCAGCTCCTCCACCCTCAGCCCCTCCTCGCTAAGCCCGTCCTCCCTCAGTCCCTCTTCCCTCAGCCCCTCCTCCCTCAGCCCCTCCTCCCTCAGCCCCTACTCCCTCAGCCCCTCCTCCCTCAGTCTCTCTTCCTTCAGCCCCTCCTCTCTCTGATCCTCCTCCCTCAGCCCCTCCTCCCTGAGTCTCTCCTCCCTCAGCCCCTCCTCCCTCAGCCCCTCCTCGCTCAGTCCCTCCTACCTCAGGCCCTCCTCCCTCAGTCGCTCCTCCCTCAGCCCCTCCTCCCTCAGCTCCGCCTCCCTCAGCCCCTCCTCCCTCAGCCCCTCCTCCCTCCGCCCCTTCTCCCTCAGTCCCTCCTCACTCAGCCCCTCCTCCCTCAGCCCCTCCTCGCTCAGTCCCTCCTACCTCAGGCCCTCCTCCCTCAGTCGCTCCTCCTCAGCCCCTCCTCCCTCAGCCCTTCCTCCCTCAGTCCCTCCTCCCTCAGCCCCTCCTCCCTCAGCCCCTCCTCCCTCAGTCCCTCCTCCCTCAGCCCCTCCTCCCTCAGCCCCTCCTCTCTCAGTGCCTCCTCCCTCAGCCCCTCCTCACTCAGCCCCTCCTCCCTCAGCTCCTCCTCCCTCAGCCCTTCCTCCCTCAGCCCCTCCTCCCTCAGCTCCGCCTCCCTCAGCCCCTCCTCCCTCAGCTCCTCCTTCCTCCGCCCCTCCTCCCTCAGGCTCTCCTCCCTCAGCCCGTCCTCCCTCAGATCCTCCTCCCTCAGCCCCTCCTCCCTCAGCCCCTCCTCCCTCATCCCCTCCTCCCTCAGTCTCTCCTCCCTCAGCCCTCCCTCTCTCAGCCCCTCCTCCCTCAGCCCCTCCTCCCTCAGCCCCTCCTCCTTCAGCCCCTCCTCCCTCAGCCCTCCCTCTCTCAGCCCCTCCTCCCTCAGCCCCTCCTCCCTCAGCCCCTCCTCCTTCAGCCCTCCTCCCTCATCCCCTCCTCCCTC
The DNA here is from genome assembly GCA_947369275.1 of Nemotelus nigrinus. NCBI lineage: Eukaryota > Metazoa > Arthropoda > Insecta > Diptera > Stratiomyidae > Nemotelus > Nemotelus nigrinus. The sequence goes on from OX376374.1 coordinate 93,352,759, forward strand.
AGACACTTCCCTTCAGCCTCTTCTCCCTCATCCCCTCCTCCCTCAGTCTCTCCTCCCTCAGCCCCTCCTCTTTCAGTTCCTCCTCCCTCAGCCCCTCCTCCCTCAGCCCCTCCTCCCTCAGCCCCTCTTCCCTCAGCCCCTCCTCTCTCAGACCCTCCTCCCTCAGCCCCTCCTCCCTCAGCCCCTCCTCCCTCAGCGCCTCCTCCCTAGGCCATTCTCCCTCAGCCCCTCCTCTTTCAGCCCTTCCTCCCTCAGCCACTCCTCCTGAGCCCCTCCTCCCTCAGCGCCTCCTCCCTCCGCCACTCCTCCCTCAGCGCCTCCTCTTTCAGCCCCCCCTCCTTCAGCCCCTCCTCCCCCAGCCCTCCTACCTCAGCCCCTCCTCCCTCAGCCCCTCCTCCCTCAGTCTCTCCTCCCTCAGGCCTTCCTCTCTCAGACCCTCCTCCCTCAGCCCCTCCTCCCTCAGTCCCTCCTCCCTCAGCTCCGTCTCCTTCAGCCCCTCCTCCCTCAGCTCCTCCTCCCTCCGCCCCTCCTCCCTCAGCCAATCCTCCTTCAGCTCGTCCTCCCTCAGCCCCGCCTCCCTCAGCCCCTCCTCCCTCAGTCTCTCCTCCCTCAGCCGATCCTCTCTCAGACCCTCCACCTCTCCGCCCCTCCTCCCTCAGCCCCTCCTCCCTCAGCTCCTCCTCCCTCAGCCCCTCCTCCCTCAGCGCCTCCTCCCTCCTCCACTCCTCCCTCAGCCCCTCCTCTATCAGCCCCTCCTCCCTCAGCCCCTCCTCCCTCAGCTTCTCCTCCCTCAGCCCCTCCTTAATCTGCCCTACCTCCCTCAGCCCCTCCTCCCTCATCCCCTCCTCCCTCAGCCCCTCCTCCCTGAGGCTCTCCTCCCTCAGCCCGCTCTCCTTCAGCCCCTCCTCCCTCAGCCCCTCCTCCCTCAGCCCCTCTTCCCTCAGTCTCTCCTCCCTCAGCCCTTCCTCTCTCAGACCCTCCTCCCTCAGCCTCTCCTCCCTCAGCCCCTCCTCCCTCAGCCCCTCTTCCCTCAGCGCCTCCTCCCTCAGCCCCTCCTCCCTCAGCCCTTCCACCCTCAGCCCCTCCTCCCTCAGCCCCTCCTCCCTCAGCCCCTCCTCCCTCAGCCCCTCCTCCTTGAGTCTCTCTTCCCTCAGTCCCTCCTCCCTCAGCCCCGCCTCCATCAGCCCCTCCTCCCTCAGTCCCTCCTCCCTCAGCTCCGCCTCCCTCAGTCCCTCCTCCCACGCCCCTCCTCCCTCAGCCCCTCCTCCCTCAGCCCCTCCTCCCTCAGCCCCTCCTCCCTCAGTCCCTCCTCCCTCGCCCCTCCTCCCTCAGCACCTCCTCCCTCCGCCCCTCCTCCCTCAGTCCCTCCTCCCTCAGCCCCTCCTCCCTCAGCCCCTCCTCCCTCAGCTCCTCCTCCCTCAGCCCCTCCTCTCTCAGACCCTCCACCCTCAGCCTCTCCTCCCTCAGCCCCTCCTCCCTCAGCCCCTCTTCCCTCAGCGCCTTCTCCTCAGCCCCTCCTCCCTCAGCCCCTCCACCCTCAGCCCCTCCTCCCTCAGCCCCTCCTCCCTCAGCCCCTCCTCCCTCAGCGCCTCCTCCTTTCGCCACTTCTCCCTCAGCCCCTCCTCTTTCAGCATCTCCTCCCTCCGCCCCTCCTCCCTCAGCCCCTCCTCCGTCAGCCCCTCCTCCCTCAGCCCCTCCTTCATCAGCCCTTCGTCCCTCAGCCCCTCCGCCCTCAGCTCCGCCTCCCTAAGCCCCTCCTCCCTCAGCCCCTCCTCCCTCCACCCCTCCTCCGTCAGTCCCTCAGCTCCGCATCCCTCAGCCCCTCCTCCCTCAGCCCCTCTTCCCTCAGCCCCTCCTCCCTCCGCCCCTCCTCCCTCAGTCCCTCCTCACTCAGCCCCTCCTCCCTCAGCCCCTCCTCATTCAGCCGCTCCTCCCTCAGCACCTCCTCCCTCAGCCCCTCCTCCCTCAGTCTCTCCTCCCTCAGCCCTTCCTCTCTCAGACCCTTCTCCCTCAGCCCCTTCCCCCTCAGCCCCTCCTCCCTCAGTCCCTCCTCCCTCAGCTTCGCCTCCCTCAGCCCCTCCTCACTCAGCTCCTCCTCCCTCCGCCCCTCCTTCCTCAGCCCCTCCTCCCTCAGCCCGTCCTTCCTCAGCCCGTCCTCCCTCAGCCCCTCCTCCCTCAGTCCCTCCTCCCTCAGCCCCTCCTCCCTCAGTCTCTTCTCCCTCAGCCCTTCCTCTCTTTGATCCTCCTCCCTCAGCCCCTCCTCCCTCAGCTCCTCCTCCCTCAGCCTCTCCTCCCTCAGCTCCGCCTCCCTCAGCCCCTCCTCCCTCAGCCCCTCCTCCCTCAGCCCCTCCTCCGTCAGTCCCTCCTCCCTCAGCCCCTCCTCCCTCAGCCCCTCCTCCCTCAGCCCCTCCTCCCTCAGTCCCTCCTCCCTCGCCCCTCCTCCCTCAGCCCCTCCTCCGTCAGCCCCTCCTCCCTCAGCCCCTCCTCCCTCAGCCCCTCCTCCCTCAGCCCCTCCTCCTTGAGTCTCTCTTCCCTCAGTCCCTCCTCCCTCAGCCCCGCCTCCCTCAGCCCCTCCTCCCTCAGTCCCTCCTCCATTAGCTCCGCCTCCCTCAGTCCCTCCTCCCTCGCCCCTCCTCCCTCAGCCCCTCCTACCTCAGCCCCTCCTCCCTCAGCCCCTCCTCCCTCAGTCCCTCCTCCCTCGCCCCTCCTCCCTCAGCATCTCCTCCCTCCGCCCCTCCTCCCTCAGTCCCTCCTCCCTCAGCCCCTCCTCCCTCAGCCCCTCCTCCCTCAGCTCCTCCTCCCTCAGCCCCTCCTCCCTCAGCCCCTCCTCCCTCAGCCTTTACTCCCTCAGCCCCTCCTCGCTCAGTCTCTCTTCCTTCAGCCCCTTCTCTCTCTGACTCTCCTCCCTCAGCCCCTCCTCCCTGAGTCTCTCCTCCCTCAGCCCCTCCTCCCTCAGTCTCTCTTTCCTCAGCCCCTCCTCTCTCTGACCCTCCTCCCTCAGCGCCTCCTCCTTGAGTCTTTCCTTCCTCAGCCCCTCCTCCCTCAGTCCCTCCTCCCTCAGCTCCGCCTCCCTCAGCCCCTCCTCCCTCAGCTCCTCCTCCCTCCGCCCCTCCTCCCTCAGCCCCTCATCCCTCAGCCCCTCCTCCCTCAGTCCCTCCTCCCTAAGCCCCTCCTCTCTCAGTCACTCCTCCCTCAGCCCCTCCTCCCTCAGCTCCTCCTCCCTCAGCTCCTCCTCCCTCCGCCCCTCCTCCCTCAGCCCCTCTTCTCTCAGCCCCTCCTCCCTCAGCACCTCCTCCCTCAGCCCTTCCTCCCTCAGCCCCTCCTCCCTCAGCCCCTCCTCACTCAGCCCCTCCTCCCTCAGCCCCTCCTCCCTGAGTCTCTCCTGCCTCAGCCCCTCCTCCCTCAGTCCCTCCTCCCTCAGCTCCGCCTCGCTCAGCCCCTCCTCCCTCAGCTCTTCCTCCCTCCGCCCCTCCTCCCTCAGCCCCTCCTCCCTCAGCCCGTCCTCCCTCAGCCCGTCCTCCCTCAGCCCCTCCTCCCTCAGCCCCTACTGTCTCAGTCCCTCCTCCCTCAGCCCCTCCTCCCTCAGCTCCTCCTCCCTCAGCTTCTCCTCCCTCCGCCCCTCCTCCCTCAGCCCCTCCTCTCTCAGCCCCTCCACCCTCAGCACCTCCTCCCTCAGCCCTTCCTCCCTCAGCCCTTTTTTCCTCAGCCCTCTTCCCTCAGTCCCTCCTCCCTCAGCCCCGCCTCCCTCAGCCCTCTTCCCTCAGTCCCTCCTCCCTCAGCCCCGCCTCCCTCAGCCCCTCCTCCCTCCGTCCCTTCACCCTCAGCCCCGCCTCCCTCAGTCCCTCCTCCCTCCTCCCTCAGACCCTCCTCTCTCAGCCCCTCCTCCCTCAGCCCCTCCTCCCTCAGCCCCTCCTCCCTCAAAACCTCCTCCCTCAGCCCCTCCTCCCTCAGTCCCTCCTCCCTCAGCCCCTCCTCCCTCAGCCCCTCCTCCCTCAGCCCCTACTCCCTCAGCCCCTCCTCCCTCAGTCTCTCTTCCTTCAGCCCCTCCTCTCTCTGACCCTCCTCCCTCAGCCCCTCCTCCCTGAGTCTCTCCTCCCTCAGCCCCTCCTCCCTCAGCCCCTCCTCCCTCAGTCTCTCTTTCCTCAACCCCTCCTCCCTGAGTCTCTCCTCCCTCAGCCCCTCCTCCCTCAGTCCCTCCTCCCTCAGCTCCGCCACCCTCAGCCCCTTCTCCCTCAGCTCCTCCTCCCTCAGCCCCTCCTCGCTCAGCCCCTCCTCCCTCAGTCTCTCTTCCTTCAGCCCCTCCTCTCTCTGACCCTCCTCCCTCAGCCCCTCCTCACTCAGCCCCTCCTCCCTCAGCCCTTCTTCCCTCAGCCCTTCTTCCCTCAGCCCTTCCTTTCTCAGACCCTCTTCTCTCTGACCCTCCTCCCTCAGCCCCTCCTCCCTGAGTCTCTCCTCCCTCAGCCCCTCCTCCCTCAGCTCCTCCTCCCTCAGCCCTTCCTCCCTCAGCCCCTCCTCCCTCAGCTCCGCCTCCCTCAGCCCCTCCTCCCTTAGCTCCTCCTCCCTCCGCCCCTCCTTCCTCAGGCTCTCCTCCCTCAGCCCGTCCTCCCTCAGATCCTCCTCCCTCAGCCCCGCCTCCCTCAGCCCCTCCTCCCTCATCCCCTCCTCCCTCAGTCTCTCCTCCCTCAGCCCTCCCTCTCTCAGCCCCTCCTCCCTCAGCCCCTCCTCCCTCAGCCCCTCCTCCTTCAGCCCCTCGTCCCTCAGCCCTCCCTCTCTCAGCCCCTCCTCCCTCAGCCCCTCCTCCCTCAGCCCCTCCTCCCTCAGCCCCTCCTCCCTCAGCCCCTTCTCCCTCAGCCCCTCCTCCCTCAGCCACTCCTCCCTCAGCCCCTCCTCCCTCAGCACCTCCTCCCTAGGCCACTCCTCCCTCAGCCCCTCCTCTTTCAGCCCCTCCTCCCTCAGCCACTCCTCCCTCAGCCCCTCCTCCCTCAGCGCCTCCTCCCTCCGCCACTCCTCCCTCAGCCCCTCCTCTCTCAGCCCCCCCTCCCTCAGCCAATCCTCCCCCAGCCCCTCCTCCCTCAGCCCCTCCTCCCTCAGCCCCTCCTCCCTCAGTCTCTCCTCCCTCTGCCCTTCCTCTCTCAGACCCTCTTCCCTCAGCCCCTCCTCACTCAGCCCCTTCTCCCTCAGCCCTTCTTCCCTCAGCCCTTCTTCCCTCAGCCCTTCCTTTCTCAAACCCTCTTCCCTCAGCCCCTCCTCCCTCAGCACCTCCTCCCTTAGCCCTTCCTCCCTCAGCCCCTCCTCCCTCATCCCCTCCTCCCTCAGTCTCTCCTTCCTTAGCCCTCCCTCTCTCAGCCCCTCCTCCCTCAGCCCCTCCTCCCTCAGCCCCTCCTCCTTCAGCCCCTCTTCCCTCATCCCCTCCTCCCTCAGACACTCCTCTTTCAGCCTCTTCTCCCTCATCCCCTCCTCCCTCAGTCTCTCCTCCCTCAGCCCCTCCTCTTTCAGTTCCTCCTCCCTCAGCCCCTCCTTCCTCAGCCCCTCCTCCCTCAACCCCTCTTCCCTCAGCCCCTCCTCTCTCAGACCCTCCTCCCTCAGCCCCTCCTCCCTCAGCCCCTCCTCCCTTAGCCCCTCCTCCCTCAGCCCCTCCTCCCTCAGTCTCTCCTCCCTCAGCCCTTCCTCTCTCAGACCCTCTTCCCTCAGCCCCTCCTCACTCAGCCCCTTCTCCCTCAGCCCTTCTTCCCTCAGCCCTTCTTCCCTCAGCCCTTCCTTTCTCAAACCCTCTTCCCTCAGCCCCTCCTCCCTCAGCACCTCCTCCCTTAGCCCTTCCTCCCTCAGCCCTTCCTCCCTCAGCCCTCTTCCCTCAGTCCCTCCTCCCTCAGCCCTGCCTTCCTCAGCCCTTTTCCCTCAGTCCCTCCTCCCTCAGCCCCGCCTCCCTCAGCCCCTCTTCCCTCCGTCCCTCCTCCCTCAGCCCTTCCTCCCTCAGCCATTCCTTTCTCAGATACTCTTCCCTCAGCCCCTCCTCCCTCAGCACCTTCTCTTCAGCCCTTCCTCCCTCAACCCTTCCTCCCTCAGCCCTCTTCCCTCAGTCCCTCCTCCCTAAGCCCCGCCTCCCTCAGCCCCTCCTCCCATCGTCGCTCCACCCTCAGCCCCGCCTCCCTCAGTCCCTCCTCCTTCAGACCCTCCTCCCTCAGCCCCTCCTCCCTCAGCTCCTCCTCCCTCAGCCCTTCCTCCCTCAGCCCATCCTCCCTCAGTCTCTCCTTCCTCAGCTTTTCCTCTCTCAGACCCTCCACCCTCAGCCTCTCCTCCCTAAGCCCCTCCTCCCTCAGCCCCTCCTCCCTCAGCCCCTCCTCCCTCAGCCCCTCCTCTCTCAGTCTCTCCTCCCTCAGCCCTTCCTCTCTCAGCCCCTCCTCCCTCCGCCCCTCCTCCCTCAGTCCCTCTTCCCTCAGCCCCTCCTCCCTCAGACCCTCCTCCCTCAGCCCCTCCTCCCTCAGCCCCTCCTCCCTCAGCCCCTCCTCCCTCGGCCCCTCCTCCCTCAGCGCCTCCTCCTTCCGCCACTCCTCCCTCAGCCCCTCCTCTTTCAGCCCCTCCTCCCTCAGCCCCTCCTCCCTCAGCCTCTTCTCCCTCAGCCCCTCCTTAATCAGCCCTTCCTCCCTCAGCCCCTCCTCCCTCATCCCCTCCTCCCTCAGTCTCTCCTCCCTCAGCCCTTCCTCTCTCAGGCCTTCTTCCTCAGCCCCTCCTCCCTCAGCCCCTCCTCCTTCAGCCCCTCCTCCCTCATCCCCTCCTCCCTCAGACACTCCTCTTCCAGCCCCTCCTCCCTCATCCCCTCCTCCCTCAGTCTCTCCTCCCTCAGCCCCTCCTCTTTCAGCCCCTCCTCCCTCAATCCCCCCTCCCTCAGCCCCTCCTCCCTCAGCCCCTTCTCCCTCAGCCCCTCCTCTCTCAGAGCATCCTCCCTCAGCCCCTCCACCCTCAGCCCCTCCTCCCTCAGCCCCTCCTCCCTCAGCCCCTCCTCCCTCAGCCCCTCCTCCCTCAGCCCCTCCTCCCTCAGTCCTTCCTCCCTCAGCCCCTCCTCCCTCAGCCCCTCCTCCCTCAGTCAATCTTCCCTCAGCCCCTCCTCCCTCAGCCCCTCGTCCCTCAGCCCCTCCTCCCTCAGTCCTTCCTCCCTCAGCCCCTCCTCCCTCAGCCCCTCCTCCCTCAGCCCCTCCTCCCTCAGTCCCTCCTCCCTCAGCCCCTCCTTCCTCAGCCCCTCCTCCCTCAGCCCTTCCTCCCTCAGCCCTTCCTTTCTGAGACCCTCTTTCCTCAGCCCCTCCTCCCTCAGCACCTCCTCCCTCAGCCCTTCCTCCCTCAACCCTTCCTCCCTCAGCCCTCTTCCCTCAGTCCCTCCTCCCTAAGCCCCGTTTCCCTCAGCCCCTCCTCCCTCCGTCCCTCCACCCTCAGCCCCGCCTCCCTCAGTCCCTCCTCCCTCAGACCCTCCTCCCTCAGCCCCTCCTCCCTCAGCTCCTCCTCCCTCAGCCCCTCCTCCCTCAGCCTATCCTCCCTCAGTCTCTCCTTCCTCAGCCCTTCCTCTCTCAGACCCTCCACCCTCAGCCACTCCTCCCTCAGCCCCTCCTCCCTCAGCCCCTCCTCCCTCAGCCCATCCTCCCTCAGTCTCTCCTCCCTCAGCCCTTCCTCTCTCAGACCCTCCACCCTCAGCCTCTCCTCCCTCAGCCCCTCCTCCCTCAGCCCCTCTTCCCTCAGCGCCTCCTCCCTCAGCCCCTCCTCCCTCAGCCCCTCCACCCTCAGCCCCTTCTCCCTCAGCCCCTCCTCCCTCAGCCCCTCCTCCCTCAGCCCCTCCTCCCTCAGCCCCTCCTTCCTCAGCGCCTCCTCTCTCAGTCCCTCCTCCCTCAGCCCCTCCTCCCTCAGTCCCTCCTCCCTCAGACCCTCCTCCCTCAGTCTCTCTTTCCTCAACCCCTCCTCCCTGAGTCTCTCCTCCCTCAGCCCCTCCTCCCTCGGTCCCTCCTCCTTCAGCTCCGCCACCCTCAGCCCCTTCTCCCTCAGCACCTCCTCCCTCAGCCCCTCCTCGCTCAGCCCCTCCTCCCTCAGTCTCTCTTCCTTCAGCCCCTCCTCTCTCTGACCCTCCTCCCTCAGCCCCTCCTCCCTGAGTCTCTCCTCCCTCAGCCCCTCCTTCCTCAGCCCCTCCTCTTTCAGCCCCTCCTCACTCAGCCCCTCCTCCCTCAGCCCCTCCTCCCTGAGTCTCTCCTGCCTCAGCCCCTCCTCCCTCAGTCCCTCCTCCCTCAGCTCCGCCTCGCTCAGCCCCTCCTCCCTCAGCTCTTCCTCCCTCCGCCCCTCCTCCCTCAGCCCCTCCTCCCTCAGCCCGTCCTCCCTCAGCCCCTCCTCCCTCAGCCCCTCCTCCCTCAGCCCCTACTGTCTCAGTCCCTCCTTCCTCAGCCCCTCCTCCCTCAGTCCCTCCTCCCTCGCCCCTCCTCCCTCAGCCCCTCTTCCCTCCGCCCCTCCTCCCTCAGTCCCTCCTCCCTCAGCCCCTCCTCCCTCAGCCCCTCCTCCCTCAGCTCCTCCTCCCTCAGCCCCTCCTCCCTCAGCCCCTCCTCCCTCAGCCCCTCCTCCCTCAGCCTTTACTCCCTCAGCCCCTCCTCGCTCAGTCTCTCTTCCTTCAGCCCCTTCTCTCTCTGACTCTCCTCCCTCAGCCCCTCCTCCCTGAGTCTCTCCTCCCTCAGCATCTCCTCCCTCAGTCTCTCTTTCCTCAGCCCCTCCTCTCTCTGACCCTCCTCCCTCGGCCCCTCCTCCTTGAGTCTTTCCTTCCTCAGCCCCTCCTCCCTCAGTCCCTCTTCGCTCAGCTCCGCCTCCCTCAGCCCCTCCTCCCTCAGCTCCTCTTCCTTCCGCCCCTCCTCCCTCAGCCCCTCCTCCCTTAGCCCCTCCTCCCTCAGCCCCTCCTCCCTAAGCCCCTCCTCTCTCAGTCACTCCTCCCTCAGCCCCTCCTCCCTCAGCTCCTCCTCCCTCAGCTCCTCCTCCCTCCGCCCCTCCTCCCTCAGCCCCTCCTCTCTCAGCCCCTCCTCCCTCAGCACCTCCTCCCTCAGCCCTTCCTCCCTCAGCCCCTCCTCCCTCAGCCCCTCCTCACTCAGCCCCTCCTCCTCTTTCAGCCCCTCCTCCCTGAGTCTCTCCTGCCTCAGCCCCTCCTCCCTCAGTCCCTCCTTCCTCAGCTCCGCCTCGCTCAGCCCCTCCTCCCTCAGCTCTTCCTCCCTCCGCCCCTCCTCCCTCAGCCCCTCCTCCCTCAGCCCGTCCTCCCTCAGCCCCTCCTCCCTCAGCCCCTCCTCCCTCAGCCCCTACTGTCTCAGTCCCTCCTCCCTCAGCCCCTCCTCCCTCAGCTCCTCCTCCCTCAGCTCCTCCTCCCTCCGCCCCTCCTCCCTCAGCCCCTCCTCTCTCAGCCCCTCCTCCCTCAGCACCTCCTCCCTCGGCCCTTCCTCCCTCAGCCCTTTTTTCCTCAGCCCTCTTCCCTCAGTCCCTCCTCCCTCAGCCCCGCCTCCCTCAGCCCTCTTCCCTCAGTCCCTCCTCCCTCAGCCCCGCCTCCTTCAGCCCCTCCTCCCTCCGTCCCTCCACCCTCAGCCCCGCCTCCCTCAGTCCCTCCTCCCTCAGACCCCCCTCTCTCAGCCCCTCCTCCCTCAGCCCCTCCTCCCTCAGCCCCTCCTCCCTCTGTCCTCCTCCCTCAGCCCCTCCTCCCTCAGTCCCTCCTCCCTCAGCCCCTCCTCCCTCAGCCCCTCCTCCCTCAGCCCCTACTCCCTCAGCCCCTCCTCCCTCAGTCTCTCTTCCTTCAGCCCCTCCTCTCTCTGACCCTCCTCCCTCAGCCCCTCCTCCCTGAGTCTCTCCTCCCTCAGCCCCTCCTCCCTCAGCCCCTCCTCCCTCAGTCTCTCTTTCCTCAACCCCTCCTCCCTGAGTCTCTCCTCCCTCAGCCCCTCCTCCCTCAGTCCCTCCTCCCTCAGCTCCGCCACCCTCAGCCCCTTCTCCCTCAGCTCCTCCTCCCTCAGCCCCTCCTCGCTCAGCCCCTCCTCCCTCAGTCTCTCTTCCTTCAGCCCCTCCTCTCTCTGACCCTCCTCCCTCAGCCCCTCCTCCCTGAGTCTCTCCTCCCTCAGCCCCTCCTCCCTCAGCCCCTCCTCTTTCAGCCCCTCCTCCCTCAGCCCCTCCTCCCTCAGCCCCTCCTCCCTCAGTCCCTCCTCCCTCAGCCCCTCCTCACTCAGCCCCTCCTCTCTCAGTTCCTCCTCCCTCAGCCCCTCCTCACTCAGCCCCTCCTCCCTCAGCCCTTCTTCCCTCAGCCCTTCTTCCCTCAGCCCTTCCTTTCTCAGACCCTCTTCTCTCTGACCCTCCTCCCTCAGCCCCTCCTCCCTGAGTCTCTCCTCCCTCAGCCCCTCCTCCCTCAGCTCCTCCTCCCTCAGCCCTTCCTCCCTCAGCCCCTCCTCCCTCAGCTCCGCCTCCCTCAGCCCCTCCTCCCTTAGCTCCTCCTTCCTCCGCCCCTCCTCTCTCAGGCTCTCCTCCCTCAGCCCGTCCTCCCTCAGATCCTCCTCCCTCAGCCCCGCCTCCCTCAGCCCCTCCTCCCTCATCCCCTCCTCCCTCAGTCTCTCCTCCCTCAGCCCTCCCTCTCTCAGCCCCTCCTCATTCAGCCCCTCCTCCCTCAGCCCCTCCTCCCTCAGCCCTCCCTCTCTCAGCCCCTCCTCCCTCAGCCCCTCCTCCCTCAGCCCCTCCTCCTTCAGCCCCTCCTCCCTAATCCCCTCCTCCCACAGACACTCCTCCTTCAGCCTCTTCTCCCTCAGCCCTTCCTCTCTTAGACCCTCCTCCCCCAGCCCCTCCTCCCTCAGCCCCTCCTCCCTCAGCCCCTCCTCCCTCAGCCCCTTCTCCCTCAGCCCCTCCTCCCTCAGCCACTCCTCCCTCAGCCCCTCCTCCCTCAGCGCCTCCTCCCTAGGCCACTCCTCCCTCAGCCCCTCCTCTTTCAGCCCCTCCTCCCTCAGCCACTCCTCCCTCAGCCCCTCCTCCCTCAGCGCCTCCTCCCTAGGCCACTCCTCCCTCAGCCCCTCCTCTTTCAGCCCCTCCTCCCTCAGCCACTCCTCCCTCAGCCCCTCCTCCCTCAGTGCCTCCTCCCTCCGCCACTCCTCCCTCAGCCCCTCCTCTTTCAGCCCCCCCTCCCTCAGCCAATCCTCCCCCAGCCCCTCCTCCCTCAGCCCCTCCTCCCTCAGCCCCTCCTCCCTCAGTCTCTCCTCCCTCTGCCCTTCCTCTCTCAGTCCCTCCTCCCTCAGCCCCTCCTCCTTCAGCCACTCCTTCATCAGCCCTTCCTCCCTCAGCCCCTCCTCCCTCATCCCCTCCTCCCTCAGTCTCTCCTCGCTTAGCCCTTCCTCTCTCAGCCCCTCCTCCCTCAGCCCCTCCTCCCTCAGCCCCTCCTCCTTCAGCCCCTCCTCCCTCATCCCCTCCTCCCTCAGACACTCCTCTTTCAGCCTCTTCTCCCTCATCCCCTCCTCACTCAGTCTCTCCTCCCTCAGCCCCTCCTTTTTCAGTTCCTCCTCCGTCAGCCCCTTCTCCCTCATCCCCTCCTCCTTCAGCCCCTCCTCCCTCATCCCCTCCTCCCTCAGACACTCCTCTTTCAGCCTCTTCTCCCTCATCCCCTCCTCCCTCAGTCTCTCCTCCCTCAGCCCCTCCTCTTTCAGTTCCTCCTCCCTCAGCCCCTCCTTCCTCAGCCCCTCCTCCCTCAGCCCCTCTTCCCTCAGCCCCTCCTCTCTCAGACCCTCCTCCCTCAGCCCCTCCTCCCTCAGCCCCTCCTCCCTCAGCCCCTCCTCCCTCAGCCCCTTCTCCCTCAGCCCCTCTTCCCTCAGCCACTCCTCCCTCAGCCCCTCCTCCCTCAGCGCCTCCTCCCTAGGCCACTCCTCCCTCAGCCCCTCCTCTTTCAGCCCCTCCTCCCTCAGCCACTCCTCCCTCAGCCACTCCTCCCTCAGCCTTCCTCCCTCAGCCCCTCCTCCCTCAGCCCCTCCTCCCTCAGCCACTTCTCCCTCAGCCCTTCCTCCCTCAGCCACTCCTCCCTCAGCCCCTCCTCCCTCAGCGCCTCCTCCCTAGGCCACTCCTCCCTCAGCCCCTCCTCCCTCTGCCCTTCCTCTCTCAGTCCCTCCTCCCTCAGCCCCTCCTCCTTCAGCCACTCCTTCATCAGCCCTTCCTCCCTCAGCCCCTCCTCCCTCATCCCCTCCTCCCTCAGTCTCTCCTCCCTTAGCCCTCCCTCTCTCAGCCCCTCCTCCCTCAGCCCCTCCTCCCTCAGCCCCTCTTCCTTCAGCCCCTCCTCCCTCATCCCCTCCTCCCTCAGACACTCCTCTTTCAGCCTCTTCTCCCTCATCCTCTCCTCCCTCAGTCTCTCCTCCCTCAGCCCCTCCTCTTTCAGTTCCTCCTCCCTCAGCCCCTCCTTCCTCAGCCCCTCCTCCCTCAGCCCCTCTTCCCTCAGCCCCTCCTCTCTCAGACCCTCCTCCCTCAGCCCCTCCTCCCTCCGCCCCTCCTCCCTCAGCCCCTCCTCCCTCAGCCCCTCCTCCCTCAGTCTCTCCTCCCTCAGCCCTTCCTCTCTCAGACCCTCTTCCCTCAGCCCCTCCTCACTCAGCCCCTCCTCTCTCAGCCCTTCTTCCCTCAGCCCTTCTTCCCTCAGCCCTTCCTTTCTCAGACCCTCTTCCCTCAGCCCCTCCTCCCTCAGCACCTCCTCCCTCAGCCCTTCCTCCCTCAGCCCTTCCTCCCTCAGCCCTCTTCCCTCAGTCCCTCCTCCCTCAGCCCTGCCTCCCTCAGCCCTTTTCCCTCAGTCCCTCCTCCCTCAGCCCCGCCTCCCTCAGCCCCTCTTCCCTTCGTCCCTCCTCCCTCAGCCCTTCCTCCCTCAGCCATTCCTTTCTCAGATACTCTTCCCTCAGCCCCTCCTCCCTCAGCACCTTCTCCCCAGCCCTTCCTCCCTCAACCCTTCCTCCCTCAGCCCTCTTCCCTCAGTCCCTCCTCCCTAAGCCCCGCCTCCCTCAGCCCCTCCTCCCATCTTTTCTCCACCCTCAGCCCCGCCTCCCTCAGTCCCTCCTCCTTCAGACCCTCCTCCCTCAGCCCCTCCTCCCTCAGCTCCTCCTCCCTCAGCCCCTCCTCCTTCAGCCCATCCTCCCTCAGTCTCTCCTTCCTCAGCCCTTCCTCTCTCAGACCCTCCACCCTCAGCCTCTCCTCCCTCAGCCCCTCCTCCCTCAGCCCCTCCTCCCTCAGCCCCTCCTCCCTCAGCCCCTCCTCCCTCAGTCTCTCCTCCCTCAGCCCTTCCTCTCTCAGCCCCTCCTCCCTCCGCCCCTCCTCCCTCAGTCCCTCTTCCCTCAGCCCCTCCTGCCTCAGACCCTCCTCCCTCAGCCCCTCCTCCCTCAGCCCCTCCTCCCTCAGCCCCTCCTCCCTCGGCCCCTCCTCCCTCAGCGCCTCCTCCTTCCGCCACTCCTCCCTCAGCCCCTCCTCTTTCAGCCCCTCCTCCCTCAGCCCCTCCTCCCTCAGCCTCTTCTCCCTCAGCCCCTCCTTAATCAGCCCTTCCTCCCTCAGCCCCTCCTCCCTCATCCCCTTCTCCCTCAGTCTCTCCTCCCTCAGCCCTTCCTCTCTCAGGCCTTCTTCTTCAGCCCCTCCTCCCTCAGCCCCTCCTCCTTCAGCCCCTCCTCCCTCATCCCCTCCTCCCTAAGACACTCCTCTTTCAGCCCCTCCTCCCTCATCCCCTCTTCCCTCAGCCCCTCCTCTTTCAGCCCCTCCTCCCTCAATCCCCCCTCCCTCAGCCCCTCCTCCCTCAGCCCCTTCTCCCTCAGCCCCTCCTCTCTCAGAGCATCCTCCCTCAGCCCCTCCACCCTCAGCCCCTCCTCCCTCAGCCCCTCCTCCCTCAGCCCCTCCTCCCTCAGCCCCTCCTCCCTCAGTCCTTCCTCCCTCAGATCCTCCTCCCTCAGCCCCTCCTCCCTCAGCCCCTCCTCCCTCAGTCCCTCTTCCCTCAGCCCCTCCTCCCTCAGCCCCTCGTCCCTCAGCCCCTCCTCCCTCAGTCCTTCCTCCCTCAGCCCCTCCTCCCTCAGCCCCTCCTCCCTCAGCCCCTCCTCCCTCAGCCCCTCCTCCCTCAGTCCCTCCTCCCTCAGCCCCTCCTCCCTCAGCCCCTCCTCCCTCAGCCCTTCCTCCCTCAGCCCTTCCTTTCTGAGACCCTCTTTCCTCAGCCCCTCCTCCCTCAGCACCTCCTCCCTCAGCCCTTCCTCCCTCAACCTTTCCTCCCTCAGCCCTCTTCCCTCAGTCCCTCCTCCCTAAGCCCCGCCTCCCTCAGCCCCTCCTCCCTCCGTCCCTCCACCCTCAGCCCCGCCTCCCTCAGTCCCTCCTCCCTCAGACCCTCCTCCCTCAGCCCCTCCTCCCTCAGCTCCTCCTCCCTCAGCCCCTCCTCCCTCAGCCCATCCTCCCTCAGTCTCTCCTTCCTCAGCCCTTCCTCTCTCAGACCCTCCACCCTCAGCCACTCCTCCCTCAGCCCCTCCTCCCTCAGCCCCTCCTCCCTCAGCCCATCCTCCCTCAGTCTCTCCTCCCTCAGCCCTTCCTCTCTCAGACCCTCCACCCTCAGCCTCTCCTCCCTCAGCCCCTCCTTCCTCAGCCCCTCTTCCCTCAGCGCCTCCTCCCTCAGCCCCTCCTTCCTCAGCCCCTCCACCCTCAGCCCCTCTTCCCTCAGCCCCTCCTCCCTCAGCCCTTCCTCCCTCAGCCCCTCCTCCCTCAGCCCCTCCTCCCTCAGCGCCTCCTCTCTCAGTCCCTCCTCCCTCAGCCCCTCCTCCCTCAGTCCCTCCTCCCTCAGACTCTCCTCCCTCAGGCCCTCCTCCCTCAGCTCCTCCTCCCTCAGCCCCTCCTCCATCAGAACGTCCTCCCTCAGCCCTTCCTCCCTCAGCCCTTCCTTTCTCAGACCCTCTTCCCTCAGCCCCTCCTCCCTCAGCACCTCCTCCCTCAGCCCTTTCTCCCTCAGCCCTTCCTCCCTCAGCCCTCTTCCCTCAGTCCCTCCTCCCTCAGCCCCGCCTCCTTCAGCCCCTCCTCCCTCCGTCCCTCAGCCCTCAGCCCCGCCTCCCTCAGTCCCTCCTCCCTCAGATCCTCCTCCCTCAGCCCCTCCTCCCTCAGCTCCTCCTCCCTCAGCCCCTCCTCCCTCAGCCCATCCTCCCTCAGTCTCTCCTCCCTCAGCCCTTCCTCTCTCAGACCCTCCACCCTCAGCCTCTCCTCCCTCAGCCCCTCCTCCCTCAGTCTCTCCTCCCTCATCCCCTCCTCCCTCAGTCTCTCCTCCCTCAGCCCCTCCTCCCTCAGCCCCTCCTCCCTCAGCCCCTCCTCCCTCAGCCCCTCCTTCCTCAGCTCTTTCTCCCTCAGCTCCTCCTCCCTCAGCCCCTCCTCCCTCAGCCCCTCCTCCTTCAGCCCCTCCTCCCTCAGCGCCTCCTCCCTCCGCCACTCCTCCCTCAGTCTCTCCTCCCTCAGCCCTCCCTCTCTCAGACCATCCTCCCTCAGCCAATCCTCCTTCAGCCCCTCCTCCCTCAGCCCCTCCTCCCTCAGCCCTCCTCCCTCAGCCCCTCCTCCCTCAGCCCCTCCTTCCTCAGCCCTCTCTCCCTCAGCTCCTCCTCCCTCAGCCCCTCCTCCCTCAGCCCCTTCTCCTTCAGCCCCTCCTCCCTCAGCGCCTCCTCCCTCCGCCACTCCTCCCTCAGTCTCTCCTCCCTCAGCCCTCCCTCTCTCAGACCATCCTCCTTCAGCCCCTCCTCCTTCAGCCCCTCCTCCCTCAGCCCCTCCTCCTTCAGCCTCTCCTCCCTCAGCCCCTCCTCCCTCAGCCCCTCCTCCCTTAGCCCCTCCTCCCTCAGCCCCTCCTCCCTCAGCCCCTCCTCCCTCAGCCCCTCCTTCCTCAGCCCTTTCTCCTACAGCTCCTCCTCCCTCAGCCCCTCCTCATTCAGCCCCTCCTCCTTCAGCCCCTCCTCCCTCAGCGCCTCCTCCCTCCGCCACTCCTCCCTCAGCCCCTCCTCTTTCAGCCCCTATTCCCTCAGCCCCTCCTCCCTCAGCCCCTCCTCCCTCAGCCCCTCCTCCCTCAGCCCCTCCTCCCTCATCCCCTCCTTCCTCAGTCTCTCCTCCCTCAGCCCTTCCTCTCACAGCCCCTCCTCCCTTAGCCCCTCCTCAATCAGCCCCTCCTCCTTCAGCCCTCCTCCCTCAGCCCCTCCTCCCTCAGCCCCTCCTCCCTCAGCCCCTCCTCCCTCAGCCCCTCCTCCCTCAGCCCCTCCCCTCTCAGCCAATCCTCTTTCAGTCCCTCCTCCCTCAGCCCCTCCTCCCTCAGCCCCTCCTCCCTCAGCCCCTCCTCCCTCAGTCTCTCCTCCCTCAGCCCTCCCTCTCTCAGACCATCCTCTCTCAGCCCCTCCTCCTTCAGCCCCTCCTCCTTCAGTTCCTCCTCCCTCAGCGCCTCCTCCCTCCGCCACTCCTCCCTCAGCCCCTCCTCTTTCAGCTCCTCCTCCCTCAGCCCCTCCTCCCTCAGCCCTCCTCCCTCAGCCCCTCCTCCCTCAGTCTCTCCTCCCTCAGCCCCTCCTCTCTCAGCCCCTACTCCCTCAGCCATTCCTCATTCAGTCCTTCCTCCCTCAGCCCCTCCTGCCTCAGCCCCTCCTCCCTCAGCCCCTCCTCCCTCAGTCTCTCCTCCCTGAGCCCTCCCTCTCTCAGACCATCCTCCCTCAGCCCCTCCTCCTTCAGCCCCTCCTCCCTCAGCCCCTCCTCCCTCAGTCCCTCCTCCCTCAGACCCTCCTAACTCAGCCCCTCCTCCCTCAGCCCCTCCTCCCTCAGCCCCTCCTCCCTCAGCCCCTCCTCCCACAGTCTCTCCTCCCTCAGCCCTCCCTCTCTCAGACCATCCTCCCTCAGCCCCTCCTCCTTA
The DNA here is from genome assembly GCA_947369275.1 of Nemotelus nigrinus. NCBI lineage: Eukaryota > Metazoa > Arthropoda > Insecta > Diptera > Stratiomyidae > Nemotelus > Nemotelus nigrinus. The sequence goes on from OX376374.1 coordinate 93,369,635, forward strand.
AGCCCCTCCTCCCTCAGCCCCTCCTCCCTCAGCCCCTCCTCCCTCAGTCTCTCCTCCCTCAGCCCCTCCTCCCTCAGCCATTCCTCCCTCAGTCCCTCCTCCCTCAGCCCCTCTTCTCTCAGCCCCTCCTCCCTCAGCCAATCCTCCCTCAGCCCCTCCTCCCTCAGTCTCTCCTCCCTGAGCCCTCCCTCTCTCAGACCATCCTCCCTCAGCCCCTCCTCCTTCAGCCCCTCCTCCTTCAGTTCCTCCTCCCTCAGCGCCTCCTCCCTCAACCCCTCCTCCCTCAGCCCCTCCTCCTTCAGCCCCTCCTCCTTCAGCCCCTCCTCCCTCAGCCCCTCCTCCCTCAGCCCTTCCTCCCTCAGCCCCTCCTCCCTCATCCCCTCCTTCCTCAGTCTCTCCTCCCTCAGCCCTTCCTCTCACAGCCCCTCCTCCCTCAGCCCCTCCTCAATCAGCCCTCCTCCTTCAGCCCTCCTCCCTCAGCTCCTCCTCCCTCAGCCCCTCCTCCCTCAGCCCCTCCTCCCTCAGCCCCTCCTCCCTCAGCCCCTCCTCCCTCAGCCAATCCTTTTTCAGTCCCTCCTCCCTCAGCCCCTCCTCTCTCAGCCCATCCTCCCTCAGCCTCTCCTCCCTCAGTCTCTCCTCCCTCAGCCCTCCCTCTCTCAGACCATCCTCCCTCAGCCCCTCCTCCTTCAGCCCCTCCTCCTTCAGTTCCTCCTCCCTCAGCGCCTCTTCCCTCCGCCACTCCTCCCTCAGCCCCTCCTGTTTCAGCTCCTCCTCCCTCAGCCCCTCCTCCCTCAGTCCCTCCTCCCTCAGCCCCTATTCCCTCAGCCCCTCCTCCCTCAGCCCTTCCTCCCTCAACCCTTCCTTGCTCAGACCCTCTTTCCTCAGCCCCTTCTCCCTCAGCCCCGCCTCCCTCAGCCCCTCCTCCCTCCTTCCCACCACCCTCAGCCCCGCCTCCCTCAGTCCTTCCTCCCTCGCCCCTCCACCCTCAGCCCCTCCTCCCTCAGCCCTTCTTCCCTCAGCCCCTCCTCCTTCAGCCCCTCCTCCCTCAGCCCCTCCTTCCTCAGCCCCTCTTCCCTCAGCCCCTCCTCCCTCGGCCCCTCTTCCCTCAGCGCCTCCTTCCTCAGCCCTTCCTCCCTCAGACACTCCTCCCTCAGCCCCTCCTCCCTCATCCCGTCCTCCCTCAGTCTCTACTCCCTCAGCCCCTCCTCTTTCAGCCCCTCCTCCCTCAGCCCCTCCTCCCTCAGCACCTCCTCCCTCAGCCTTTCCTCCCTCAGCCCCTCCTCCCTGAGCCCCTCCTCCCTTAGCCCCTCCTCCCTCAGCCCCTCCTCCCTCAGCCCCTCCTCCCTCAGTCTCTCCTCCCTCAGCCTTCCTCTCTCAGCCCCTCCTCCCTCAGCCCCTCCTCCCTCAGCCCCTCCTCCCTCCGCCCCTCCTCCCTAAGCCTTTCCTCCCTCAGCCCCTCCACCCTCAGCCTCTCCTCCCTCAGCCCCTCCTCCCTTAGCCCCTCCTCCCTCAGCCCCTCCTCCCTCAGTCTCTCCTCCCTCAGCCTTTCCTCTCTCAGACCCTCCTCCCTCAGACCCCCCTCCCTCAGCCCCTCCTTCCTCAGCCCCTCCTCCCTCAGCCCCTTCTCACTCAGTCTCTCTTCCTCAGCCCCTCCTCCCTCAGCCCCTCCTCCCTCAGCCCTTCCTCCCTCAGCCCCTCCACCCTCAGCCTCTTCTCCCTCAGCCCCTCCTCCCTCAGCCCCTCTTCCCTCAGCCCCTCCTCCCTCATCAACTCCTTCCTCATCAACTCCTTCCTCAGTATCTCCTCCCTCAGCCCTTCCTTCCTCAGCCCCTCCTCCCTCAGCCCCTCCTCCCTCAGCCCTTCCTCCCTCAGTCTCTCCTCCCTCAGCCCTTCCTCTCTCAGACCCTCCTCCCTCAGCCCCTCCTCCCTCAGCCCCTCCTCCCTCAGCCCCTCCTTCCTCAGCCCCTCCTCCCTCAGCCCCTCCTCCCTCCGTCCCTGCACCCTCAGCTTCGCCTCCCTCAGTCTCTCCTCCCTCAGACGCTCCTCCCTCAGCCCCTCCTTACTCAGCCACTCCTCCCTCAGCCCCTCCTCCCTCAGTCCCTCCTCCCTCAGCCCCTATTTCCTCAGCCCCTCCTCCCTCAGCCCCTCCTCCCTCAGCCCCTCCTCCCTCAGCCCCTCCACCTTCAGCCCCTATTCCCTCAGCCCCTCCTCCCCCAGCCCCTCCTCCCTCAGCCCCTCCTCCCTCAGCCCCTCCTCCCTCAGTCTCTCCTCCCCCAGCCCTTCCTCTCTCAGACCCTTCATTCTCAGCCTCTCCTCCCTCAGCCCCTCTTCCCTCAGCCCCTCCTTCCTCAGCGCCTCCTCCCTCCGCCCCTCCTCCCTAAGCCCCTCCTCCTTCAGCCCCTCCTCCCTCAGCCCCTCCTCCCTCAGCCCCTCCTTCCTCAGCCCTTTCTCCCTCAGCTCCTCCTCCTTCAGACCCTCCTCCTTCAGCCCCTCCTCCTTCAGCCCCTCCTCCCTCAGCGCTTCCTCCCTCCGCCACTCCTCCCTCAGCCCCTCCTCTTTCAACCTCTCCTCCCTCAGCCCCTCCTCCCTCAGCCCCTCCTCCCTCAGCCCCTCCTCCCTCAGTCCCTCCTCCCTCAGCCCCTATTCCCTCAGCCCCTCTCCCTCAGCCCTTCCTCCCTCAGCTGCTCCTCCCTCAGCCCCTCCTCCTTCAGCCACTCCTCCCTCAGCCCCGTCTCCCTGAGCCCCTCCTCCCTCCGTCCCTCCACCCTCAGCCCCGCCTCCCTCAGTCCCTCCTCCCTCAGCCCCGCCTCCTTCAGCCCCTCCTCCCTCAGCGCTTCCTCCCTCCGCCACTCCTCCCTCAGCCCCTCCTCTTTCAGCCCCTCCTCCTTCAGCCCCTCCTCCCTCAGCCCCTCCTCCCTCAGCACTTCCTCCCTCAGCCCCTCCTTCCTCAACCCTTTCTCCCTCAGCCCCTCCTCCCTCAGTGTCTCCTCCCTCAGCCCTCCCTCTCTCAGACCATCCTCCCTCAGCCCCTCCTCCTTCAGCCCCTCCTCCTTCAGTTCCTCCTCCCTCAGCGCCTCCTCCCTCCGCCACTCCTCCCTCAGCCCCTCCTCTTTCAGCCCCTCCTCCCTCAGCCCCTCCTCCCTCAGCCCCTCCTCCCTCAGCCCCTCCTTCCTCAGCCCTTTCTCCCTTAGCCCCTCCTCCCTCAGCCCCTCCTCCCTCAGCCCCTCCTCCCTCAGCCCCTCTTCCCTCAGCCCCTCCTCCCTCAGCCCCTCCTCCCTCAGCCCCTCCTCCCTCAGTCTCTCCTCCCTCAGCCCTCCCTCTCTCAGACCATCCTCCCTCAGCCCCTCCTCCTTCAGCCCCTCCTCCTTCAACTCCTCCTCCCTCAGCGCCTCTTCCCTCCGCCACTCCTTCCTCAGCCCCTCCTCTTTCAGCCCCTCCTCCCTGAGCCCCTCCTCCCTCAGCCCCTCCTCCCTCAGCCCCTCCTTCCTCAGCCCTTTCTCCCTCAGCTCCTCCTCCCTCAGCCCCTCCTCCCTCAGCCCCTCCTCCTTCAGCCCCTCCTCCTTCAGCTTCTCCTCCCTCAGCGCCTCTTCCCTCCGCCACTCCTCCCTCAGCCCCTCCTCTTTCAGCCCCTCCTCCCTGAGCCCCTCCTCCCTCAGCCCCTCCTCCCTCAGCCCCTCCTCCCTCAGCCCCTCCTCCCTCAGCCCCTCCTTCCTCAGCCCTTCCTCCCTCAGCCCCTCCTCGCTCATCCCCTCCTTCCTCAGTCTCATCTCCCTCAGCCCTCCCTCTCTCAGACCATCCTCCCTCAGCCCCTCCTCCTTCAGCCCCTCCTCCTTCAGCCCCTCCTCCTTCAGTTCCTCCTCCCTCAGCGCCTCCTCCCTCCGCCACTCCTCCCTCAGAACCTCCTCTTTCAGCCCCTCCTCCCTCAGCCCCTCCTCCCTCAGTCCCTCCTCCCTCAGCCCCTATTCCCTCAGCCCCTCCTCCCTCAGCCCTTCCTCCCTCAGCCCTTCCTTTCTCAGACCGTCTTTTCTCAGCCCCTTCTCCCTCAGCCCCGCCTCCCTCAGCCCCTCCTCCCTCCTTCCCTCCACCCTCAGCCCCGCCTCCCTCAGTCCTTCCTCCCTCAGACCCTCCTCCCTCAGTCTCTCTTCCTTCAGCCCCTCCTCTCTCTGACCCTCCTCCCTCAGCCCCTCCTCCCTGAGTCTCTCCTCCCTCAGCCCCTCCTTCCTCAGCCCCTCCTCCCTCAGTCTCTCTTTCCTCAGCCCCTCCTCGCTCTGACCCTCCTCCCTCAGCCCCTGCTCCCTGAGTCTCTCCTCCCTCAGCCCCTCCTCCCTCAGTCCCTCCTCCCTCAGCTCCGCCTCCCTCAGCCCCTCCACTCTCAGCTCCTCCTCCCTCCGCCCCTCCTCCCTCAGCCCCTCCTCCCTCAGCCCGTCCTCCTTCAGCCCCTCCTCCCTCAGCCCCTCCTCTCTCAGCCCCTCCTCCCTCAGCCCCTCCTCCCTCAGCCCCTCCTTCCTCAGCCGCTCCTCCCTCAGCTCCTCCTCCCTCAGCCCCTCCTCCCTCAGCCCCTCCTCCCTCAGTCCTTCCTCCCTCTGCTCCCCCTCCCTCAGTTCCTCCTCTGTCAGCTCCTCCTCCCTCCGCCCCTCCTCCCTCAGCCCCAACTCCCTCAGCCCGTCCTTCCTCAGCCCCTCCTCCCTCAGCCCCTCCTCCCTCAGCCATTCCTCCCGTAGCCCCTCCTCCCTCAGCCCCTCCTCCCTCAGCCCCTCCTCCCTCAGCCCCTCATCCTCAGCCCTTCCTCCCTCAGACACTCCTCCCTCAGCCCCTCCTCCCTCATCCCCTCCTCCCTCAGCCCCTCCTCCCTCAGCCCTTCCTCTCTCAGCACCTCCTCCCTCAGCCCCTCCTCCCTCAGCCCCTCCTCCTTCAGCCCCTCCTCCCTCATCCCCTCCTTCTTCAGACACTCCTCCTTCAGCCCCTCCTCCCTCATCCCCTCATCCCCTCCTCCCTCATCCCCTCCTCCCTCAGTCTCTCCTCCCTCAGCCCCTTCTCTTTCAGCCCCTCCTCCCTCAGCCCCTATTTCCTCAGCCCCTCCTCCCTCAGCCCCTCCTCTCTCAGACCCTCCTCCCTCAGCCCCTCCTCCCTCGGCCCCTCCTCCCTCAGCCCCTCCTTCCTCAGCCCTTCCGCCCTCAGACACTCCTCCCTCAGCCCCTCCTCCCTCATCCCCTCCGCACTCAGTCTCTCCTCCCTCAGCTTCTCCTCTTTCAGCCCCTCCTCTTTCAGCCCCTTCTCCCTCAGCCCCTCCTCCCTCAGCCCCTCCTCCCTCAGCCCCTCCTCCCTCAGCCCCTCCTCCCTCAGCCCCTCCTCCCTCAGCCCCTCCTCCCTCAGCCCCTCCTCTCTTAGACCCTCCTCCCTCAGCCCCTCCTCCCTCAGCCCCTCCTTCCTCAATCTCTCTTCCCTCAGCCCCTCCTCTCTCTGACCCTCCTCCCTCAGCCCCTCCTCCCTGAGTCTCTTCTCCATCCGCCCCTCCTCCCTCAGCCCCTCCTCCCTCCGCCTCTCCACCCTCAGCCCCTGTTCCCTCAGCCCCTCCTCCCTCAGCCCCTCCTCCTTCAGCCCCTCCTCCCTCAGCCACTCCTTCCTCAGCCCCTCCTCCCTCAGCCCCTCCTCCCTCAGCCCCTCCTTCCTACGCCCCTCCTCCCTCAGCCCCTCCTCCCTCAGCCCCTCCTCCGTCAGTCTCTCTTCCCTCATTCCCTCCTCTTTCAGCCCCTCCTCCCTAGGCCCCTCCTCCCTCAGCCCCTCCTCCCTGAGCCCCTCCTCCCTCAGTCTCTCCTTCCTCAGCCCTTCTTCTCTCAGACCCTCCTCCCTCAGCCACTCTTCCTCAGCGCCTCCTTCCTCAGCCCTTCCTCCCTCAGAAACTCCTTCCTCAGCCCCTCCTCCCTCATCCCCTCCTCCCTTAGTCTCTCCTCCCTCAGCCCCTCCTCTTTCAGCCCCTCCTCCCTCAGCCCCTCCTCCCTCAGCACCTCCTTCCTCAGCCTTTCCTCCCTCAGCCCCTCCTCCCTCAGCCCCTCCTCCCTCAGCCCCTCCTCCCTCCGCCCCTCCTCCCTCAGCCCCTTATCCCTCAGCCCCTCCTCCCTCAGCCCCTCCTCCCTCAGCCCCTCCTCCCTCATCCCCTCCTCCCTCAGTCTCTCCTCCCTCAGCCCTTCCTCTCTCAGCCCCTCCTCCCTCAGCCCCTCCTTCCTCAGCCCCTCCTCCCTCCGCCCCTCCTCCCTCAGCCTTTCCTCCCTCAGCCCCTCCACCCTCAGCCTCTCCTCCCTCAGTCTCTCCTCCCTCAGCCGTTCCTCTCTCAGCCCCTCCTCCCTCAGCCCCTCCTCCCTCAGTTCCTCCTCCCTCAGCCCCTCCTCCCTCAGTCTCTCCTCCCTCAGCCCTTCCTCCCTCAGTCTCTCCTCCCTCAGCCCCTCCTCTTTCAGCCCCTCCTCCCTCCGTCCCTCCTCCCTCAGCCCCTCCTCCCTCAGCCCCTCCTCCCTTAGCCCCTCCTCCCTCAGCCCCTCCTCCCTCAGCCCCTCCTCCCTCAGCCCCTTTTCCCTCAGTCTCTCTTCCCTCAGCCCCTCCTCTTTCAGCCCCTCTTCCCTCAGCCCTCCTCCCTCAGCCCCTCTACCCTCAGCCTTTCCTCCCTCAGCCCCTCCTTACTCAGCCCCTCCTCCCTCAGCCCCTCCTCCCTCCGCCCCTCCTCCCTAAGCCCTCCTCCCTCCGCCCCTCCTCCCTAAGCCTTTCGTCCCTCAGCCCCTCCACCCTCAGCCTCTCCTCCCTCAGCCTCTCCTCCCTCAGCCCCTCCTCCCTCAGCCCCTCCTCCCTCAGTCTCTCCTCCCGCAGCCCTTCCTCTCTCAGACCCTCCTCCCTCAGCCCCTCCTCCCTCAGCCCCTCCTCCCTCAGCCGCTCCTTCTTCAGCCCTTCCTCCCTCAGACACTCCTCCCTCAGCCCCTCCTCCCTCAGCCCCTCCTCCCTCAGCCCCTCCTCTCTAAGACCCTCCTCCCTCAGCCCCTCCTCCCTCAGCCCCTCCTTCCTCAATCTCTTTTCCCTCAGCCCCTCCTCTCTCTGACCCTCCTCCCTCAGCCCCTCCTCCCTGAGTCTCTTCTCCATCCGCCCCTCCTCCCTCAGCCAATCCTCCCTCCGCCCCTCCACCTGCAGCCCCTCCTCCTTCAGCCCCTCCTCCCTCAGCCCCTCCTTCCTCAGCCCCTCCTCCCTCAGCCCCTCCTCTCTCAGCCCCTCCTTCCTCCGCCTCTCCTCCTTCAGCCCCTCCTCCCTCAGCCCCTCCTCCCTCAGTCTCTCTTCCCTCAGCCCCTCCTCCCTCATCCTCTCCTCCCTCAGCCCCTCCTCCCTCAGCCCTTCCTCTCTCAGCACCTCCTTCCTCAGCCCCTCCTCCCTCAGCCCCTCCTCCTTCAGCCCCTCCTCCCTCATCCCCTCCTCCTTCAGCCCCTCCTCCCTCAGCCCCTAATCCCTCAGTCTCTCCTCCCTCAGCCCTCCCTCTCTCAGACCATCCTCCCTCAGCCCCTCCTCCTTCAGCCCCTCCTCCTTCAGCTCCTCCTCCTTCAGCCCCTCCTCCCTCAGCCCCTCCTTCCTCAATCTCTCTTCCCTCAGCCCCTCCTCTCTCTGACCCTCCTCCCTCAGCCCCTCCTCCCTGAGTCTCTTCTCCATCCGCCCCTCCTCCCTAAGCCCCTCCTCCCTCCGCCCCTCCACCTGCAGCCCCTCCTCCTTCAGCCCCTCCTCCCTCAGCCCCTCCTTCCTCAGCCCCTCTTCCCTCAGCCCCTCCTCCCTCAGCCCCTCCTCCCTCCGCCCCTCCACCTGCAGCCCCTCCTCCTTCAGCCCCTCCTCCCTCAGCCCCTCCTTCCTCAGCCCCTCCTCCCTCAGCCCCTCCTCCCTCAGTCTCTCTTCCCTCAGCCCCTCCTCCCTCATCCCCTCCTCCCTCAGCCCCTCCTCCCTCAGCCCTTCCTCTCTCAGCACCTCCTCCCTCAGCCCCTCCTCCCTCAGCCCCTCCTCCCTCAGTCCCTCCTCCCTCAGCCCGTCCTCCCTCAGCCCCTTCTCCCTCAGCCCCTCCTCCCTCAGCCCCTCCTCCCTCAGCCCCTTCTCCCTCAGTCTCTCCCCCTTAGCCCTCCCTCTCTCAGACCATCCTCCCTCAGCCCCTCCTCCTTCAGCCCCTCCTCCTTCAGTTCCACCTCCCTCAGCGCCTCATTCCTCCGCATTTCCTCCCTCAGCCCCTCCTCTTTCAGCCCCTCCTCCCTCAGTTCCTCCTCCCTCAGCCCCTCCTCCCTCAGCATCTCCTCCCTCAGCCCCTCCTTCCTCAGCCCTTTCGCCCTCAGCTCCTCCTCCCTCAGCCCCTCCTCCCTCAGCCCCTCCTCCTTCAGCCCCTCCTCCCTCAGTGCCTCCTCCCTCCGCCACTCCTCCCTCAGCCCCTTCTCTTTCAGCCCCTCCTCCCTCAGCCCCTCCTCCCTCAGCCCTTCCTCCCTCAGCCCCTCCTCCCTCAGCCCCTCCTCCCTTAGCCCCTCCTTCCTCAGCCCTTCCTCCCTCAGCCCCTCCTCCCTCATCCCCTCCTTCCTCAGTCTCTCCTCCCTCAGACCTTCCTCTCACAGCCCCTCCTCCCTCAGCGCCTCCTCAATCAGCCCCTCCTTCCTCAGCCCCTCCTTATTCAGCAATTTCTCCCTCAGCCCCTCCTCCCTCAGCCCCTCCTCCCTCAGCCCCTCCTCCCTCAGCCCCTCCTCCCTCAGCCCCTCCTCCCTCAGCTTCTCTTCCCTCAGCCCCTCCTCCCTCAGTCCCTCCTCCCTCAGCTCCTCCTCCCTCAGCCCCTCCTCCCTCAGCCCCTCCTCCCTCAGTCTCTCCTCCCTCAGCCCTCCCTCTCTCAGACCATCCTCCCTCAGCCCTCCTCCTTCAGCCCCTCCTCCTTCAGTTCCTCCTCCCTCAGCGCCTCCTCCCTCCGCCACTCCTCCCTCAGCCCCTCCTCTTTCAGCCCCTGCTCCCTCAGCCCCTCCTCCCTCTGTCCCTTTTCCCTCAGCCCCTATTCCCTCAGCCCCTCCTCCCTCAGCCCTTCCTCCCTCAGCCCTTCCTTTCTCAGACCCTCTTTCCTCAGTCTCTCCTCCCTCAGCCCTTCCTCTCTCAGACCCTCCATTCTCAGAATCTCCTCCCTCAGCCCCTCCTCCCTCAGCCCCTCCTCCCTCAGCGCCTCCTCCCTCCGCCCCTCCTCCCTAAGCCCCTCCTCCTTCAGCCCCTCCTCCCTCAGCCCCTCCTCCCTCAGCCCCTCCTTCCTCAGCCCTTTCTTCGTCAGCCCCTCCTCCCTCAGCCCCTCTTCCCTCAGCCCTCCCTCTCTCAGACCATCCTCCCTCAGCCCCTCCTCCTTCAGACCCTCCTCCTTCAGTTCCTCCTCCATCAGCGCCTCTTCCCTCCGCCACTCCTCACTCAGCCCCTCCTCTTTCAGCCCCTCTTCCCTCAGCCCCTCCTCCCTCAGCCCCTCCTCCCTCAGCCCCTCCTCCCTCAGCCCCTCCTTCCTCAGCCCTTTCTCCCTCAGCCCCTCCTCCCTCAGCCCCTCCTCCCTCAGCCCCTCTTCCCTCAGCCCCTCTTCCCTCAGCCCCTCCTCCCTCAGCCCCTCCTCCCTCAGTCACTCCTCCCTCAGTCCCTCCTCCCTCAGCCCCTCCTCCGTCAGCCCCTCCTCCCTCAGCCCCTCCTCCCTCAGTCTCTCCTCCCTCAGCCCTCCCTCTCTCAGACCATCCTCCCTCAGCCCCTCCTCCTTCAGCCACTCCTCCTTCAGTTCCACCTCCTTCAGCGCCTCATCCCTCCGCCACTCCTCCCTCAGCCCCTCCTCTTTCAGCCCCTCCTCCCTGAGCCCCTCCTCTCTCAGCCCCTCCTCCTTCAGCCCCTCCTCCCTCAGCGCTTCCTCCCTCCGCCACTCCTTCCTCAGCCGTTCCTCTTTCAGCCCCTCCTCCTTCAGCCCCTCCTCCCTCCTCCCTCAGCCCCTCCTCCCTCAGCACTTCCTCCCTCAGCCCCTCCTTCCTCTGCCCTTTCTCCCTCAGCCCCTCCTCCCTCAGTCTCTCCTCACTCAGCCCTCCCTCTCTCAGACCATCCTCCCTCAGCCCCTCCTCCTTCAGCCAATCCTCCTTCAGTTCCTCCTCCCTCAGCGCCTCCTCCCTCGGCCACTCCTCCCTCAGCGCCTCCTCTTTCAGCCCCTCCTCCCTCAGCCCCTCCTCCCTCAGCCCCTCCTCCCTCAGCCCCTCCTTTTCAGCCCTTTCTCCCTCAGCCCCTCCTCCCTCAGCCCCTCCTCCCTCAGCCCCTCTTCCCTCAGCCCCTCCTCCCTCAGCCCCTCCTCCCTCAGTCCCTCCTTCCTCAGCCCCTCCTCCCTCAGCCCCTCCTCCCTCAGCCTTTCCTCCCTCAGCCCCTCCTCCCTCAGTTTCTCCTCCCTCAGCCCTCCCTCTCTCAGATCATCCTCCCTCAGCCCCTCCTCCTTCAGCCCCTCCTCCTTCAGTTCCTCCTCCCTCAGCACCTCCTCCCTCCGCCACTCCTCCCTCAGCCCCTCCTCCCTCAGCCCCTCCTTCCTCAGCCCTTTCTCCCTCAGCTCCTCCTCCCTCAGCCCCTCCTCCCTCAGCCCCTCCTCCTTCAGCCCCTCCTCCCTCAGCGCCTCCTCCCTCCGCCAATCCTCCCTCAGCCCCTCCTCTTTCAGCCCCTCCTCCCTCAGCCCCTCCTCCCTCAGCCCCTCCTCCCTCAGCCCCTCTTCCCTCAGCCCCTCCTCCCTCAGCCCCTCCTCCCTCAGTCCCTCCTCCCTCAGTCCCTCCTCCCTCAGCCCCTCCTCCCTCCGCCACTCCTCCCTCAGCCCCTCCTCTTTCAGCCCCTCCTCCCTCAGCCCCTCCTCCCTCTGTCCCTCCTCTTTCAGCCCCTATTCCCTCAGCCCCTCCTCCCTCAGCCCTTCCTCCCTCAGCCCTTCCTTTCTCAGACCCTCTTTCCTCAGTCTCTCCTCCCTCAGCATTCCCTCTCTTAGACCATCCTCCCTCAGCTTTTCCTCCTTCAGCCCCTCCTCCTTCAGTTCCTCCTCCCTCAGCGCCTCCTCCCTCCGCCACTCCTCCCTCAGCCCCTCCTCTTTCAGCCCCTCCTCCCTCAGCCCCTCCTCCCTCTGTCCCTCCTCTTTCAGCCCCTATTCCCTCAGCCCCTCCTCCCTCAGCCCTTCCTCCCTCAGCCCTTCCTTTCTCAGACCCTCTTTCCTCAGTCTCTCCTCCCTCAGCCCTTCCTCTCTCAGACCCTCCATTCTCAGCCTCTCCTCCCTCAGCCCCTCCTCCCTCAGCCCCTCCTCCCTCAGCGCCTCCTCCCTCCGCCCCTCCTCCCTAAGCCCCTCCTCCTGCAGCCCCTCCTCCCTCAGCCCCTCCTCCCTCAGCCCCTCCTCCCTCAGCCCTCCCTCTCTCAGACCATCCTCCCTCAGCCCCTCCTCCTTCAGCCCCTCCTCCTTAAGTTCCTCCTCCCCCAGCGCCTCCTCCCTCCGCCACTCCTCCCTCAGCCCCTCCTCTTTCAGCCCCTCCTCCCTCAGCCCCTCCTCCCTCAGCCCCTCCTCCCTCAGCCCCTCCTTCCTCAGCCCTTTCTGCCTCAGCCCCTCCTCCCTCAGCCCCTCCTCCCTCAGCCCCTCCTCCCTCAGCCCCTCTTCCCTCAGCCCGTCCTCCCTCAGCCCCTCCTCCCTCAGTCCCTCCTCCCTCAGTCCCTCCTCCCTCAGCCCCTCCTACCTCAGCCTCTCCTCCCTCAGCCCCTCCTCCCTTAGTCTCTCCTCCCTCAGCTCTCACTCTCTCAGACCATCCTCCCTCAGCCCCTCCTCCTTCAGCCGCTCCTCCTTCAGTTCCTCCTCCCTCAGCGCCTCCTCCCTCCGCCAATCCTCCCTCAGCGCCTCCTCTTTCAGCCCCTCCTCCCTGAGCCCCTCCTCCCTCAGCCCCTCCTCCTTCAGCCCCTCCTCCCTCAGCGCTTCCTCCCTCCGCCACTCCTCCCTCAGCCCCTCCTCTTTCAGCCCCTCCTCCTTCAACCCCTCCTCCCTCAGCCCCTCCTCCCTCAGCACTTCCTCCCTCAGCCCCTAATTCCTCAGCACTTTCTCCCTCAGCCCCTAGTCCCTCAGTCTCTCCTCCCTCAGCCCTCCCTCAGCCCTCCCTCTCTCAGACCATCCTCCCTCAGCCCCTCCTCCTTCAGCCCGTCCTCCTTCAGTTCCTCCTCCCTCAGCGCCTCCTCCCTCCGCCACTCCTCCCTCAGCCCCTCCTCTTTCAGCCCCTCTTCCCTCAGCCCCTCCTCCCTCAGCCCCTCCTCCCTCAGCCCCTCCTCCCTCAGCCCCTCCTTTTCAGCCATTTCTCCCTCAGCCCCTCCTCCCTCAGCCCCTCCTCCCTCAGCCCCTCTTCCCTCAGCCCCTCCTCCCTCAGCTTCTCCTCCCTCAGTTCCTCCTCCCTCAGCCCCTCCTCCCTCAGCCCCTCCTCCCTCAGCCAATCCTCCCTCAGCCCCTCCACCCTCAGCCCCTCCTCCCTCAGCCCCTCCTCCCTCAGCCCCTCCTCCCTCAGCCCCTCCTCCCTCAGCCCCTCCTCCCTCAGCGCCTCCTCTCTCAGTCCCTCCTCCCTCAGCCCCTCCTCCCTCAGTCCCTCCTCCCTCAGACCCTCCTCCCTCATTGTCTCTTTCCTCAACCCCTCCTCCCTGAGTCTCTCCTCCCTCAGCCCCTCCTCCCTCAGTCCCTCCTCCCTCAGCTCCGCCACCCTCAGCCCCTTCTCCCTCAGCTCCTCCTCCCTCAGCCCCTCCTCGCTCAGCCCCTCCTCCCTCAGTCTCTCTTCCTTCAGCCCCTCCTCTCTCTGACCCTCCTCCCTCAGCCTTTACTCCCTCAGCCCCTCCTCGCTCAGTCTCTCTTCCTTCAGCCCCTTCTCTCTCTGACTCTCCTCCCTCAGCCCCTCCTCCCTGAGTCTCTCCTCCCTCAGCCCCTCCTCCCTCAGTCTCTCTTTCCTCAGCCCCTCCTCTCTCTGACCCTCCTCCCTCAGACCCTCCTCCTTGAGTCTTTCCTTCCTCAGCCCCTCCTCCCTCAGTCCCTCCTCGCTCAGCTCCGCCTCCCTCAGCCCCTCCTCCCTCAGGTCCTCTTCCCTCCGCCCCTCCTCCCTCAGCCCCTCCTCCCTCAGCCCCTCCTCCCTCAGCCCCTCCTCCCTGAGTCTCTCCTGCCTCAGCCCCTCCTCCCTCAGTCCCTCCTCCCTCAGCTCCGCCTCGCTCAGCCCCTCCTCCCTCAGCTCTTCCTCCCTCCGCCCCTCCTCCCTCAGCCCCTCCTCCCTCAGCCCGTCCTCCCTCAGCCCCTCCTCCCTCAGCCCCTCCTCCCTCAGCCCCTACTGTCTCAGTCCGTCCTCCCTCAGCCCCTCCTCCCTCAGTCCCTCCTCCCTCGCCCCTCCTCCCTCAGCCCCTCTTCCCTCCGCCCCTCCTCCCTCAGTCCCTCCTCCCTCAGCCCCTCCTCCCTCAGCCCCTCCTCCCTCAGCTCCTCCTCCCTCAGCCCCTCCTCCCTCAGCCCCTCCTCCCTCAGCCTTTACTCCCTCAGCCCCTCCTCGCTCAGTCTCTCTTCCTTCAGCCCCTTCTCTCTCTGACTCTCCTCCCTCAGCCCCTCCTCCCTGAGTCTCTCCTCCCTCAGCCCCTCCTCCCTCAGTCTCTCTTTCCTCAGCCCCTCCTCTCTCTGACCCTCCTCCCTCAGCCCCTCCTCCTTGAGTCTTTCCTTCCTCAGCCCCTCCTCCCTCAGTCCCTCCTCCCTCAGCTCCGCCTCCCTCAGCCCCTCCTCCCTCAGCTCCTCTTCCCTCCGCCCCTCCTCCCTCAGCCCCTCCTCCCTCAGCCCCTCCTCCCTCAGCCCCTCCTCCCTAAGCCCCTCCAATCTCAGTCGCTCCTCCCTCAGCCCCTCCTCCCTCAGCTCCTCCTCCCTCAGCTCCTCCTCCCTCCGCCCCTCCTCCCTCAGCCCCTCCTCTCTCAGCCCCTCCTCCCTCAGCACTTCCTCCCTCAGCCCTTCCTCCCTCAGCCCCTCCTCCCTCAGCCCCTCCTCACTCAGCCCCTCCTCCCTCAGCCCCTCCTCCCTGAGTCTCTCCTGCCTCAGCCCCTCCTCCCTCAGCCCCTCCTTCCTCAGCTCCGCCTCGCTCAGATCCTCCTCCCTCAGCTCTTCCTCCCTCCGCCCCTCCTCCCTCAGCCCCTCCTCCCTCAGCCCGTCATCCCTCAGCCCCTCCTCCCTCAGCCCCTCCTCCCTCAGCCCCTACTGTCTCAGTCCCTCCTCCCTCAGCCCCTCCTCCCTCAGCTCCTCCTCCCTCAGCTCCTCCTCCCTCCGCCCCTCCTCCCTCAGCCCCTCCTCTCTCAGCCCCTCCTCCCTCAGCACCTCCTCCCTCAGCCCTTCCTCCCTCAGCCCTTTTTTCCTCAGCCCTCTTCTCTCAGTCCCACCTCCCTCAGCCCCGCCTCCCTCAGCCCTCTTCCCTCAGTCCCTCCTCCCTCAGCCCCGCCTCCCACAGCCCCTCCTCCCTCCGTCCCTCCACCCTCAGCCCCGCCTCCCTCAGTCCCTCCTCCCTCAGACCCTCCTCTCTCAGCCCCTCCTCCCTCAGCCCCTCCTCCCTCAGCCCCTCCTCCCTCAGTCCTCCTCCCTCAGCCCCTCCTCCCTCAGTCCCTCCTCCCTCAGCCCCTCCTCCCTCAGCCCCTCCTCCCTCAGCCCCTACTCCCTCAGCCCCTCCTCCCTCAGTCTCTCTTCCTTCAGCCCCTCCTCTCTCTGACCCTCCTCCCTCAGCCCCTCCTCCCTGAGTCTCTCCTCCCTCAGCCCCTCCTCCCTCAGTCCCTCCTCCCTCAGTCTCTCTTTCCTCAACCCCTCCTCCCTGAGTCTCTCCTCCCTCAGCCCCTCCTCCCTCAGTCCCTCCTCCCTCAGCTCCGCCACCCTCAGCCCCTTCTCCCTCAGCTCCTCCTCCCTCAGCCCCTCCTCGCTCAGCCCCTCCTCCCTCAGTCTCTCTTCCTTCAGCCCCTCCTCTCTCTGACCCTCCGCCCTCAGCCCCTCCTCCCTGAGTCTCTCCTCCCTCAGCCCCTCCTCCCTCAGCCCCTCCTCTTTCAGCCCCTCCTCCCTCAGCCCCTCCTCCCTCAGCCCCTCCTCCCTCAGTCCCTCCTCCCTCAGCCCCTCCTCCCTCAGCCCCTCCTCTCTCAGTTCCTCCTCCCTCAGCCCCTCCTCACTCAGCCCCTCCTCCCTCAGCCCTTCTTCCCTCATCCCTTCTTCCCTCAGCCCTTCCTTTCTCAGACCCTCTTCTCTCTGACCCTCCTCCCTCAGCCCCTCCTCCCTGAGTCTCTCCTCCCTCAGCCCCTCCTCCCTCAGCTCCTCCTCCCTCAGCCCTTCCTCCCTCAGCCCCTCCTCCCTCAGCTCCGCCTAACTCAGCCCCTCCTCCCTTAGCTCCTCCTTCCTCCGCCCCTCCTCCCTCAGGCTCTCCTCCCTCAGCCCGTCCTCCCTCAGATCCTCCTCCCTCAGCCCCGCCTCCCTCAGCCCCTCCTCCCTCATCCCCTCCTCCCTCAGTCTCTCCTCCCTCAGCCCTCCCTCTCTCAGCCCCTCCTCATTCAGCCCCTCCTCCCTCAGCCCCTCCTCCTTCAGCCCCTCCTCCCTCAGCCCTCCCTCTCTCAGCCCCTCCTGCCTCAGCCCCTCCTCCCTCAGCCCCTCCTCCTTCAGCCCCTCCTCCCTCATCCCCTCCTCCCTCAGACACTCCTCCTTCAGCCTCTTCTCCCTCAGCCCTTCCTCTCTTAGACCCTCCTCCCCCAGCCCCTCCTCCCTCAGCCCCTCTTCCCTCAGCCCCTCCTCCCTCAGCCCCTTCTCCCTCAGCCCCTCCTCCCTCAGCCACTCCTCCCTCAGCCCCTCCTCCCTCAGCGCCTCCTCCCTAGGCCACTCCTCCCTCAGCCCCTCCTCTTTCAGCCCCTCCTCCCTCAGCCACTCCTCCCTCAGCCCCTCCTCCCTCAGCGCCTCCTCCCTAGGCCACTCCTCCCTCAGCCCCTCCTCTTTCAGCCCCTCCTCCCTCAGCCACTCCTCCCTCAGCCCCTCCTCCCTCAGTGCCTCCTCCCTCCGCCACTCCTCCCTCAGCCCCTCCTCTTTCAGCCCCCCCTCCCTCAGCCAATCCTCTCCAGCCCCTCCTCCCTCAGCCCCTCCTCCCTCAGCCCCTCCTCCCTCAGTCTCTCCTCCCTCTGCCCTTCCTCTCTCAGTCCCTCCTCCCTCAGCCCCTCCTCCTTCAGCCACTCCTTCATCAGCCCTTCCTCCCTCAGCCCCTCCTCCCTCATCCCCTCCTCCCTCAGTCGCTCCTCCCTTAGCCCTCCCTCTCTCAGCCCCTCCTCCCTCAGCCCCTCCTCCCTCAACCCCTCCTCCTTCAGCCCCTCCTCCCTCATCCCTTCCTCCCTCAGACACTCCTCTTTCAGCCTCTTCTCCCTCATCCCCTCCTCCCTCAGTCTCTCCTCCCTCAGCCCCTCCTCTTTCAGTTCCTCCTCCCTCAGCCCCTCCTCCCTCAGCCCCTCCTCCTTCAGCCCCTCCTCCCTCATCCCCTCCTCCCTCAGACACTCCTCTTTCAGCCTCTTCTCCCTCATCCCCTCCTCCCTCAGTCTCTCCTCCCTCAGCCCCTCCTCTTTCAGTTCCTCCTCCCTCAGCCCCTCCTTCCTCAGCCCCTCCTCCCTCAGCCCCTCTTCCCTCAGCCCCTCCTCTCTCAGACCCTCCTCCCTCAGCCCCTCCTCCCTCAGCCCCTCCTCCCTCAGCCCCTCCTCCCTCAGCCCCTTCTCCCTCAGCCCTTCCTCCCTCAGCCACTCCTCCCTCAGCCCTTCCTCCCTCAGCGCCTCCTCCCAAGGCCACTCCTCTCTCAGCCCCTCCTCCCTCTGCCCTTCATCTCTCAGTCCCTCCTCCCTCAGCCCCTCCTCCTTCAGCCACTCCTTCATCAGCCCTTCCTCCCTTAGCCCCTCCTCCCTCATCCCCTCCTCCCTCAGTCTCTCCTCCCTTAGCCCTCCCTCTCTCAGCCCCTCCTCCCTCAGCCCCTCCTCCCTCAGCCCCTCCTCCTTCAGCCCCTCCTCCCTCATCTCCTCCTCCCTCAGACACTCCTCTTTCAGCCTCTTCTCCCTCATCCCCTCCTCCCTCAGTCTCTCCTCCCTCAGCCCCTCCTCTTTCAGTTCCTCCTCCCTCAGCCCCTCCTTCCTCAGCCCCTCCTCCCTCAGCGCCTCCTCCCTAGGCAACTCCTCCCTCAGCCCCTCCTCTTTCAGCCCCTCCTCCCTCAGCCACTCCTCCCTCAGCCCCTCCTCCCTCAGCCCCTCCTCCCTCAGCCCCTCCTCCCTCAGCCCCTTCTCCCTCAGCCCCTCCTCCCTCAGCCACTCCTCCCTCAGCCCCTCCTCCCTCAGCGCCTCCTCCCTAGGCCACTCCTCCCTCAGCCCCTCCTCCCTCTGCCCTTCCTCTCTCAGTCCCTCCTCCCTCAGCCCCTCCTCCTTCAGCCACTCCTTCATCAGCCCTTCCTCCCTCAGCCCCTCCTCCCTCATCCCCTCCTCCCTCAGTCTCTCCTCCCTTAGCCCTCCCTCTCTTAGCCCCTCCTCCCTCAGCCCCTCCTCCCTCAGCCCCTCCTCCTTCAGCCCCTCCTCCCTCATCCCCTCCTCCGTCAGACACTCCTCTTTCAGCCTCTTCTCCCTCATCCCCTCCTCCCTCAGTCTCTCCTCCCTCAGCCCCTCCTCTTTCAGTTCCTCCTCCCTCAGCCCCTCCTTCCTCAGCCCCTCCTCCCTCAGCCAATCTTCCCTCAGCCCCTCCTCTCTCAGACCCTCCTCCCTCAGCCCCTCCTCCCTCAGCCCCTCCTCCCTCAGCCCCTCCTCCCTCAGCCCCTCCTCCCTCAGTCTCTCCTCCCTCAGCCCTTCCTCTCTCAGACCCTCTTCCCTCAGCCCCTACTCACTCAGCCCCTCCTCCCTCAGCCCTTCTTCCCTCAGCCCTTCCTCCCTCAGCCCTTCCTTTCTCAGACCCTCTTCCCTCAGCCCCTCCTCCCTCAGCACCTCCTCCTTCAGCCCTTCCTCCCCCAGCCCTTCCTCCCTCAGCCCTCTTCCCTCAGTCCCTCCTCCCTCAGCCCTGCCTCCCTCAGCCCTTTTCCCTCAGTCCCTCCTCCCTCAGCCCCGCCTCCCTCAGCCCCTCTTCCCTTCGTCCCTCCTCCCTCAGCCCTTCCTCCCTCAGCCATTCCTTTCTCAGATACTCTTCCCTCAGCCCCTCCTCCCTCAGCACCTTCTCCCCAGCCCTTCCTCCCTCAACCCTTCCTCCCTCAGCCCTCTTCCCTCAGTCCCTCCTCCCTAAGCCCCGCCTCCCTCAGCCCCTCCTCCCATCGTCCCTCCACCCTCAGCCCCGCCTCCCTCAGTCCCTCCTCCTTCAGATCCTCCTCCCTCAGCCCCTCCTCCCTCAGCTCCTCCTCCCTCAGCCCCTCCTCCCTCAGCCCATCCTCCATCAGTCTCTCCTTCCTCAGCCCTTCCTCTCTCAGACCCTCCACCCTCAGCCTCTCCTCCCTCAGCCCCTCCTCCCTCAGCCCCTCCTCCCTCAGCCCCTTTTCCCTCAGCCCCTCCTCCCTCAGTCTCTCCTGCCTCAGCCCTTCCTCTCTCAGCCCCTCCTCCCTCCGCCCCTCCTCCCTCAGTCCCTCTTCCCTCAGCCCCTCCTCCCTCAGACCCTCCTCCCTCAGCCCCTCCTCCCTCAGCCCCTCCTCCCTCAGCCCCACCTCCCTCGGCCCCTCCTCCCTCAGCGCCTCCTCCTTCCGCCACTCCTCCCTCAGCCCCTCCTCTTTCAGCCCCTCCTCCCTCAGCCCCTCCTCCCTCAGCCTCTTCTCCCTCAGCCCCTCCTTAATCAGCCCTTCCTCCCTCAGCCCCTCCTCCCTCATCCCCTCCTCCCTCAGTCTCTCTTCCCTCAGCCCTTCCTCTCTCAGGCCTTCTTCTTCAGCCCCTCCTCCCTCAGCCCCTCCTCCTTCAGCCCCTCCTCCCTCATCCCCTCCTCCCTCAGACACTCCTCTTTCAGCCCCTTCTCCCTCATCCCCTCCTCCCTCAGTCTCTCCTCCCTCAGCCCCTCCTCTTTCAGCCCCTCCTCCCTCAATCCCCCCTCCCTCAGCCCCTCCTCCCTCAGCCCCTTCTCCCTCAGCCCCTCCTCTCTCAGAGCATCCTCCCTCAGCCCCTCCACCCTCAGCCCCTCCTCCCTCAGCCCCTCCTCCCTCAGCCCCTCCTCCCTCAGCCCCTCCTCCCTCAGTCCTTCCTCCCTCAGCCCCTCCTCCCTCAGCCCCTCCTCCCTCAGCCCCTCCTCCCTCAGTCCCTCTTCCCTCAGCCCCTCCTCCCTCAGCCCCTCGTCCCTCAGCCCCTCCTCCCTCAGTCCTACCTCCCTCAGCCCCTCCTCCCTCAGCCCCTCCTCCCTCAGCCCCTATTCCCTCAGTCCCTCCTCCCTCATACCCTCCTCCCTCAGCCCCTCCTCCCTCAGCCCTTCCTCCCTCAGCCCTTCCTTTCTGAGACCCTCTTTCCTCAGCCCCTCCTCCCTCAGCACCTGCTCCCTCAGCCCTTCCTCCCTCAACCTTTCCTCCCTCAGCCCTCTTCCCTCAGTCCCTCCTCCCTAAGCCCCGCCTCCCTCAGCCCCTCCTCCCTCCGTCCCTCCACCCTCAGCCCCGCCTCCCTCAGTCCCTCCTCCCTCAGACCCTCCTCCCTCAGCCCCTCCTCCCTCAGCTCCTCCTCCCTCAGCCCCTCCTCCCTCAGCCCATCCTCCCTCAGTCTCTCTTTCCTCAACCCCTCCTCCCTGAGCCCCTCCTCCCTCAGTCCCTCCTCCCTCAGCTCCGCCTCCCTCAGCCCCTCCTCCCTCAGCCCCTCCTCCCTCCGCCCCTTCTCCCTCAGTCCCTCCTCACTCAGCCCCTCCTCCCTCAGCCCCTCCTCGCTCAGTCCCTCCTACCTCAGGCCCTCCTCCCTCGGTCGCTCCTCCCTCAGCCCCTCCTCCCTCAGCCCCTCCTCCCTCAGTCCCTCCTCCCTCAGCCCCTCCTCCCTCAGCCCCTCCTCCCTCAGCCCCTCCTCCCTCAGCCCCTCCTCCCTCAGCCCCTCCTCCCTCAGCCCCTCCTCCCTCAGCCACTCCTCCCTCAGCCCCTCCTCCCTCAGCGCCTCCTCCCTAGGCCACTCCTCCCTCAGCCCCTCCTCTTTCAGCCCCTTTTCCCTCAGCCACTCCTCCCTCAGCCCCTCCTCCCTCAGCTCCTCCTCCCTCCGCCCCTCCTCCCTCAGCCGCTCCTCTTTCAGCCCGTCCTCCCTCAGCCCCTCCTCCATCAGCCCCTCCTCCCTCAGTCTCTCCTCCCTCAGCCCTTCCTCTCTCAGACCCTCCACCCTCAGCCCCTCCTCCCTCAGCCCCTCCTCCCTCAGCTCCTCCTCCCTCAGCCCCTCCTCCCTCAGCGCCTCCTCCCTCCGCCACTCCTCCCTCAGCCCCTCCTCTTTCAGCCCCTCCTCCCTCAGCCCCTCCTCCCTCAGCTTCTCCTCCCTCAGCCCCTCCTTAATCAGCCCTTCCTCCCTCAGCCCCTCCTTAATCAGCCCTTCCTCCCTCAGCCCCTCCTCCCTCATCCCCTCCTCCCTCAGCCCCTCCTCCCTCAGGCTCTCCTCCCTCAGCCCGCTCTCTCTCAGCCCCTCCTCCCTCAGCCCCTCCTCCCTCAGCCCCTCCTCCCTCAGTCTCTCCTCCCTCAGCCCTTCCTCTCTCAGACCCTCCTCCCTCAGCCCCTCCTCCCTCAGCCCCTCCTCCCTCAGCCCCTCCTCCCTCGGCCCCTCCTCCCTCAGCGCCTCCTCCCTCCGCCACTCCTCCCTCAGCCCCTCCTCTTTCAGCCCCTCCTCCCTCAGCCCCTCCTCCCTCAGCTTCTCCTCCCTCAGCCCCTCCTTAATCAGCCCTTCCTCCCTCAGCCCCTCCTCCCTCATCCCCTCCTCCCTCAGTCTCTCCTCCCTCAGCCCTTCCTCTCTCAGGCCTTCTTCCTCAGCCCCTCCTCCCTCAGCCCCTCCTCCTTCAGCCCCTCCTCTCTCATCCCCTCCTCCCTCAGTCACTCCTCCTTCAGCCCCTCCTCCCTCATCCCCTCCTCCCTCAGTCTCTCCTCCCTCAGCCCCTCCTCTTTCAGCCCCTCCTCCCTCAATCCCTCCTCCCTCAGCCCCTCCTCCATCAGCCCCTTCTCCCTCAGCCCCTCCTCTCTCAGAGCATCCTCCCTCAGCCCCTCCACCCTCAGCCCCTCCTCCCTCAGCCCCTCCTCCCTCAGCCCCTCCTCCCTCAGCCCCTCCTCCCTCAGTCTCTCCTCCCTCAGCCCTTCCTCTCTCAGCCCCTCCTCCCTCCGCCCCTCCTCCCTCAGTCCCTCTTCCCTCAGCCCCTCCTCCCTCAGCCCCTCGTCCCTCAGCCCCTCCTCCCTCTGTCCTTCCTCCCTCAGCCCCTCCTCCCTCAGCCCCTCCTCCCTCAGCCCCTCCTCCCTCAGTCCCTCCTCCCT
Organism: Nemotelus nigrinus; assembly: GCA_947369275.1. Taxonomy (NCBI): domain Eukaryota; kingdom Metazoa; phylum Arthropoda; class Insecta; order Diptera; family Stratiomyidae; genus Nemotelus; species Nemotelus nigrinus. The sequence goes on from OX376374.1 coordinate 93,391,084, forward strand.
CAGCCCCTCCTCCCTCAGCCCCTCCTCCGTCAGCCCTTCCTCCCTCAGCCCTTCCTTTCTGAGACCCTCTTTCCTCAGCCCCTCCTCCCTCAGCACCTCCTCCCTCAGCCCTTCCTCCCTCAACCCTTCCTCCCTCAGCCCTCTTCCCTCAGTCCCTCCTCCCTAAGCCCCGCCTCCCTCAGCCCCTCCTCCCTCCGTCCCTCCACCCTCAGCCCCGCCTCCCTCAGTCCCTCCTCCCTCAGACCCTCCTCCCTCAGCCCCTCCTCCCTCAGCTCCTCCTTCCTCAGCCCCTCCTCCCTCAGCCCATCCTCCCTCAGTCTCTCCTTCCTCAGCTCTTCCTCCCTCAGCCCCTCCTCCCTCAGCCCCTCCTCCCTCAGCCCCTCCTCCCTCAGTCTCTCCTCCCTCAGCCCATCCTCCCTCAGTCTCTCCTTCCTCAGCCCTTCCTCCCTCAGCCCCTCCTCCCTCAGCCCCTCCTCCCTCAGCCCCTCCTCCCTCAGTCTCTCCTCCCTCAGCCCTTCCTCTCTCAGCCCCTCCTCCCTCCGCCCCTCCTCCCTCAGTCCCTCTTCCCTCAGCCCCTCCTCCCTCAGCCCCTCTTCCCTCAGCGTCTCCTCCCTCAGCCTCTCCTCCCTCAGCCCCTCCTCTCTCAGTCCCTCCTCCCTCAGAACCTCCACCCTCAGTCCCTCCTCCCTCAAACCCTCCTCCCTCAGGCCCTCCTCCCTCAGCTCCTCCTCCCTCAGCCCCTCCTCCCTCAGCCCGTCCTCCCTCAGCCCTTCCTCCCTCAGGCCTTCCTTTCTCAGACCCTCTTCCTTCAGCCCCTCCTCCCTCAGCACCTCCTCCCTCAGCCCTTTCTCCCTCAGCCCTTCCTCCCTCAGCCCTCTTCCCTCAGTCCCTCCTCCCTCAGCCCCGCCTCCCTCAGCCCCTCCTCCCTCCGTCCCTCCACCCTCAGCCCCGCCTCCCTCAGTCCCTCCTCCCTCAGACCCTCCTCCCTCAGCCCCTCCTCCCTCAGCTCCTCCTCCCTCAGCCCCTCCTCCCTCAGTCCATCCTCCCTCAGTCTCTCCTCCCTCAGCCCTTCCTCTCTCAGACCCTCCACCCTCAGCCTCTCCTCCCTCAGCCCCTCCTCCCTCAGCCCCTCTTCCCTCAGCGCCTCCTCCCTCAGCCCCTCCTCCCTCAGCCCCTCCACCCTCAGCCCCTCCTCCCTCAGCCCCTCCTCATTCAGCCGCTCCTCCCTCAGCCCCTCCTCCCTCAGCCCCTCCTCCCTCAGTCTCTCCTCCCTCAGCCCTTCCTCTCTCAGACCCTTCTCCCTCAGCCCCTCCTACCTCAGTCCCTCCTCCCTCAGCTCCGCCACCCTCAGCCCCTTCTCCCTCAGCTCCTCCTCCCTCAGCCCCTCCTCGCTCA
>OX376374.1:93392678-93460350 GCA_947369275.1 Nemotelus nigrinus
GGAGGGGCTGAGAGAGGAGGGGCTGAAGGAGGTGGGGCTGAGGGAGGAGGGGCTGAGGGAAGAGAGACTGAGGGAGGAAGGGCTGAGGGAGGAGGGGCTGAGGGAGGAGAGGCGGAGGAAGGAGGGGCTGAGGGAGGAGGGGCTGAGGGAGGAGGGGCTGAGGAAGGAGGGGCTGAGAGAGGAGGGGCTGAAGGAGGAGGGGCTGAGGGAGGAGGGGCTGAGGAAGGAGGGGCGGATGGAGGAGAGACTCAGGGCGGAGGGGCTGAGGGAGGAGGAGCTGAGGGAGGAGGGAATGACGGAGGAGGGGCTGAGGGAGGAGATGATTAGGGAGGAGGGGCTGAGAGAGGAAGGGCTGAGGGAGGAGAGACTGAGGGAGGAGGGGATGAGGGAGGAGGGGCTGAGGGAGGAGGGGCTGAGGGAGGAGGGGCTGAGGGAGCCTCCTCCCTCAGCCCCTCCTGATGAGGGAGGAGGGGCTGAGGGAGGAGTGTCTGAGGGAGGAAGTGCTGAGGAAGGAGGGGCTGAGGGAGGACGGGCTGAGGGAGGAGGGGCTGAGGGAGGAGGGGCTGAGGGAGGAGGGGCTGAGGGAGGAGGGGCTGAGGGAGGAAATTCTGAGGGTGGAGGGGCTGAGGGAGGAGGGGCTGAGGGAGGAGGGGCTGAGGGAGGAGGGGCTGAGGGAGAAGGGGCTGAAAGAGGAGGGGCTGAGGGAAGAGAGACTGAGGGAAAAGGGGCTGAGGGAGGAGAGGCTGAGGAAGGAGGGGCGGAGGAAGGAGGGGCTGAGGGAGGAGGGGCTGAGGGAGGAGGGGCTGAGGAAGGAGGGGCTGAGGGAGGAGGGGCTTAAGGAGGAGGGGCTGAGGGAGGAGGGGCTGAGGAATGAGGGGCTGAGGGAGGAGGAGCTGAGGGAGGAGGGGCGGAAGGAGGAGGGGCTGAAAGAGGAGGGGCTGAGGGAGGAGAGACTGAGGGAGGAGAGACTGAGGGAGGAGGGGATGAGGGAGGGGGGGCTGAGGGAGGATTGTCTGAGGGAGGAAGGGCTGAGGAAGGAGGGGCTGAGGGAGGAGGGGCTGAGGGAGGAGGGGCTGAGGAAGGAAGGTCTGGGAGAGGATGGGCTGAGGGAGGAGAGACTGATTGAGGAGGGGCTTAGGGAGGAAGGGCTGAGGGAGGAGGGGCTGAGGGAGGAGGGGCTGAGAGAGGAAGGGCTGAGGGAGGAGAGACTGAGGGAAGAGGGGATGAGGGAGGAGGGGCTGAGGGAGGAGGGGCTGAGGGAGGAGGGGCTGAGAGAGGAGGGGCTGAGGGAGGATGGACTGAGGGAGGGGCTGAGGAAGGAGGGGCGGAGGGAGGAGGGGCTGAAAGAGGAGGGGCTGAGGGAGGAGGGGCTGAGGGAGGAGGGGCTGAGGGAGGAGGGGCTGAAGGAGGAGGGGCTGAGGGAGGAGGGGCTGAGGGAGGAGGGGCTGAGGGAGGAGGGGCTGAGGGAGGAGGGGCTGAGGGAGGAGGGGCTGAGTGAGGAGGGGCTGAGGGAGGAGGTGCTGAGGGAGGAGGGGCTGAGGGAGGAGGGGCTGAAAGAGGAGGGGCTGATGGAGGAGAGACTGAGGGGAGGAGGGAGGAGGGGATGAGGGAGGAGGGGCTGAGGGAGGAGTGTCTGAGGGAGGAAGGGCTGAGGAAGGAGACGCTGAGGGAGGAGTGTCTGAGGGAGGAAGTGCTGAGGAAGGAGGGGCTGAGGGAGGACGGGCTGAGGGAGGAGGGGCTGAGGGAGGAGGGGCTGAGGGAGGAGGGGCTGAGGGAGGAGGGGCTGAGGGAGGAAATTCTGAGGGTGGAGGGGCTGAGGGAGGAGGGGCTGAGGGAGGAGGGGCTGAGGGAGGAGGGGCTGAGGGAGAAGGGGCTGAAAGAGGAGGGGCTGAGGGAAGAGAGACTGAGGGAAAAGGGGCTGAGGGAGGAGAGGCTGAGGAAGGAGGGGCTGAGGGAGGAGGGGCTGAGTGAGGAGGGGCTGAGGGAGGAGGTGCTGAGGGAAGAGGGGCTGAGGTGGGAGGGGCTGAAAGAGGAGGGGCTGAGGGAGGAGAGACTTAGGGAGGAGGGAATGAGGGAGGAGGGGCTGAGGGAGGAGTGTCTGAGGGAGGAAGGGCTGAGGAAGGAGGGGCTGAGGGAAGAGGGGCTGAGGGAGGAGAGTCTGAGAGAAGAAGGGCTGAGGGAGGAGAGACTGATGGAGGAGGGGCTGAGGGAGGAGGGGCTGAGGGAGGAGGGGCTGAGGGAGGAGGGGCTGAAAGAGGAGGGGCTACGGGAAGAGAGACTGAGGGAGGAGGGGCTGAGGGAGGAGGGGCTGAGGGAGGAGGGGCGGAGGAAGGAGGGGCTGAGGGAGGAGGGGATGAGGGAGGAGGGGCTGAAAAGGAGGGGCTGAGGGAGGAGGGGCTGAAGGAGGAGGGGCTGAGGGAGGAGGGGCTGAGGGAGGAGGGGCTGAGGGTGGAGGGGTTGGAGGGAGGAGGAGCTGAGGGAGGAGGGGCTGAGGGAGGAGGGTCAGAGAGAGGAGGGGCTGAGGGAAGAGAGATTGAGGAAGGAGGGGCTGAGGGAGGAGGGGCTGAGGGAGGAGGGTCTAAGAGAGGAGGGGCTGAGGAAGGAGGAGCTGAGGGAGGTGGGGCTGAGGCAGGAGGGGCTGAGGGAGGAGGGGCTGAGGGAGGAGGGGCTGAGGGAGGAGGGGCTGAAAGAGGAGGGGCTGAGGGAGGAGAGACTGAGAGAGGATTGGATGAGGGAGGAGGGGCTGAGGGAGGAGTGTCTGAGGGAGGAAGGGCTGAGGAAGGAGGGGCTGAGGGAAGAGGGGCTGAGGGAGGAGGGTCTGAGAGAAGAAGGGCTGAGGGAGGAGAGACTGAGGGAGGAGGAGCTGAGGGAGGAGGGGCTGAGGGAGGAGGGGCTGAAAGAGGAGGGGCTGAGGGAAGAGAGACTGAGGGAGGAAGGGCTGAGGGAGGAGGGGCTGAAGGAGGAGAGCGGGAGGAAGGAGGGGCTGAGGGAGGAGGGGCTGAGGGAGGAGGGGCTGAGGGAGGAGGGGCTGAGGAAGGAGGGGCTGAGGGAGGAGGGGCTGAAGGAGGAGGGGCTGAGGGAGGAGGGGCTGAGGGAGGAGGGGCTGAGAATGGAGGGCAGAGGGAGGAGGGGCTGAGGGAGGAGGGGCTGAGGGAGGAGGGGCTGAAGGAGGAGGGTCTGAGAGAGGAAGTGCTGAGGGAGGAGAGACTGAGGGAGGAGGGGCTGAGGGAGGAGGGGCTGAGGGAGGAGGGGCTGAAGGAGGAGAGGCTGAGGGTGGAGAGGCTGAGGGTGGAGGGGCTGAGGGAGGAAAGGCTGAGGGAGGAGGGGCGGAGGGAGGAGGGGCTGAGGGAGGAGGGGCTGAGGGAGGAGGATCTGAGGGAGGAGGGGCTGAGAGAGGAAGGGCTGAGGGAGGAGAGATTGAGGGAGGAGGGGCTGAGGGAGGAGAGGCTGAGGGAGGAGGGGCTGAGAGAGGAAGGGCTGAGGGAGGAGGGGCTGAGGAAGAGAGAATGAGGGAGAAGGGGCTGAGGGAGGAGCGGCTGAGGGAGGAGGGGCTGAGTGAGGAGGGGCTGAGGGAGGAGGTGCTGAGGGAGAAGGGGCTGAGGTGGGAGGGGCTGAAAGAGGAGGGGCTGAGGGAGGAGAGACTGAGGGAGGAGGGGATGAGGAAGGAAGGGCTGAGGGAGGAGTGTCTGAGGGAGGAAGGGCTGAGGAAGGAGGGGCTGAGGGAAGAGGGGCTGAGGGAGGAGGTCTGAGAGAAGAAGGGCTGAGGGAGGAGAGACTGAGGGAGGAGGGGCTGAGGGAGGAGGGGCTGAGGGAGGAGGGGCTTAGGGAGGAGGGGCTGAAAGAGAAGGGGCTGAGGGAAGAGAGACTGAGGGAGGAGGGGCTGAGGGAGGAGGGGCTGAGGGAGGAGGGGCGGAGGAAGGAGGGGCTGAGGGAGGAGGATATGAGGGAGGAGGGCTGAGGAAGGAGGGGCTGAGGGAGGAGGGGCTGAAGGAGGAGGGGCTGAGGGAGGAGGGGCTGAGGGAGGAGGGGCTGAGGGTGGAGGGGCGGAGGGAAGAGGGGCTGAGGGAGGAGGGGCGGACGGAGGGGAGACTCAGGGAGGAGGAGCTGAGGGAGGAGGGTCAGAGAGAGGAGGGGCTCAGGGAAGAGAGATTGAGGAAGGAGGGGCTGAGGGAGGAGGGGCTGAGGGAGGAGGGTCTAAGAGAGGAGGGGCTGAGCAAGGAGGGGCTGAGGGAGGTGGGGCTGAAGGAGGAGGGTCTAAGAGAGGAGGGGCTGAGGGAGGAGGAGCTGAGGGAGGAGGGGCTGAGGGAGGAGGGGCTGAGGGAGGAGGGGCTGAGGGAGGAGGGGCTGAGGGAGGAGGGGCTGAGGGAGGAGGGGCTGAGGGAGGAGGGGCTGAAAGAGGAGGGGCTGAGGGAGGAGAGACTGAGGGAGGAGGGGATGAGGGAGGAGGGGCTGAGGGAGGAGTGTCTGAGGGAGGAAGGGCTGAGGAAGGAGGGGTGAGGGAAGAGGGGCTGAGGGAGGAGGGTCTTAGAGAAGAAGGGCTGAGGGAGGAGAGACTGAGGGAAGAGGGGCTGAGGGAGGAGGGGCTTAGGGAGGAGGGGCTGAGGGAGGAGGGGCTGAGGGAGGAGGGGCTGAGGGAGGAGGGGTTGAAAGAGGAGGGGCTGAGAGAAGAGAAACTGAGGGAGGAGGGGCTGAGGGAGGAGGGGCTGAAGGAGGAGAGGCGGAGAAAGGAGGAACTGAGGGAGGAGGGGCTGAGGGAGGAGGGGCGGATGGAGGAGAGACTCAGGGAGGAGGGGCTGAGGAAGGAAGGGGCTGAGGGAGGAGTGTCTGAGGGAGGAAGGGCTGAAGAAAGAGGGGCTGAGGGAGGAGGGGCTGAGGGAGGAGGGGCTGAGGGAGGAGGGGCTGAGGGAGGAGGGTCTGAGAGAGGAAGGGCTGAGGGAGGAGAGACTGAGGGAGGAGGGGCTGAGGGAGGAGGTGCTGAGGGAGGAGGGGCTGAGGGAGGAGGGGCTGAGGGATAATGGGCTGAGGGAGGAGGGGCGGAGAGAGGAGGGGCTGAGGGAGGAGGGGCTGAGGGAGGAGGGGCTGAGGGAGGAAAGGCTGAGGGTGGAGGGGCTGAGGGAGGAGGGCTGAGGGAGGAGGGGCTGACAGAGGAAAGGCTGAGGGAAGAGAGACTGAGGGAAAAGGGGCTGAGGGAGGAGGGGCTGAGGGAGGAGGGGCTGAGGGAGGAGGGGCTGAGGGAGGAGGGGCTGAGGGAGGAGGGGCTGAGGGAGGAGGGGCTGAAGGAGGAGGGGCTGAGGGAGGAGGGGCTGAGGGAGGAGGGGCTGAGGGAGGAGGGGCTGAGGGAGGAGGGGCTGAGGGAGGAGGGGCTGAGGGTGGAGGGGCGGAGGGAGGAGGGGCTGAGGGAGGAGGGTTGGATGGAGGAGAGACTCAGGGAGGAGGGGCTGAGGAAGGAGGCGATGAGGGAGGAGGGGCTGAGGGAGGAGGGGCTGAGGGAGGAGGGGCTGAGAGAGGAAGGGCTGAGGGAGGAGAGAGACTGAGGGAGGAGGGGATGAGGGAGGAGGGGCTGAGGGAAGAGGGGCTGAGGGAGGAGGGGCTGAGGGATAATGGGCTGAGGGAGGAGGGGCGGAGAGAGGAGGGGCTGAGGGAGGAGGGGCTGAGGGAGGAGGGGCTGAGGGAGGAAAGGCTGAGGGTGGAGGGGCTGAGGGAGGAGGGCTGAGGGAGGAGGGGCTGAAAGAGGAAGGGCTGAGGGAAGAGAGACTGTGGGAAAAGGGGCTGAGGGAGGAGGGGCTGAGGGAGGAGGGGCTGAGGGAGGAGGGGCTGAGGGAGGAGGGGCTGAGGGAGGAGGGGCTGAGGGAGGAGGGGCTGAGGGAGGAGGGGCTGAGGGAGGAGGGGCTGAAGGAGGAGGGGCTGAGGGAGGAGGGGCTGAGGGAGGAGGGGCTGAGGGAGGAGGGGCTGAGGGAGGAGGGGCTGAGGGAGGAGGGGCTGAGGGTGGAGTTGCGGAGGGAGGAGGGGCTGAGGGAGGAGGGTTGGATGGAGGAGAGACTCAGGGAGGAGGGGCTGAGGAAGGAGGCGATGAGGGAGGAGGGGCTGAGGGAGGAGTGTCTGAGGGAGGAAGGGCTGAAGAAGGAGGGGCTGAGGGAGGAGGGGCTGAGGGAGGAGGGGCTGAGGGAGGAGGGTCTGAGAGAGGAAGGGCTGAGGGAGGAGAGACTGAGGGAGGAGGGGCTGAGGGAGGAGGGGCTGAGGGAGGAGGGGCTGCGGGAGGAGAGGCTGAGGGTGGAGGGGCTGAGGGAGGAAAGGCTGAGGGAGGAGGGGCGGAGGGAGGAGGGGCTGAGGGAGGAGGGGCTGAGGGAGGAGGGGCTGAGAGAGGAAGGGCTGAGGGAGGAGAGACTGAGGGAGGAGTTGATGAGGGAGGAGGGGCTGAGGGAGGAGGGGCTGAGGGATAAGGGGCTGAGGGAGGAGGGGCGGAGGGAGGAGGGGCTGAGGGAGGAGGGGCCGCGGGAGGAGGGGCTGAGGGAGGAAAGGCTGAGGGTGGAGGGGCTGAGGGAGGAGGGCTGAGGGAGGAGGGGCTGAGGGAGGAGAAGCTGAGGGAAGAGAGACTGAGGGAAAAGGGGCTGAGGGAGGAGCGGCTGAGGGTTGAGGGGCTGAGGGAGGAGGGGCTGAGGGAGGAGGGGCTGAGGGAGGGGGGGCTGAAAAATTAGGGGCTGAGGGAGGAGGGGCTGAAGGAGGAGGGGCTGAGGGAGGAGGGACTGAGGGAGGAGGGGCTGAGGGAGGAGGGGCTGAGGGAAGAGGGACTGAGGGAGGAGGGGCGGAGGGAGGAGGGGCTGAAAGAGGAGGGACTGAGGGAGGAGAGACTGAGGGAGGAGGGGATGAGGGAGGAGGGGCTGAGGGAGGAGTGTCTGAGGGAGGAAGGGCTGAGGAAGGAGGGGCTGAGGGAGGAGGGGCTGAGGGAGGAGGGGCTGAGGGAGGAGGGTCTGAGAGAGGAAGGGCTGAGGGAGGAGAGACTGAGGGAGGAGGGGCTGAGGGAGGAGGGGCTGAGGGAGGAGGGGCTGAGGGAGGAGGGGCTGAAGGAGGAGGGGCTGAGGGAGGAGGGGCTGAGGGAGGAGTGGCTGAGGGAGGAGGGGCTGAGGGAGGAGGGGCTGAGGGTGGAGTTGCGGAGGGAGGAGGGGCTGAGGGAGGAGGGTTGGATGGAGGAGGGACTCAGGGAGGAGGGGCTGAGGAAGGAGGCGATGAGGGAGGAGGGGCTGAGGGAGGAGTGTCTGAGGGAGGAAGGGCTGAAGAAGGAGGGGCTGAGGGAGGAGGGGCTGAGGGAGGAGGGGCTGAGGGAGGAGGGTCTGAGAGAGGAAGGGCTGAGGGAGGAGAGACTGAGGGAGGAGGGGCTGAGGGAGGAGGGGCTGAGGGAGGAGGGGCTGCGGGAGGAGAGGCTGAGGGTGGAGGGGCTGAGGGAGGAAAGGCTGAGGGAGGAGGGGCGGAGGGAGGAGGGGCTGAGGGAGGAGGGGCTGAGGGAGGATGGGCTGAGAGAGGAAGGGCTGAGGGAGGAGAGACTGAGGAGTTGATGAGGGAGGAGGGGCTGAGGGAGGAGGGGCTGAGGGAGGAGGGGCTGAGGGATAAGGGCTGAGGGAGGAGGGACGGAGGGAGGAGGGGCTGAGGGAGGAGGGGCTGAGGGAGGAGGGGCTGAGGGAGGAAAGGCTGAGGGTGGAGGGGCTGAGGGAGGAGGGCTGAGGGAGGAGGGGCTGAAAGAGGAGAAGCTGAGGAAGAGAGACTGAGGGAAAAGGGGCTGAGGGAGGAGCGGCTGAGGGTTGAGGGGCTGAGGAATTAGGGGCTGAGGGAGGAGGGGCTGAAAGAGGAGGGGCTGAGGGAGGAGGGACTGAGGGAGGAGGGGCTGAGGGAGGAGGGGCTGAGGGAGGAGGGGCTGAGGGAGGAGGGGCTGAGGGAGGAGTGGCGGAGGGAGGAGGGGCTGAAAGAGGAGGGACTGAGGGAGGAGAGACTGAGGGAGGAGGGGATGAGGGAGGAGGGGCTGAGGGAGGAGTGTCTGAGGGAGGAAGGGCTGAGGAAGGAGGGGCTGAGGGAGGAGGGGCTGAGGGAGGAGGGGCTGAGGGAGGAGGGTCTGAGAGAGAAAGGGCCGAGGGAGGAGAGACTGAGGGAGGAGGGGCTGAGGGAGGAGGGGCTGAGGGAGGAGGGGCTTAGGGAGGAGGGGCTGAGGGAGGAGGGTCTGAGGGAGGAGGGGCTGAGGGAGGAGGGGCTGAAAGGAGGGGCGCAGGGAGGAGGGGCTGAGGGAGGAGGGTCTGAGGGAGGAGGGGCTGAGGGAGGAGGGGCTGAAGGAGGAGGGGCTGAGGGAGGAGGGGTTGAGGGAGGAGGGGGCTGAAGGAGGAGGGGCTGAGGGAGGAGGGGCTAAAGGATGAGGGGCTGAGGGAGGAGTGGCGGAGGGATGAGGGGTTGAGGGAGGAGGGGCTGAATGATTAGGGGCTGAGGGAGGAGTGGCGGAGGAAGAGGCGCTGAGGGAGGAGGGGCTGAGGGAGGAGGGGCTGAGGGAGGAGGGGCTGAAAGAGGGGGGGTCTGAGAGAGGAAGGGCTGAGGGAGGAGAGACTGAGGGAGGAGGGGGCTGAGGGAGGAGGGGCTGAGGGAGGAGGGGCTGAGAGAGGAGGGGCTGAGGGAGGAGAAGCTGAGGGAGGAGGGGCTGAGGGAGGAGGGGCTGAAGGAGGAGGGGCTGAGGGAGGAGGGGCTGAGGGAGGAGGGGCTGAGGAAGGAGGGGCTGAAGGATTAGGGGCTTAGGGAGGAGTGGCGGAGGGAGGAGGGGCTTAAGGATTAGGGGCTGTGGGAGGAGTGGCGGAGGGAGGAGGCGCTGTGGGAGGAGGGGCTGAAGGAGGAGATGCTGAGGGAGAAGGGGCTGAGGGAGGAGGGGCTGAGGGAGGAGGGGCTGAGGGAGGAGGGGCTGAGGGAGGAGGGACTGAGAGAGTAGAGGCTGAGGGAGGAGGGACTGAGGGAGGAGGGACTGAAGGAGGAGGGGCTGAAAGAGGAGGGGCTGAGGGAGGAGGGGCGGAGGGAGGAGGGGCTGAGGGAGGAGGGTCTGAGGGAGGAGGGGCTGAGGGAGGAGGGGCTGAAGGTGGAGGGGGCTGAGGGAGGAGGGGCTGAGGGAGGAGGGGCTGAAGGAGGAGGGGCTGAGGGAGGAGGGGCTTAAGGATGAGGGGCTGAGGGAGGAGTGGCGGAGGGATGAGGGGCTGAGGGAGGAGGGGCTGAATGATTAGGGGCTGAAGGAGGAGTGGCGGAGGGAGGAGGCGCTGAGGGAGGAGGGGCAGAGGGAGGGAGGGGGCTGAGGGAGGAGGGGCTGAAAGAGGAGGGTCTGAGAGAGGAAGGGCTGAGGGAGGAGAGACTGAGAGAGGATGGACTGAGGGAGGAGGGGCTGAAGGATTAGGGGCTGAGGGAGAAGTGGCGGAGGGAGGAGGGGCTGAGGGAGGAGGGGCTGAAGGATAAGGGCTGAGGGAGGAGTGGTGGAGGGAGGAGGCGCTGAGGGAGGAGGGGCTGAGGGAGGAGGGTTTGAGGGAGGAGGGGCTGAGGGAGGAGGGGCTGAGGGAGGAGCGACTGAGGGAGGAGGAGATGAGGGAGGAGGGGCTGAAGGAGGAGTGTCTGAAGGAGGAGGGGATGAGGGAAGAGGGCTGAAGGAGGAGGGGCTGATTGAGGAGGGGCTGAGGGAGGAGAGACTGAGGGAGGAGGGGCTGAGGGAGGAGGGGCTGAGGAGGAGGAGCTGAGGAGGAAAGGCTGAGGGTGGTGGGGCTGAGGGAGGAGGGGCTGAGGGAGGAGACGCTGAGAGTGGTGGGGCTTAGGGAGGAGGGGCTGAGGGAGGAGGAGCTGAGGGAGGAGGGGCTGAGGAGGAGAGACTGAGGGAGAAGGGGCTGAAGGAGGAGGGGCTGAGGGAGGAGGGGCTGAGTGAGGAGGGGCTGAGGGAGGAGGTGCTGAGGGAGGAGGGGCTGAGGGAGGAGGGGCTGAAAGAAGAGGGGCTGAGGGAGGAGAGACTGAGGGAGGAGGGGGATGAGGGAGGAGGGGCTGAGGGAGGAGTGTCTGAGGGAGGAAGGGCTGAGGAAGGAGGGGCTGAGGGAAGAGGGGCTGAGGGAGGAGGGTCTGAGGGAGGAGAGACTGAGGGAGGAGGGGCTGAGGAAGGAGGGGCTGAGAGAGGAGGGGCTGAAGGAGGTGGGGCTGAGGGAGGAGGGGCTGAGGGAAGAGAGACTGAGGGAGGAAGGGCTGAGGGAGGAGGGGCTGAGGGAGGAGAGGCGGAGGAAGGAGGGGCTGAGGGAGGAGGGGCTGAGGGAGGAGGGGCTGAGGAAGGAGGGGCTGAGAGAGGAGGGGCTGAAGGATTAGGGGCTGAGGGAGGAGGGGCTGAGGAAGGAGGGGCGGATGGAGGAGAGAAACAGGGCGGAGGGGCTGAGGGAGGAGGAGCTGAGGGAGGAGGGAATGACGGAGGAGGGGCTGAGGGAGGAGATGATTAGGGAGGAGGGGCTGAGAGAGGAAGGGCTGAGGGAGGAGAGACTGAGGGAGGAGGGGATGAGGGAGGAGGGGCTGAGGGAGGAGGGGCTGAGGGAGGAGGGGCTGAAGGTGGAGGGGCTGAGGGAGGAGGGGCTGAGGGAGGAGGGGCTGAAGGAGGAGGGGCTGAGGGAGGAGGGGCTTAAGGATGAGGGGCTGAGGGAGGAGTGGCGGAGGGATGAGGGGCTGAGGGAGGAGGGGCTGAATGATTAGGGGCTGAAGGAGGAGTGGCGGAGGGAGGAGGCGCTGAGGGAGGAGGGGCAGAGGGAGGAGGGGCTGAGGGAGGAGGGGCTGAAAGAGGAGGGTCTGAGAGAGGAAGGGCTGAGGGAGGAGAGACTGAGAGAGGATGGACTGAGGGAGGAGGGGCTGAAGGATTAGGGGCTGAGGGAGAAGTGGCGGAGGGAGGAGGGGCTGAGGGAGGAGGGGCTGAAGGATAAGGGCTGAGGGAGGAGTGGTGGAGGGAGGAGGCGCTGAGGGAGGAGGGGCTGAGGGAGGAGGGTTTGAGGGAGGAGGGGCTGAGGGAGGAGGGGCTGAGGGAGGAGCGACTGAGGGAGGAGGAGATGAGGGAGGAGGGGCTGAAGGAGGAGTGTCTGAAGGAGGAGGGGATGAGGGAAGAGGGCTGAAGGAGGAGGGGCTGATTGAGGAGGGGCTGAGGGAGGAGAGACTGAGGGAGGAGGGGCTGAGGGAGGAGGGGCTGAGGGAGGAGGAGCTGAGGGAGGAAAGGCTGAGGGTGGTGGGGCTGAGGGAGGAGGGGCTGAGGGAGGAGACGCTGAGAGTGGTGGGGCTTAGGGAGGAGGGGCTGAGGGAGGAGGAGCTGAGGGAGGAGGGGCTGAGGAGGAGAGACTGAGGGAGAAGGGGCTGAAGGAGGAGGGGCTGAGGGAGGAGGGGCTGAGTGAGGAGGGGCTGAGGGAGGAGGTGCTGAGGGAGGAGGGGCTGAGGGAGGAGGGGCTGAAAGAAGAGGGGCTGAGGGAGGAGAGACTGAGGGAGGAGGGGATGAGGGAGGAGGGGCTGAGGGAGGAGTGTCTGAGGGAGGAAGGGCTGAGGAAGGAGGGGCTGAGGGAAGAGGGGCTGAGGGAGGAGGGTCTGAGGGAGGAGAGACTGAGGGAGGAGGGGCTGAGGAAGGAGGGGCTGAGAGAGGAGGGGCTGAAGGAGGTGGGGCTGAGGGAGGAGGGGCTGAGGGAAGAGAGACTGAGGGAGGAAGGGCTGAGGGAGGAGGGGCTGAGGGAGGAGAGGCGGAGGAAGGAGGGGCTGAGGGAGGAGGGGCTGAGGGAGGAGGGGCTGAGGAAGGAGGGGCTGAGAGAGGAGGGGCTGAAGGATTAGGGGCTGAGGGAGGAGGGGCTGAGGAAGGAGGGGCGGATGGAGGAGAGAAACAGGGCGGAGGGGCTGAGGGAGGAGGAGCTGAGGGAGGAGGGAATGACGGAGGAGGGGCTGAGGGAGGAGATGATTAGGGAGGAGGGGCTGAGAGAGGAAGGGCTGAGGGAGGAGAGACTGAGGGAGGAGGGGATGAGGGAGGAGGGGCTGAGGGAGGAGGGGCTGAGGGAGGAGGGGCTGAGGGAGCCTCCTCCCTCAGCCCCTCCTGATGAGGGAGGAGGGGCTGAGGGAGGAGTGTCTGAGGGAGGAAGTGCTGAGGAAGGAGGGGCTGAGGGAGGACGGGCTGAGGGAGGAGGGGCTGAGGGAGGAGGGGCTGAGGGAGGAGGGGCTGAGGGAGGAGGGGCTGAGGGAGGAAATTCTGAGGGTGGAGGGGCTGAGGGAGGAGGGGCTGAGGGAGGAGGGGCTGAGGGAGGAGGGGCTGAGGGAGAAGGGGCTGAAAGAGGAGGGGCTGAGGGAAGAGAGACTGAGGGAAAAGGGGCTGAGGGAGGAGAGGCTGAGGGAGGAGGGGCGGAGGAAGGAGGGGCTGAGGGAGGAGGGGCTGAGGGAGGAGGGGCTGAGGAAGGAGGGGCTGAGGGAGGAGGGGCTTAAGGAGGAGGGGCTGAGGGAGGAGGGGCTGAGGAATGAGGGGCTGAGGGAGGAGGAGCTGAGGGAGGAGGGGCGGAAGGAGGAGGGGCTGAAAGAGGAGGGGCTGAGGGAGGAGAGACTGAGGGAGGAGAGACTGAGGGAGGAGGGGATGAGGGAGGGGGGGCTGAGGGAGGATTGTCTGAGGGAGGAAGGGCTGAGGAAGGAGGGGCTGAGGGAGGAGGGGCTGAGGGAGGAGGGGCTGAGGAAGGAAGGTCTGGGAGAGGATGGGCTGAGGGAGGAGAGACTGATTGAGGAGGGGCTTAGGGAGGAAGGGCTGAGGGAGGAGGGGCTGAGGGAGGAGGGGCTGAGAGAGGAAGGGCTGAGGGAGGAGAGACTGAGGGAAGAGGGGATGAGGGAGGAGGGGCTGAGGGAGGAGGGGCTGAGGGAGGAGGGGCTGAGAGAGGAGGGGCTGAGGGAGGATGGACTGAGGGAGGAGGGGCTGAGGAAGGAGGGGCGGAGGGAGGAGGGGCTGAAAGAGGAGGGGCTGAGGGAGGAGGGGCTGAGGGAGGAGGGGCTGAGGGAGGAGGGGCTGAAGGAGGAGGGGCTGAGGGAGGAGGGGCTGAGGGAGGAGGGGCTGAGGGAGGAGGGGCTGAGGGAGGAGGGGCTGAGGGAGAGGGGCTGAGTGAGGAGGGGCTGAGGGAGGAGGTGCTGAGGGAGGAGGGGCTGAGGGAGGAGGGGCTGAAAGAGGAGGGGCTGATGGAGGAGAGACTGAGGGGAGGAGGGGATGAGGGAGGAGGGGCTGAGGGAGGAGTGTCTGAGGGAGGAAGGGCTGAGGAAGGAGACGCTGAGGGAGGAGGGGCTGAGGGAGGAGGGGCGGAGGGAGGAGGGGCTGAGGGAGGAGGAGCTGAGGGAGGAGGGGCTGAGGGAGGAGAGGCTGAGGGTGGAGGGGCTGAGGGAGGAAGGGCTGAGGGAGGAGGGGCTGAAGGAGGAGGGGCTGAGGGAGGAGGGGCTGAGGGAGGAGGGGCTGAGGGAGGAGGATCTGAGGGAGGAGGGGCTGAAGGAGGAGGGGCTGAGGGAGGACGGGCTGAGGGAGGAGGGGCTGAGGGAGGAGGGGCTGAGGGAGGAGGGGCTGAGGGAGGAGGGGCTGAGTGAGGAGGGGCTGAGGGAGGAGGTGCTGAGGGAAGAGGGGCTGAGGTGGGAGGGGCTGAAAGAGGAGGGGCTGAGGGAGGAGAGACTTAGGGAGGAGGGAATGAGGGAGGAGGGGCTGAGGGAGGAGTGTCTGAGGGAGGAAGGGCTGAGGAAGGAGGGGCTGAGGGAAGAGGGGCTGAGGGAGGAGAGTCTGAGAGAAGAAGGGCTGAGGGAGGAGAGACTGATGGAGGAGGGGCTGAGGGAGGAGGGGCTGAGGGAGGAGGGGCTGAGGGAGGAGGGGCTGAAAGAGGAGGGGCTACGGGAAGAGAGACTGAGGGAGGAGGGGCTGAGGGAGGAGGGGCTGAGGGAAGAGGGGCGGAGGAAGGAGGGGCTGAGGGAGGAGGGGATGAGGGAGGAGGGGCTGAAAAGGAGGGGCTGAGGGAGGAGGGGCTGAAGGAGGAGGGGCTGAGGGAGGAGGGGCTGAGGGAGGAGGGGCTGAGGGTGGAGGGGTTGGAGGGAGGAGGAGCTGAGGGAGGAGGGGCTGGGGGAGGAGGGTCAGAGAGAGGAGGGGCTGAGGGAAGAGAGATTGAGGAAGGAGGGGCTGAGGGAGGAGGGGCTGAGGGAGGAGGGTCTAAGAGAGGAGGGGCTGAGGAAGGAGGAGCTGAGGGAGGTGGGGCTGAGGCAGGAGGGGCTGAGGGAGGAGGGGCTGAGGGAGGAGGGGCTGAGGGAGGAGGGGCTGAAAGAGGAGGGGCTGAGGGAGGAGAGACTGAGAGAGGATTGGATGAGGGAGGAGGGGCTGAGGGAGGAGTGTCTGAGGGAGGAAGGGCTGAGGAAGGAGGGGCTGAGGGAAGAGGGGCTGAGGGAGGAGGGTCTGAGAGAAGAAGGGCTGAGGGAGGAGAGACTGAGGGAGGAGGAGCTGAGGGAGGAGGGGCTGAGGGAGGAGGGGCTGAAAGAGGAGGGGCTGAGGGAAGAGAGACTGAGGGAGGAAGGGCTGAGGGAGGAGGGGCTGAAGGAGGAGAGCGGGAGGAAGGAGGGGCTGAGGGAGGAGGGGCTGAGGGAGGAGGGGCTGAGGGAGGAGGGGCTGAGGAAGGAGGGGCTGAGGGAGGAGGGGCTGAAGGAGGAGGGGCTGAGGGAGGAGGGGCTGAGGGAGGAGGGGCTGAGAATGGAGGGCAGAGGGAGGAGGGGCTGAGGGAGGAGGGGCTGAGGGAGGAGGGGCTGAAGGAGGAGGGTCTGAGAGAGGAAGTGCTGAGGGAGGAGAGACTGAGGGAGGAGGGGCTGAGGGAGGAGGGGCTGAGGGAGGAGGGGCTGAAGGAGGAGAGGCTGAGGGTGGAGAGGCTGAGGGTGGAGGGGCTGAGGGAGGAAAGGCTGAGGGAGGAGGGGCGGAGGGAGGAGGGGCTGAGGGAGGAGGGGCTGAGGGAGGAGGATCTGAGGGAGGAGGGGCTGAGAGAGGAAGGGCTGAGGGAGGAGAGATTGAGGGAGGAGGGGCTGAGGGAGGAGAAACTGAGGGAGGAGGGGCTGAGAGAGGAAGGGCTGAGGGAGGAGGGGCTGAGGAAGAGAGAATGAGGGAGAAGGGGCTGAGGGAGGAGCGGCTGAGGGAGGAGGGGCTGAGTGAGGAGGGGCTGAGGGAGGAGGTGCTGAGGGAGAAGGGGCTGAGGTGGGAGGGGCTGAAAGAGGAGGGGCTGAGGGAGGAGAGACTGAGGGAGGAGGGGATGAGGAAGGAAGGGCTGAGGGAGGAGTGTCTGAGGGAGGAAGGGCTGAGGAAGGAGGGGCTGAGGGAAGAGGGGCTGAGGGAGGAGGTCTGAGAGAAGAAGGGCTGAGGGAGGAGAGACTGAGGGAGGAGGGGCTGAGGGAGGAGGGGCTGAGGGAGGAGGGGCTTAGGGAGGAGGGGCTGAAAGAGAAGGGGCTGAGGGAAGAGAGACTGAGGGAGGAGGGGCTGAGGGAGGAGGGGCTGAGGGAGGAGGGGCGGAGGAAGGAGGGGCTGAGGGAGGAGGATATGAGGGAGGAGGGCTGAGGAAGGAGGGGCTGAGGGAGGAGGGGCTGAAGGAGGAGGGGCTGAGGGAGGAGGGGCTGAGGGAGGAGGGGCTGAGGGTGGAGGGGCGGAGGGAAGAGGGGCTGAGGGAGGAGGGGCGGACGGAGGGGAGACTCAGGGAGGAGGAGCTGAGGGAGGAGGGTCAGAGAGAGGAGGGGCTCAGGGAAGAGAGATTGAGGAAGGAGGGGCTGAGGGAGGAGGGGCTGAGGGAGGAGGGTCTAAGAGAGGAGGGGCTGAGCAAGGAGGGGCTGAGGGAGGAGGGGCTGAAGGAGGAGGGTCTAAGAGAGGAGGGGCTGAGGGAGGAGGAGCTGAGGGAGGAGGGGCTGAGGGAGGAGGGGCTGAGGGAGGAGGGGCTGAGGGAGGAGGGGCTGAGGGAGGAGGGGCTGAGGGAGGAGGGGCTGAGGGAGGAGGGGCTGAAAGAGGAGGGGCTGAGGGAGGAGAGACTGAGGGAGGAGGGGATGAGGGAGGAGGGGCTGAGGGAGGAGTGTCTGAGGGAGGAAGGGCTGAGGAAGGAGGGGTGAGGGAAGAGGGGCTGAGGGAGGAGGGTCTTAGAGAAGAAGGGCTGAGGGAGGAGAGACTGAGGGAAGAGGGGCTGAGGGAGGAGGGGCTTAGGGAGGAGGGGCTGAGGGAGGAGGGGCTGAGGGAGGAGGGGCTGAGGGAGGAGGGGTTGAAAGAGGAGGGGCTGAGAGAAGAGAAACTGAGGGAGGAGGGGCTGAGGGAGGAGGGGCTGAAGGAGGAGAGGCGGAGAAAGGAGGAACTGAGGGAGGAGGGGCTGAGGGAGGAGGGGCGGATGGAGGAGAGACTCAGGGAGGAGGGGCTGAGGAAGGAGGGGCTGAGGGAGGAGTGTCTGAGGGAGGAAGGGCTGAAGAAAGAGGGGCTGAGGGAGGAGGGGCTGAGGGAGGAGGGGCTGAGGGAGGAGGGGCTGAGGGAGGAGGGTCTGAGAGAGGAAGGGCTGAGGGAGGAGAGACTGAGGGAGGAGGGGCTGAGGGAGGAGGTGCTGAGGGAGGAGGGGCTGAGGGAGGAGGGGCTGAGGGATAATGGGCTGAGGGAGGAGGGGCGGAGAGAGGAGGGGCTGAGGGAGGAGGGGCTGAGGGAGGAGGGGCTGAGGGAGGAGGGGCTGAGGGAGGAAAGGCTGAGGGTGGAGGGGCTGAGGGAGGAGGGCTGAGGGAGGAGGGGCTGACAGAGGAAAGGCTGAGGGAAGAGAGACTGAGGGAAAAGGGGCTGAGGGAGGAGGGGCTGAGGGAGGAGGGGCTGAGGGAGGAGGGGCTGAGGGAGGAGGGGCTGAGGGAGGAGGGGCTGAGGGAGGAGGGGCTGAAGGAGGAGGGGCTGAGGGAGGAGGGGCTGAGGGAGGAGGGGCTGAGGGAGGAGGGGCTGAGGGAGGAGGGGCTGAGGGAGGAGGGGCTGAGGGTGGAGGGGCGGAGGGAGGAGGGGCTGAGGGAGGAGGGTTGGATGGAGGAGAGACTCAGGGAGGAGGGGCTGAGGAAGGAGGCGATGAGGGAGGAGGGGCTGAGGGAGGAGGGGCTGAGGGAGGAGGGGCTGAGAGAGGAAGGGCTGAGGGAGGAGAGAGACTGAGGGAGGAGGGGATGAGGGAGGAGGGGCTGAGGGAAGAGGGGCTGAGGGAGGAGGGGCTGAGGGATAATGGGCTGAGGGAGGAGGGGCGGAGAGAGGAGGGGCTGAGGGAGGAGGGGCTGAGGGAGGAGGGGCTGAGGGAGGAAAGGCTGAGGGTGGAGGGGCTGAGGGAGGAGGGCTGAGGGAGGAGGGGCTGAAAGAGGAAGGGCTGAGGGAAGAGAGACTGTGGGAAAAGGGGCTGAGGGAGGAGGGGCTGAGGGAGGAGGGGCTGAGGGAGGAGGGGCTGAGGGAGGAGGGGCTGAGGGAGGAGGGGCTGAGGGAGGAGGGGCTGAGGGAGGAGGGGCTGAGGGAGGAGGGGCTGAAGGAGGAGGGGCTGAGGGAGGAGGGGCTGAGGGAGGAGGGGCTGAGGGAGGAGGGGCTGAGGGAGGAGGGGCTGAGGGAGGAGGGGCTGAGGGTGGAGTTGCGGAGGGAGGAGGGGCTGAGGGAGGAGGGTTGGATGGAGGAGAGACTCAGGGAGGAGGGGCTGAGGAAGGAGGCGATGAGGGAGGAGGGGCTGAGGGAGGAGTGTCTGAGGGAGGAAGGGCTGAAGAAGGAGGGGCTGAGGGAGGAGGGGCTGAGGGAGGAGGGGCTGAGGGAGGAGGGTCTGAGAGAGGAAGGGCTGAGGGAGGAGAGACTGAGGGAGGAGGGGCTGAGGGAGGAGGGGCTGAGGGAGGAGGGGCTGCGGGAGGAGAGGCTGAGGGTGGAGGGGCTGAGGGAGGAAAAACTGAGGGAGGAGGGGCGGAGGGAGGAGGGGCTGAGGGAGGAGGGGCTGAGGGAGGAGGGGCTGAGAGAGGAAGGGCTGAGGGAGGAGAGACTGAGGGAGGAGTTGATGAGGGAGGAGGGGCTGAGGGAGGAGGGGCTGAGGGAGGAGGGGCTGAGGGATAAGGGGCTGAGGGAGGAGGGGCGGAGGGAGGAGGGGCTGAGGGAGGAGGGGCCGCGGGAGGAGGGGCTGAGGGAGGAAAGGCTGAGGGTGGAGGGGCTGAGGGAGGAGGGCTGAGGGAGGAGGGGCTGAGGGAGGAGAAGCTGAGGGAAGAGAGACTGAGGGAAAAGGGGCTGAGGGAGGAGCGGCTGAGGGTTGAGGGGCTGAGGGAGGAGGGGCTGAGGGAGGAGGGGCTGAGGGAGGGGGGGCTGAGGAATTAAGGGCTGAGGGAGGAGGGGCTGAAGGAGGAGGGGCTGAGGGAGGAGGGACTGAGGGAGGAGGGGCTGAGGGAGGAGGGGCTGAGGGAAGAGGGACTGAGGGAGGAGGGGCGGAGGGAGGAGGGGCTGAAAGAGGAGGGACTGAGGGAGGAGAGACTGAGGGAGGAGGGGATGAGGGAGGAGGGGCTGAGGGAGGAGTGTCTGAGGGAGGAAGGGCTGAGGAAGGAGGGGCTGAGGGAGGAGGGGCTGAGGGAGGAGGGGCTGAGGGAGGAGGGTCTGAGAGAGGAAGGGCTGAGGGAGGAGAGACTGAGGGAGGAGGGGCTGAGGGAGGAGGGGCTGAGGGAGGAGGGGCTGAGGGAGGAGGGGCTGAAGGAGGAGGGGCTGAGGGAGGAGGGGCTGAGGGAGGAGTGGCTGAGGGAGGAGGGGCTGAGGGAGGAGGGGCTGAGGGTGGAGTTGCGGAGGGAGGAGGGGCTGAGGGAGGAGGGTTGGATGGAGGAGGGACTCAGGGAGGAGGGGCTGAGGAAGGAGGCGATGAGGGAGGAGGGGCTGAGGGAGGAGTGTCTGAGGGAGGAAGGGCTGAAGAAGGAGGGGCTGAGGGAGGAGGGGCTGAGGGAGGAGGGGCTGAGGGAGGAGGGTCTGAGAGAGGAAGGGCTGAGGGAGGAGAGACTGAGGGAGAAGGGGCTGAGGGAGGAGGGGCTGAGGGAGGAGGGGCTGCGGGAGGAGAGGCTGAGGGTGGAGGGGCTGAGGGAGGAAAGGCTGAGGGAGGAGGGGCGGAGGGAGGAGGGGCTGAGGGAGGAGGGGCTGAGGGAGGAGGGGCTGAGAGAGGAAGGGCTGAGGGAGGAGAGACTGAGGGAGGAGTTGATGAGGGAGGAGGGGCTGAGGGAGGAGGGGCTGAGGGAGGAGGGGCTGAGGGATAAGGGGCTGAGGGAGGAGGGACGGAGGGAGGAGGGGCTGAGGGAGGAGGGGCTGAGGGAGGAGGGGCTGAGGGAGGAAAGGCTGAGGGTGGAGGGGCTGAGGGAGGAGGGCTGAGGGAGGAGGGGCTGAAAGAGGAGAAGCTGAGGGAAGAGAGACTGAGGGAAAAGGGGCTGAGGGAGGAGCGGCTGAGGGTTGAGGGGCTGAGGAATTAGGGGCTGAGGGAGGAGGGGCTGAAGGAGGAGGGGCTGAGGGAGGAGGGACTGAGGGAGGAGGGGCTGAGGGAGGAGGGGCTGAGGGAGGAGGGGCTGAGGGAGGAGGGGCGGAGGGAGGAGGGGCTGAAAGAGGAGGGACTGAGGGAGGAGAGACTGAGGGAGGAGGGGATGAGGGAGGAGGGGCTGAGGGAGGAGTGTCTGAGGGAGGAAGGGCTGAGGAAGGAGGGGCTGAGGGAGGAGGGGCTGAGGGAGGAGGGGCTGAGGGAGGAGGGTCTGAGAGAGAAAGGGCCGAGGGAGGAGAGACTGAGGGAGGAGGGGCTGAGGGAGGAGGGGCTGAGGGAGGAGGGGCTTAGGGAGGAGGGGCTGAGGGAGGAGGGTCTGAGGGAGGAGGGGCTGAGGGAGGAGGGGCTGAAAGGAGGGGCGCAGGGAGGAGGGGCTGAGGGAGGAGGGTCTGAGGGAGGAGGGGCTGAGGGAGGAGGGGCTGAAGGAGGAGGGGCTGAGGGAGGAGGGGTTGAGGGAGGAGGGGCTGAAGGAGGAGGGGCTGAGGGAGGAGGGGTTAAAGGATGAGGGGCTGAGGGAGGAGTGGCGGAGGGATGAGGGGTTGAGGGAGGAGGGGCTGAATGATTAGGGGCTGAGGGAGGAGTGGCGGAGGAAGAGGCGCTGAGGGAGGAGGGGCTGAGGGAGGAGGGGCTGAGGGAGGAGGGGCTGAAAGAGGGGGGTCTGAGAGAGGAAGGGCTGAGGGAGGAGAGACTGAGGGAGGAGGGGCTGAGGGAGGAGGGGCTGAGGGAGGAGGGGCTGAGAGAGGAGGGGCTGAGGGAGGAGAAGCTGAGGGAGGAGGGGCTGAGGGAGGAGGGGCTGAAGGAGGAGGGGCTGAGGGAGGAGGGGCTGAGGGAGGAGGGGCTGAGGAAGGAGGGGCTGAAGGATTAGGGGCTTAGGGAGGAGTGGCGGAGGGAGGAGGGGCTTAAGGATTAGGGGCTGTGGGAGGAGTGGCGGAGGGAGGAGGCGCTGTGGGAGGAGGGGCTGAAGGAGGAGATGCTGAGGGAGAAGGGGCTGAGGGAGGAGGGGCTGAGGGAGGAGGGGCTGAGGGAGGAGGGGCTGAGGGAGGAGGGACTGAGAGAGTAGAGGCTGAGGGAGGAGGGACTGAGGGAGGAGGGACTGAAGGAGGAGGGGCTGAAAGAGGAGGGGCTGAGGGAGGAGGGGCGGAGGGAGGAGGGGCTGAGGGAGGAGGGTCTGAGGGAGGAGGGGCTGAGGGAGGAGGGGCTGAAGGTGGAGGGGCTGAGGGAGGAGGGGCTGAGGGAGGAGGGGCTGAAGGAGGAGGGGCTGAGGGAGGAGGGGCTTAAGGATGAGGGGCTGAGGGAGGAGTGGCGGAGGGATGAGGGGCTGAGGGAGGAGGGGCTGAATGATTAGGGGCTGAAGGAGGAGTGGCGGAGGGAGGAGGCGCTGAGGGAGGAGGGGCAGAGGGAGGAGGGGCTGAGGGAGGAGGGGCTGAAAGAGGAGAGTCTGAGAGAGGAAGGGCTGAGGGAGGAGAGACTGAGAGAGGATGGACTGAGGGAGGAGGGGCTGAAGGATTAGGGGCTGAGGGAGAAGTGGCGGAGGGAGGAGGGGCTGAGGGAGGAGGGGCTGAAGGATAAGGGCTGAGGGAGGAGTGGTGGAGGGAGGAGGCGCTGAGGGAGGAGGGGCTGAGGGAGGAGGGGCTGAGAAAGGAGGGGCTGAGAGAGGAGGGGCTGAGGGAGGAGGGGCGGAGGGAGGAGGGGCTGAAGGAGGAAGGGCTGAGGGAGGAGGGGCGGAGGGAGGAGGGGCTGAGGGAAGAGGGGCTGATGGAGGAGGGGCTGAAGGATTAGGGGCTGAGGGAGGAGTGGTGGAGGGAGGAGCGGCTTAGGGAGGAGGGGCTTAAGGATTAGGGGCTGAGGGAGGAGTGGCGGAGGGAGGAGGCGCTGAGGGAGGAGGGGCTGAGGGAGGAGGGGCTGAGGGAGGAGGGGCTGAGGGAGGAGGGGCTGAGGGAGGAGGGGCTGAGGGAGGAGGGGCTTTAGGAGGAGGGGCTGAGGGGTTGAAGGAGGAGGGTCTGAGAGAGGAAGGGCTGAGGGAGGAGAGACTGAGGAAGGAGGGGCTGAGGGAGGAGGGGCTAAAGGAGGAAGGGCTGAAGGAGGAGGGGCTGAGGAAGGAAGGGGCTGAGGGAGGAGGGTCTGAGGGAAGAGGGGCTGAGAGAGGAAGGGCTGAGGGAGGAGGGGCTGAGGGAGGAGGGGCTGAAGGAGGAGGGGCTGAGGGAGGAGTGGCGGAGGGAGGAGGCGCTGAGGGAGGATGCGCTGAGGGAGGAGGCGCTGAGGGAGGAGGCGCTGAGGGAGGAGGGTCTGAGAGAGGCAGGGATGAGGGAGGAGAGACTGAGGGAGGAGAGGCTGAGGGAGGAGGGGCTGAGGGAGGAGGGGCTGAAGGAGGAGGGGCTGAGGGAGGAGGGGTTGAGGGAGAAGGGGCTGAGGGAGGAGGGGCTGAGGGAGGAGGAGCTAAGGGTGGAGGGTCTGAGAGAGGAAGGGCTGAGGGAGGAAAGACTGAGGGAGGAGTGGCGGAGGGAGGAGGGGCTGAGGGAGGAGGGGCTGAAAGAGGAGGGGCTGAGGGACGAGTGGCGGAGGGAGGAGGGGCTGAGGGTGGAGTGTCTGAAGGAGGAGGGGATGAGGGAGGAGGGCTGAAGGAGGAGGGGCTGATTGAGGAGGGGCTGAGGGAGGAGGGGCTGTGAGAGGAAGGGCTAAGGGAGGAGAGCCTGAGGGAGGAGGGGATGAGGGAGGAGGGGCTGAAGGAGGAAGGGCTGAGGAAGGAGGGGCTGAGGGAGGAGGGGCTGAGGGAGGAGGGACTGAGGGAGGAGGGGCTGAGGGAGGAGGGGCTGAAGGAGGAGGGGCTGAGGGAGGAGTGGCGGAGGGAGGAAGCGCTGAGGGAGGAGGGGCTGAAGGAGGAGTGGCTGAAGGAGGAAGGGCTGAGGGAGGAGGGTCTGAGAGAGGAGGGGCTGAGGGAGGAGGGGCTGAGGGAGAGGGGCTGAAGGAGGAGGGGCTGAGGGAGGAGGGGCTGAGAGAGGAAGGGCTGAGGGAGGAGCGACTGAGGGAGGAGATGAGGGAGGAGGGGCTGAAGGAGGAGTGTCTGAAGGAGGAGGGGATGAGGGAAGAGGGCTGAAGGAGGAGGGGCTGATTGAGGAGGGGCTGAGGGAGGAGAGACTGAGGGAGGAGGGGCTGAGGGAGGAGGGGCTGAGGGAGGAGGAGCTGAGGGAGGAAAGGCTGAGGGTGGTGGGGCTGAGGGAGGAGGGGCTGAGGGAGGAGACGCTGAGAGTGGAGGGGCTTAGGGAGGAGGGGCTGAGGGAGGAGGAGCTGAGGGAGGAGGGGCTGAGGAGGAGAGACTGAGGGAGAAGGGGCTGAAGGAGGAGGGGCTGAGGGAGGAGGGGCTGAGTGAGGAGGGGCTGAGGGAGGAGGTGCTGAGGGAGGAGGGGCTGAGGGAGGAGGGGCTGAAAGAAGAGGGGCTGAGGGAGGAGAGACTGAGGGAGGAGGGGATGAGGGAGGAGGGGCTGAGGGAGGAGTGTCTGAGGGAGGAAGGGCTGAGGAAGGAGGGGCTGAGGGAAGAGGGGCTGAGGGAGGAGGGTCTGAGGGAGGAGAGACTGAGGGAGGAGGGGCTGAGGAAGGAGGGGCTGAGAGAGGAGGGGCTGAAGGAGGTGGGGCTGAGGGAGGAGGGGCTGAGGGAAGAGAGACTGAGGGAGGAAGGGCTGAGGGAGGAGGGGCTGAGGGAGGAGAGGCGGAGGAAGGAGGGGCTGAGGGAGGAGGGGCTGAGGGAGGAGGGGCTGAGGAAGGAGGGGCTGAGAGAGGAGGGGCTGAAGGAGGAGGGGCTGAGGGAGGAGGGGCTGAGGAAGGAGGGGCGGATGGAGGAGAGACTCAGGGCGGAGGGGCTGAGGGAGGAGGAGCTGAGGGAGGAGGGAATGACGGAGGAGGGGCTGAGGGAGGAGATGATTAGGGAGGAGGGGCTGAGAGAGGAAGGGCTGAGGGAGGAGAGACTGAGGGAGGAGGGGATGAGGGAGGAGGGGCTGAGGGAGGAGGGGCTGAGGGAGGAGGGGCTGAGGGAGCCTCCTCCCTCAGCCCCTCCTGATGAGGGAGGAGGGGCTGAGGGAGGAGTGTCTGAGGGAGGAAGTGCTGAGGAAGGAGGGGCTGAGGGAGGACGGGCTGAGGGAGGAGGGGCTGAGGGAGGAGGGGCTGAGGGAGGAGGGGCTGAGGGAGGAGGGGCTGAGGGAGGAAATTCTGAGGGTGGAGGGGCTGAGGGAGGAGGGGCTGAGGGAGGAGGGGCTGAGGGAGGAGGGGCTGAGGGAGAAGGGGCTGAAAGAGGAGGGGCTGAGGGAAGAGAGACTGAGGGAAAAGGGGCTGAGGGAGGAGAGGCTGAGGAAGGAGGGGCGGAGGAAGGAGGGGCTGAGGGAGGAGGGGCTGAGGGAGGAGGGGCTGAGGAAGGAGGGGCTGAGGGAGGAGGGGCTTAAGGAGGAGGGGCTGAGGGAGGAGGGGCTGAGGAATGAGGGGCTGAGGGAGGAGGAGCTGAGGGAGGAGGGGCGGAAGGAGGAGGGGCTGAAAGAGGAGGGGCTGAGGGAGGAGAGACTGAGGGAGGAGAGACTGAGGGAGGAGGGGATGAGGGAGGGGGGGCTGAGGGAGGATTGTCTGAGGGAGGAAGGGCTGAGGAAGGAGGGGCTGAGGGAGGAGGGGCTGAGGGAGGAGGGGCTGAGGAAGGAAGGTCTGGGAGAGGATGGGCTGAGGGAGGAGAGACTGATTGAGGAGGGGCTTAGGGAGGAAGGGCTGAGGGAGGAGGGGCTGAGGGAGGAGGGGCTGAGAGAGGAAGGGCTGAGGGAGGAGAGACTGAGGGAAGAGGGGATGAGGGAGGAGGGGCTGAGGGAGGAGGGGCTGAGGGAGGAGGGGCTGAGAGAGGAGGGGCTGAGGGAGGATGGACTGAGGGAGGGGCTGAGGAAGGAGGGGCGGAGGGAGGAGGGGCTGAAAGAGGAGGGGCTGAGGGAGGAGGGGCTGAGGGAGGAGGGGCTGAGGGAGGAGGGGCTGAAGGAGGAGGGGCTGAGGGAGGAGGGGCTGAGGGAGGAGGGGCTGAGGGAGGAGGGGCTGAGGGAGGAGGGGCTGAGGGAGGAGGGGCTGAGTGAGGAGGGGCTGAGGGAGGAGGTGCTGAGGGAGGAGGGGCTGAGGGAGGAGGGGCTGAAAGAGGAGGGGCTGATGGAGGAGAGACTGAGGGGAGGAGGGGATGAGGGAGGAGGGGCTGAGGGAGGAGTGTCTGAGGGAGGAAGGGCTGAGGAAGGAGACGCTGAGGGAGGAGTGTCTGAGGGAGGAAGTGCTGAGGAAGGAGGGGCTGAGGGAGGACGGGCTGAGGGAGGAGGGGCTGAGGGAGGAGGGGCTGAGGGAGGAGGGGCTGAGGGAGGAGGGGCTGAGGGAGGAAATTCTGAGGGTGGAGGGGCTGAGGGAGGAGGGGCTGAGGGAGGAGGGGCTGAGGGAGGAGGGGCTGAGGGAGAAGGGGCTGAAAGAGGAGGGGCTGAGGGAAGAGAGACTGAGGGAAAAGGGGCTGAGGGAGGAGAGGCTGAGGAAGGAGGGGCTGAGGGAGGAGGGGCTGAGTGAGGAGGGGCTGAGGGAGGAGGTGCTGAGGGAAGAGGGGCTGAGGTGGGAGGGGCTGAAAGAGGAGGGGCTGAGGGAGGAGAGACTTAGGGAGGAGGGAATGAGGGAGGAGGGGCTGAGGGAGGAGTGTCTGAGGGAGGAAGGGCTGAGGAAGGAGGGGCTGAGGGAAGAGGGGCTGAGGGAGGAGAGTCTGAGAGAAGAAGGGCTGAGGGAGGAGAGACTGATGGAGGAGGGGCTGAGGGAGGAGGGGCTGAGGGAGGAGGGGCTGAGGGAGGAGGGGCTGAAAGAGGAGGGGCTACGGGAAGAGAGACTGAGGGAGGAGGGGCTGAGGGAGGAGGGGCTGAGGGAGGAGGGGCGGAGGAAGGAGGGGCTGAGGGAGGAGGGGATGAGGGAGGAGGGGCTGAAAAGGAGGGGCTGAGGGAGGAGGGGCTGAAGGAGGAGGGGCTGAGGGAGGAGGGGCTGAGGGAGGAGGGGCTGAGGGTGGAGGGGTTGGAGGGAGGAGGAGCTGAGGGAGGAGGGGCTGAGGGAGGAGGGTCAGAGAGAGGAGGGGCTGAGGGAAGAGAGATTGAGGAAGGAGGGGCTGAGGGAGGAGGGGCTGAGGGAGGAGGGTCTAAGAGAGGAGGGGCTGAGGAAGGAGGAGCTGAGGGAGGTGGGGCTGAGGCAGGAGGGGCTGAGGGAGGAGGGGCTGAGGGAGGAGGGGCTGAGGGAGGAGGGGCTGAAAGAGGAGGGGCTGAGGGAGGAGAGACTGAGAGAGGATTGGATGAGGGAGGAGGGGCTGAGGGAGGAGTGTCTGAGGGAGGAAGGGCTGAGGAAGGAGGGGCTGAGGGAAGAGGGGCTGAGGGAGGAGGGTCTGAGAGAAGAAGGGCTGAGGGAGGAGAGACTGAGGGAGGAGGAGCTGAGGGAGGAGGGGCTGAGGGAGGAGGGGCTGAAAGAGGAGGGGCTGAGGGAAGAGAGACTGAGGGAGGAAGGGCTGAGGGAGGAGGGGCTGAAGGAGGAGAGCGGGAGGAAGGAGGGGCTGAGGGAGGAGGGGCTGAGGGAGGAGGGGCTGAGGGAGGAGGGGCTGAGGAAGGAGGGGCTGAGGGAGGAGGGGCTGAAGGAGGAGGGGCTGAGGGAGGAGGGGCTGAGGGAGGAGGGGCTGAGAATGGAGGGCAGAGGGAGGAGGGGCTGAGGGAGGAGGGGCTGAGGGAGGAGGGGCTGAAGGAGGAGGGTCTGAGAGAGGAAGTGCTGAGGGAGGAGAGACTGAGGGAGGAGGGGCTGAGGGAGGAGGGGCTGAGGGAGGAGGGGCTGAAGGAGGAGAGGCTGAGGGTGGAGAGGCTGAGGGTGGAGGGGCTGAGGGAGGAAAGGCTGAGGGAGGAGGGGCGGAGGGAGGAGGGGCTGAGGGAGGAGGGGCTGAGGGAGGAGGATCTGAGGGAGGAGGGGCTGAGAGAGGAAGGGCTGAGGGAGGAGAGATTGAGGGAGGAGGGGCTGAGGGAGGAGAGGCTGAGGGAGGAGGGGCTGAGAGAGGAAGGGCTGAGGGAGGAGGGGCTGAGGAAGAGAGAATGAGGGAGAAGGGGCTGAGGGAGGAGCGGCTGAGGGAGGAGGGGCTGAGTGAGGAGGGGCTGAGGGAGGAGGTGCTGAGGGAGAAGGGGCTGAGGTGGGAGGGGCTGAAAGAGGAGGGGCTGAGGGAGGAGAGACTGAGGGAGGAGGGGATGAGGAAGGAAGGGCTGAGGGAGGAGTGTCTGAGGGAGGAAGGGCTGAGGAAGGAGGGGCTGAGGGAAGAGGGGCTGAGGGAGGAGGTCTGAGAGAAGAAGGGCTGAGGGAGGAGAGACTGAGGGAGGAGGGGCTGAGGGAGGAGGGGCTGAGGGAGGAGGGGCTTAGGGAGGAGGGGCTGAAAGAGAAGGGGCTGAGGGAAGAGAGACTGAGGGAGGAGGGGCTGAGGGAGGAGGGGCTGAGGGAGGAGGGGCGGAGGAAGGAGGGGCTGAGGGAGGAGGATATGAGGGAGGAGGGCTGAGGAAGGAGGGGCTGAGGGAGGAGGGGCTGAAGGAGGAGGGGCTGAGGGAGGAGGGGCTGAGGGAGGAGGGGCTGAGGGTGGAGGGGCGGAGGGAAGAGGGGCTGAGGGAGGAGGGGCGGACGGAGGGGAGACTCAGGGAGGAGGAGCTGAGGGAGGAGGGTCAGAGAGAGGAGGGGCTCAGGGAAGAGAGATTGAGGAAGGAGGGGCTGAGGGAGGAGGGGCTGAGGGAGGAGGGTCTAAGAGAGGAGGGGCTGAGCAAGGAGGGGCTGAGGGAGGTGGGGCTGAAGGAGGAGGGTCTAAGAGAGGAGGGGCTGAGGGAGGAGGAGCTGAGGGAGGAGGGGCTGAGGGAGGAGGGGCTGAGGGAGGAGGGGCTGAGGGAGGAGGGGCTGAGGGAGGAGGGGCTGAGGGAGGAGGGGCTGAGGGAGGAGGGGCTGAAAGAGGAGGGGCTGAGGGAGGAGAGACTGAGGGAGGAGGGGATGAGGGAGGAGGGGCTGAGGGAGGAGTGTCTGAGGGAGGAAGGGCTGAGGAAGGAGGGGTGAGGGAAGAGGGGCTGAGGGAGGAGGGTCTTAGAGAAGAAGGGCTGAGGGAGGAGAGACTGAGGGAAGAGGGGCTGAGGGAGGAGGGGCTTAGGGAGGAGGGGCTGAGGGAGGAGGGGCTGAGGGAGGAGGGGCTGAGGGAGGAGGGGTTGAAAGAGGAGGGGCTGAGAGAAGAGAAACTGAGGGAGGAGGGGCTGAGGGAGGAGGGGCTGAAGGAGGAGAGGCGGAGAAAGGAGGAACTGAGGGAGGAGGGGCTGAGGGAGGAGGGGCGGATGGAGGAGAGACTCAGGGAGGAGGGGCTGAGGAAGGAAGGGGCTGAGGGAGGAGTGTCTGAGGGAGGAAGGGCTGAAGAAAGAGGGGCTGAGGGAGGAGGGGCTGAGGGAGGAGGGGCTGAGGGAGGAGGGGCTGAGGGAGGAGGGTCTGAGAGAGGAAGGGCTGAGGGAGGAGAGACTGAGGGAGGAGGGGCTGAGGGAGGAGGTGCTGAGGGAGGAGGGGCTGAGGGAGGAGGGGCTGAGGGATAATGGGCTGAGGGAGGAGGGGCGGAGAGAGGAGGGGCTGAGGGAGGAGGGGCTGAGGGAGGAGGGGCTGAGGGAGGAAAGGCTGAGGGTGGAGGGGCTGAGGGAGGAGGGCTGAGGGAGGAGGGGCTGACAGAGGAAAGGCTGAGGGAAGAGAGACTGAGGGAAAAGGGGCTGAGGGAGGAGGGGCTGAGGGAGGAGGGGCTGAGGGAGGAGGGGCTGAGGGAGGAGGGGCTGAGGGAGGAGGGGCTGAGGGAGGAGGGGCTGAAGGAGGAGGGGCTGAGGGAGGAGGGGCTGAGGGAGGAGGGGCTGAGGGAGGAGGGGCTGAGGGAGGAGGGGCTGAGGGAGGAGGGGCTGAGGGTGGAGGGGCGGAGGGAGGAGGGGCTGAGGGAGGAGGGTTGGATGGAGGAGAGACTCAGGGAGGAGGGGCTGAGGAAGGAGGCGATGAGGGAGGAGGGGCTGAGGGAGGAGGGGCTGAGGGAGGAGGGGCTGAGAGAGGAAGGGCTGAGGGAGGAGAGAGACTGAGGGAGGAGGGGATGAGGGAGGAGGGGCTGAGGGAAGAGGGGCTGAGGGAGGAGGGGCTGAGGGATAATGGGCTGAGGGAGGAGGGGCGGAGAGAGGAGGGGCTGAGGGAGGAGGGGCTGAGGGAGGAGGGGCTGAGGGAGGAAAGGCTGAGGGTGGAGGGGCTGAGGGAGGAGGGCTGAGGGAGGAGGGGCTGAAAGAGGAAGGGCTGAGGGAAGAGAGACTGTGGGAAAAGGGGCTGAGGGAGGAGGGGCTGAGGGAGGAGGGGCTGAGGGAGGAGGGGCTGAGGGAGGAGGGGCTGAGGGAGGAGGGGCTGAGGGAGGAGGGGCTGAGGGAGGAGGGGCTGAGGGAGGAGGGGCTGAAGGAGGAGGGGCTGAGGGAGGAGGGGCTGAGGGAGGAGGGGCTGAGGGAGGAGGGGCTGAGGGAGGAGGGGCTGAGGGAGGAGGGGCTGAGGGTGGAGTTGCGGAGGGAGGAGGGGCTGAGGGAGGAGGGTTGGATGGAGGAGAGACTCAGGGAGGAGGGGCTGAGGAAGGAGGCGATGAGGGAGGAGGGGCTGAGGGAGGAGTGTCTGAGGGAGGAAGGGCTGAAGAAGGAGGGGCTGAGGGAGGAGGGGCTGAGGGAGAAGGGGCTGAGGGAGGAGGGTCTGAGAGAGGAAGGGCTGAGGGAGGAGAGACTGAGGGAGGAGGGGCTGAGGGAGGAGGGGCTGAGGGAGGAGGGGCTGCGGGAGGAGAGGCTGAGGGTGGAGGGGCTGAGGGAGGAAAGGCTGAGGGAGGAGGGGCGGAGGGAGGAGGGGCTGAGGGAGGAGGGGCTGAGGGAGGAGGGGCTGAGAGAGGAAGGGCTGAGGGAGGAGAGACTGAGGGAGGAGTTGATGAGGGAGGAGGGGCTGAGGGAGGAGGGGCTGAGGGAGGAGGGGCTGAGGGATAAGGGGCTGAGGGAGGAGGGGCGGAGGGAGGAGGGGCTGAGGGAGGAGGGGCCGCGGGAGGAGGGGCTGAGGGAGGAAAGGCTGAGGGTGGAGGGGCTGAGGGAGGAGGGCTGAGGGAGGAGGGGCTGAGGGAGGAGAAGCTGAGGGAAGAGAGACTGAGGGAAAAGGGGCTGAGGGAGGAGCGGCTGAGGGTTGAGGGGCTGAGGGAGGAGGGGCTGAGGGAGGAGGGGCTGAGGGAGGGGGGGCTGAGGAATTAGGGGCTGAGGGAGGAGGGGCTGAAGGAGGAGGGGCTGAGGGAGGAGGGACTGAGGGAGGAGGGGCTGAGGGAGGAGGGGCTGAGGGAAGAGGGACTGAGGGAGGAGGGGCGGAGGGAGGAGGGGCTGAAAGAGGAGGGACTGAGGGAGGAGAGACTGAGGGAGGAGGGGATGAGGGAGGAGGGGCTGAGGGAGGAGTGTCTGAGGGAGGAAGGGCTGAGGAAGGAGGGGCTGAGGGAGGAGGGGCTGAGGGAGGAGGGGCTGAGGGAGGAGGGTCTGAGAGAGGAAGGGCTGAGGGAGGAGAGACTGAGGGAGGAGGGGCTGAGGGAGGAGGGGCTGAGGGAGGAGGGGCTGAGGGAGGAGGGGCTGAAGGAGGAGGGGCTGAGGGAGGAGGGGCTGAGGGAGGAGTGGCTGAGGGAGGAGGGGCTGAGGGAGGAGGGGCTGAGGGTGGAGTTGCGGAGGGAGGAGGGGCTGAGGGAGGAGGGTTGGATGGAGGAGGGACTCAGGGAGGAGGGGCTGAGGAAGGAGGCGATGAGGGAGGAGGGGCTGAGGGAGGAGTGTCTGAGGGAGGAAGGGCTGAAGAAGGAGGGGCTGAGGGAGGAGGGGCTGAGGGAGGAGGGGCTGAGGGAGGAGGGTCTGAGAGAGGAAGGGCTGAGGGAGGAGAGACTGAGGGAGGAGGGGCTGAGGGAGGAGGGGCTGAGGGAGGAGGGGCTGCGGGAGGAGAGGCTGAGGGTGGAGGGGCTGAGGGAGGAAAGGCTGAGGGAGGAGGGGCGGAGGGAGGAGGGGCTGAGGGAGGAGGGGCTGAGGGAGGATGGGCTGAGAGAGGAAGGGCTGAGGGAGGAGAGACTGAGGGAGGAGTTGATGAGGGAGGAGGGGCTGAGGGAGGAGGGGCTGAGGGAGGAGGGGCTGAGGGATAAGGGGCTGAGGGAGGAGGGACGGAGGGAGGAGGGGCTGAGGGAGGAGGGGCTGAGGGAGGAGGGGCTGAGGGAGGAAAGGCTGAGGGTGGAGGGGCTGAGGGAGGAGGGCTGAGGGAGGAGGGGCTGAAAGAGGAGAAGCTGAGGGAAGAGAGACTGAGGGAAAAGGGGCTGAGGGAGGAGCGGCTGAGGGTTGAGGGGCTGAGGAATTAGGGGCTGAGGGAGGAGGGGCTGAAGGAGGAGGGGCTGAGGGAGGAGGGACTGAGGGAGGAGGGGCTGAGGGAGGAGGGGCTGAGGGAGGAGGGGCTGAGGGAGGAGGGGCTGAGGGAGGAGGGGCGGAGGGAGGAGGGGCTGAAAGAGGAGGGACTGAGGGAGGAGAGACTGAGGGAGGAGGGGATGAGGGAGGAGGGGCTGAGGGAGGAGTGTCTGAGGGAGGAAGGGCTGAGGAAGGAGGGGCTGAGGGAGGAGGGGCTGAGGGAGGAGGGGCTGAGGGAGGAGGGTCTGAGAGAGAAAGGGCCGAGGGAGGAGAGACTGAGGGAGGAGGGGCTGAGGGAGGAGGGGCTGAGGGAGGAGGGGCTTAGGGAGGAGGGGCTGAGGGAGGAGGGTCTGAGGGAGGAGGGGCTGAGGGAGGAGGGGCTGAAAGGAGGGGCGCAGGGAGGAGGGGCTGAGGGAGGAGGGTCTGAGGGAGGAGGGGCTGAGGGAGGAGGGGCTGAAGGAGGAGGGGCTGAGGGAGGAGGGGTTGAGGGAGGAGGGGCTGAAGGAGGAGGGGCTGAGGGAGGAGGGGCTAAAGGATGAGGGGCTGAGGGAGGAGTGGCGGAGGGATGAGGGGTTGAGGGAGGAGGGGCTGAATGATTAGGGGCTGAGGGAGGAGTGGCGGAGGAAGAGGCGCTGAGGGAGGAGGGGCTGAGGGAGGAGGGGCTGAGGGAGGAGGGGCTGAAAGAGGGGGGTCTGAGAGAGGAAGGGCTGAGGGAGGAGAGACTGAGGGAGGAGGGGCTGAGGGAGGAGGGGCTGAGGGAGGAGGGGCTGAGAGAGGAGGGGCTGAGGGAGGAGAAGCTGAGGGAGGAGGGGCTGAGGGAGGAGGGGCTGAAGGAGGAGGGGCTGAGGGAGGAGGGGCTGAGGGAGGAGGGGCTGAGGAAGGAGGGGCTGAAGGATTAGGGGCTTAGGGAGGAGTGGCGGAGGGAGGAGGGGCTTAAGGATTAGGGGCTGTGGGAGGAGTGGCGGAGGGAGGAGGCGCTGTGGGAGGAGGGGCTGAAGGAGGAGATGCTGAGGGAGAAGGGGCTGAGGGAGGAGGGGCTGAGGGAGGAGGGGCTGAGGGAGGAGGGGCTGAGGGAGGAGGGACTGAGAGAGTAGAGGCTGAGGGAGGAGGGACTGAGGGAGGAGGGACTGAAGGAGGAGGGGCTGAAAGAGGAGGGGCTGAGGGAGGAGGGGCGGAGGGAGGAGGGGCTGAGGGAGGAGGGTCTGAGGGAGGAGGGGCTGAGGGAGGAGGGGCTGAAGGTGGAGGGGCTGAGGGAGGAGGGGCTGAGGGAGGAGGGGCTGAAGGAGGAGGGGCTGAGGGAGGAGGGGCTTAAGGATGAGGGGCTGAGGGAGGAGTGGCGGAGGGATGAGGGGCTGAGGGAGGAGGGGCTGAATGATTAGGGGCTGAAGGAGGAGTGGCGGAGGGAGGAGGCGCTGAGGGAGGAGGGGCAGAGGGAGGAGGGGCTGAGGGAGGAGGGGCTGAAAGAGGAGGGTCTGAGAGAGGAAGGGCTGAGGGAGGAGAGACTGAGAGAGGATGGACTGAGGGAGGAGGGGCTGAAGGATTAGGGGCTGAGGGAGAAGTGGCGGAGGGAGGAGGGGCTGAGGGAGGAGGGGCTGAAGGATAAGGGCTGAGGGAGGAGTGGTGGAGGGAGGAGGCGCTGAGGGAGGAGGGGCTGAGGGAGGAGGGTTTGAGGGAGGAGGGGCTGAGGGAGGAGGGGCTGAGAAAGGAGGGGCTGAGAGAGGAGGGGCTGAGGGAGGAGGGGCGGAGGGAGGAGGGGCTGAAGGAGGAAGGGCTGAGGGAGGAGGGGCGGAGGGAGGAGGGTCTGAGGGAAGAGGGGCTGATGGAGGAGGGGCTGAAGGATTAGGGGCTGAGGGAGGAGTGGTGGAGGGAGGAGCGGCTTAGGGAGGAGGGGCTTAAGGATAAGGGGCTGAGGGAGGAGTGGCGGAGGGAGGAGGCGCTGAGGGAGGAGGGGCTGAGGGAGGAGGGGCTGAGGGAGGAGGGGCTGAGGGAGGAGGGGCTGAGGGAGGAGGGGCTGAGGGAGGAGGCTCTGAGGGAGGAGGGTCTGAGAGAGGAGACACTGAGGGAGGAGGGGCTGAGGGAGGAGGGGCTGAGGGAGGAGGGGCTGAAGGAGGAGGGGCTAAGGGAGGAGGGGCTGAGGGAGGAGGGGCTGAGGGAGGAGGGGCTGAAGGAGGAGGGGCTGAGGGAGGAGGGCGGAGGGATAAGGGGCGGAGGGAGGAGGGACTGAAGGAGGAGGGGCTGAGGGAGGAGGGGCGGAGGGAGGAGGGGCTGAAGGAGGAGGGGCTGAGGGAGGAGGCGCTGAGGGAGGAGGGGCTGAGGGAGGAGGGGCTGAGGGAGGAGGCTCTGAGGGAGGAGGGTCTGAGAGAGAAGAGACTGAGGGAGGAGGGGCTGAGGGAGGAGGGGCTGAGGGAAGAGGGGCTGAAGGAGGAGGGGCTAAGGGAGGAGGGGCTGAGGGAGGAGGGGCTGAGGGAGGAGGGCCTGAAGGAGGAAGGGCTGAGGGAGGAGGGCGGAGGGAGGAGGGGCGGAGGGAGGAGGGGCTGAGGGAGGAGGGGCTGAGGGAGAAGGGCCTGAGGGAGGAGGGGCTGAGGGAGGAGGGGCTGAGAGAGGAGGGGCTGAGGGGAAGTGGCTGAGGGAGGAGGGGATGAAGCATAAGGGGCTGAGGGAGGAGTGGTGGAGGGAGGAGGCGCTGAGGGAGGAGGGGCTGAGGGAGGAGGGGCTGAGGGAGGAGGGGCTGAGGGAGGAGGGGCTGAGGGAGGAGGAGCTGAGAGAGGAGGGGCTGAGGGAGGAGGGGCTGAGGGAGGAGGGGCTGAAGGAGGAAGGGCTGAGGGAGGAGGGGCGGAGGGAGGAGATGCTGAGGGAGGAGGGGCTGAGGGAGGAGGGGCTGAAGGATTAGGGGCTGAGGGAGGAGTGGCGGAGGGAGGAGGGGCTTAGGGAGGAGGGGCTTAAGGATTAGGGGCTGAGGGAGGATTGGCGGAGGGTGGAGGCGCTGAGGGAGGAGGGGCTGAGGGAGGAGGGGCTGAGGGAGGAGGGGCTGAGGGAGGAGAAGCTGAGGGAGGAGGGGCTGAGGGGCTGAGGGAGGAGGGTCTGAGAGAGGAAGGGCTGAGGGAGGAGAGACTGAGGAAGGAGGGGCTGAGGGAGGAGGGGCTGAGAGAGGAGGGGCTGAAGGAGGAAGGGCTGAGGAAGGTAGGGGCTGAGGGAGGAGGTGCTGAGGGAGGAGGGGCTGAGAGAGGAGGGGCTGAGGGAGGAGGGGCTGAGGGAGGAGGGGCTGAAGGAGAAGGGGCTGAGGGAGGAGTGGCGGAGGGAGGAGGCGCTGAGGGAGGAAGCGCTGAGGGAGGAGGCGCTGAGGGAGGAGGCGCTGAGGGAGGAGGGTCTGAGAGAGGCAGGGATGAGGGAGGAGAGACTGAGGGAGGAGGGGCTGAGGGAGGAGGGGCTGAAGAAGGAGGGGCTAAGGGAGGAGGGGCTGAGGGAGGAGGGGCTGAGGGAGGAGGGGCTGAGGGAGGAGGGGCTGAAGGATTAGGGGCTGAGGGAGGAGTGGCGGAGGGAGGAGGCGCTGAGGGAGGAGTGGCTGAGGGAGGAGGGGCTGAGGGAGGAGGCTCTGAAGGAGGAGGGTCTGAGAGAGGAGAGACTGAGGGAGGAGGGGCTGAGGAAGGAGGGACTGAGGGAGGAAGGGCTGAAGGAGGAGGGGCTGAGGGAGGAGGGGCTGAGGGAGGAGGGGCTGAGGGAGGAGGGGCTGAGAGAGGAGGGGCTGTGGGAGGAGGGGCTGTGGGAGGAGGGGCGGAGGGAGGAGGGGCGGAGGGAGGAGGGGCTGAGGGAGAAGGGTCTGAGGAAGGAGGGGCTGAGGGAGGAGGGGCTGGGGGAGGAGGGGCTGAAGGAGGAGGGGCTGAGGGAGGAGATGCTAAAGGATTAGGGGCTGAGGGAGGAGTGGCGGAGGGAGGAGGGGCTGAGGGAGGAGGGGCTGAAGGATTATTGGCTGAGGGAGGAGTGGTGGAGGAAGAAAGCGTTGAGGGAGGAGGGGCTGAGGGAGGAAGGGCTGAGGGAGGAGGGGCTGAGGGAGGAGGGGCTGAGGGAGGAGGGGCTGAGGGAGGAGGGTCTGAGAGAGGAAGGGCTGAGGGAGGAGAGACTGAGGGAGGAGGGGCTGAGGGAGGAGGGGCTGAAAGAGGAGGGGCTGAGGGAGGAGTGGCGGAGGGAGGAGGTGCTGAGGGAGGATGGGCTGAGGGAGGAGGGGCTGAGGGAGGAGGGGCTGAGGGAGGAGGGGCTGAGGGAGGAGGGGCTGAAGGAGAAGGGGCTGAGGGAGGAGGGGCGGAGGGAGGAGGGGCTGAGGTAGGAGGGGCTGAGGGAGGAGGAGCTGAGGGAGGAGGGACTGAGGGAGGAGGGGCTGAGGGAGGAGGGGCTGAAGGAGGAGGGGCTGAGGGAGGAGGGGCGGAGGGAGGAGGGCCTGAGGGAGGAGGGGCTGAGGGAGGAGGGGCTAAAGGATTAGGGGCTGAGGCAGGAGGGGCTGAAGGATTATTGGCTGAGGGAGGAGTGGTGGAGGGAGGAGGCGTTGAGGGAGGAGGGGCTGAGGGAGGAAGGGCTGAGGGAGGAGGGGCTGAGGGAGGAGGGACTGAAGGAGGAGGGGCTGAGGGAGAAGGGGCTGAGGGAGGAGGGGCAAAGGAAGGAGGGGCTGAGGGAGGAGGGGCTGAGGGAAGAGGGGCTGAGAGAGGAGGGGCTGAGGGAGGAGGGGCTGAGGGAGGAGGGGCTGAAGGAGGAGGGGCTGAGGGAGGAGGGGCAAAGGGAGGAGGGGCTGAAGGAGGAGGGGCTGAGGGAGGAGGGGCGGAGGGAGGTGGGGCTGAGGGAGGAGGGGCTGAGGGAGGAGGGGTTGAAGGATTAGGGGCTGAGCGAGGAGTGGCGGAGGGAGGAGGCGCTGAGGGAGGAGGGGCTGAGGGAGGAGGGGCTGAGGGAGGAGGGGCTGAGGGAGGAGGGGCTGAGGGAGGAGGGTCTGAGAGAGGAAGGGCTGAGGGAGGAGAGACTGAGGGAGGAGGGGCTGAGGGAGGAGGGACTGAGGGAGGAGAGGCTGAAGGAGGAGGGGCTGAGGGAGGAGGGGCTGAGGGAGGAGGGTCTGAGAGAGGAAGGGCTGAGGGAGGAGAGACTGAGGGAGGAGGGGCTGAGGGAGGAGGGCCTGAGGGAGGAGAGGCTGAAGGAGGAGGTGCTGAGGGAGGAGGTGCTGAGGGAGGAGGGGCTGAGGGAGGAGGGGCTGAGAGAAGAGGGGCTGAGGGAGGAAGGAATAAGGGAGGAGGGGCTGAAGGAGAAGGGGCTGAGGGAGGAGGGGCGGAGGGAGGAGGGGCTGAGGGAGGAGGGTCTGAGGGAGGAGGGGCTGAGGGAGGAGGGGCTGAAGGAGGAGGGGCTGAGGGAGGAGGGGCTGAAGGAGGAGGGGCTGAGGGAGGAGGGGCTAAAGGATGAGGGGCTGAAGAAGGAGTGGCGGAGGGATGAGGGGTTGAGGGAGGAGGGGCTGAATGATTAGGGGCTGAGGGAGGAGTGGCGGAGGGAGGAGGCGCTGAGGGAGGAGGGGCTGAGGGAGGAGGGGCTGAGGGAGGAGGGGCTGAAAGAGGAGGGTCTGAGAGAGGAAGGGCTGAGGGAGGAGAGACTGAGGGAGGAGGGGCTGAGGGAGGAAGGGGTGAGGGAGGAGGGGCTGAGAGAGGAGGGGCTGAGGGAGGAGGGGCTGAGGGAGGAGGGGCTGAGGGAGGAGGGGCTGAAGGAGGAGGGGCTGAGGGAGGAGGGGCTGAGGGAGGAGGGGCTGAGGGAGGAGGGTCTTAGAGAGAGAGGGCTGAGGGAGGAGAGACTGAGGAAGGAGGGTTGAGGGAGGAGGAACTGAGGGAGGAGAGGCTGAAGGGAGGGACTGAGGGAGGAGGGGCTGAGGGAGGAGGGGCTGAGGGAAGAGGGGCTGAGGGAGGAGGGGCTGAAGGAGGAGGGGCTAAGGGAGGAGGGGCTGAGGGAGGAGGGGCTGAGGGAGGAGGGGCTGAAGGAGGAGGGGCTGAGGGAGGAGGGCGGAGGGAGGAGGGGCGGAGGGAGGGGGGACTGAAGGAAGAGGGGCTGAGGAAGGAGGGGCGGAGGGAGGAGAAGCTGAAGGAGGAGGGGCTGAGGGAGGAGGCGCTGAGGGAGGAGGGGCTGAGGGGAAGTGGCTGAGGGAGGAGGGGCTGAAGGAGGAGAGGCTGAGGGAGGAGGGGCAAAGGGAGGAGGGGCTGAAGGAGGAGGGACTGACGGAGGAGGGGCGGAGGGAGGAGGGGCTGAGGGAGGAGGGGCTGAGGGAGGAGTGGCGGAGGGAGGAGGCGCTGAGGGATGAGGGGCTGAGGGAGGAGGGGCTGAATTATTAGGGGCTGAGGGAGGAGTGGCGGAGGGTGGAGGCGCTGAGGGAGGAGGGGCTGAGGGAGGAGGGGCTGAGGGAGGAGGCGCTGAGGGAGGAGGGGCTAAGGGAGGAGGGGCTGAGGGAGGAGGGGCTGAGGGAGGAGGGGCTGAAGGAGGAGGGTCTGAGGGAGGAGGGCGGAGGGAAGAGGGGCGGAGGGAGGAGGGACTGAAGGAGGAGGGGCTGAGGGAGGAGGGGCGGAGGGAGGAAGGGCTGAAGTAGGAGGGGCTGAGGGAGGAGGGTCTGAGAGAGGAGAGACTGAGGGAGGAGGGGCTGAGGGAGGAGGGGCTGAGGGAGGAGGGGCTAAATGATGAGGGGCTGAGGGAGGACGGGTTGGAGGATTAGGGGCTGAGCGAGGAGTGGCGGAGGGAGGAGGTGCTGAGGGAGGAGGGGCTGAGGGAGGAGGGGCTGAGGGAGGAGGGGCTGAGGGAGGAGGGGCTGAGGGAGGAGGGGCTGAGGGAGGAGGGTCTGAGAGAGGAAGGGCTGAGGGAGGAGAGACTGAGGGAGGAGGGGCTGAGGGAGGAGGGACTGAGGGAGGAGAGGCTGAAGGAGGAGGGGCTGAGGGAGGAGGGGCTACGTGAGGAGGGGCTGAGGGAGGAGGGGCTGAGAGAGGAGGGGCTGAGGGAGGAGGGACTGAGGGAGGAGGGGCTGAAGGAGGAGGGGCTGAGGGAAAAGGGGCGGAGGGAGGAGAGGCTGAGGGAGGAGGGTCTGAGGGAGGAGGGGCTGAGGGAGGAGGGGCTGAAGGAGGAGGGGCTGAGGGAGGAGGGGCTGAGGGAGGAGGGGCTGAATGAGGAGGGGCTCAAGGATGAGGGGCTGAGGGAGGAGTGGCGGAGGGATGAGGGGCTGAGGGAGGAGGTGCTGAATGATTAGGGGCTGAGGGAGGAGTGGCGGAGGGAGGAGGTGCTGAGGGAGGCGGGGCTGAGGGAGAAGGGGCTGAGGGAGGAGGGGCTGAAAGAGGAGGGTCTGAGAGAGGAAGGGCTGAGGGAGGAGAGACTGAGGGAGGAGGGGCTGAGGGAGGAGGGGCTGAGGGAGGAGGGGCTGAGAGAGGAGGGGCTGAGGGAGGAGGGGCTGAGGGAGGAGGGGCTGAAGGAGGAGGGGCTGAGGGAGGAGGGGCGGAGGGAAGAGGGGCTGAGGGAGGAGTGGCGGAGGGAGGAGGCGCTGAGGGAGGAGGGGCTGAGGGAGGAGGGGCTGAGGGAGGAGGGGCTGAGGGAGGAGGGGCTGAGGGAGGAGGGTCTGAGAGAGAAGGGCTAAGGGGGGAGAGACTGAGGGAGGAGGGGCTGAGAGAGGAGGGGCTGAGGGAGGAAGGGCTGAAGGAGGAGGGGCTGAGGGAGGAGGGGCTGAGAGAGGAGGGGCTGAGGGAGGAGGGGCTGAGGGAGGAGGGGCTGAGGAAGAAGGGCCTGAGGGAGGAGGAGCGGAGGGAGGAGGGGCTGAGGGAGGAAGGTCTGAGGGAGGAGGGGCTGAAGGATTAGGGGCTGAGAGAGGAGGGGCTGAGGGAGGAGGGGCTGAGGGAGGAGGGGCTGAGGAAGAAGGGCCTGAGGGAGGAGGGGCGGAGGGAGGAGTGGCTGAGGGAGGAGGGTCTGAGGGAAGAGGGGCTGAGGGAGGAGGAGCTGAAGGAGGAGGGGCTGAGGGAGGAGGGGCTGAGGGAGGAGGGGCTGAGGGAGGAGGGGCTGAAGGATTAGGGGCTGAGGGAGGAGTGGCGGAGGGAGGAGGCGCTGAGGGAGGAGTGGCTGAGGGAGGAGGGGCTGAGGAAGGAGGCTCTGAGGGAGGAGGGTCTGAGAGAGGAGAGACTGAGGGAGGAGGGGCTGAGGGAGGAGGGACTGAGGGAGGAAGGGCTGAAGGAGGAGGGGCTGAGGGAGGAGGGGCTGAAGGAGGAGGGGCTGTGGGAGGAGGGGCTGAGAGAGGAGGGGCTGAGGGAGGAGGGGCTGAGGGAGGAGGGACTGAGGGAGGAAGGGCTGAAGGAGGAGGGGCTGAGGGAGAAGGGGCTGAGGGAGGAGGGGCTGTGGGAGGAGGGGCTGAGAGAGGAGGGGCTGAGGGAGGAGGGGCTGAGGGAGGAGGGGCTGAAGGAGGAGGGGCGGAGGGAGGAGGGGCGGCGGGAGGAGGGGCTGAGGGAGGAGGGTCTGAGGGAGGAGGGACTGAGGGAGGAGGGACTGAAGGAGGAGGGGCTGAGGGAGGAGGGGCTGAAGGAGGAGTGGCTGAGGGAGGAGGGGCTAAAGGATTAGGGGCTAAGGGAGGAGTGGCGGAGGATGGAGGGGCTGAGGGAGAAGGGGCTGAAGGATTATTGGCTGAGGGAAGAGTGGTGGAGGGAGGAGGCGTTGAGGGAGGAGGGGCTGAGGGAGGAAGGGCTGAGGGAGGAGGGGCTGAGGGAGGAGGGGCTGAGGGAGGAGGGGCTGAGGGAGGAGGGTCTGAGAGAGGAAGGGCTGAGGGAGGAGAGACTGAGGGAGGAGGGGCTGAGGGAGGAGGGGCTGAAAGAGGAGGGGCTGAGGGAGGAGGGTCTGAGAGAGGAGAGACTGAGGGAGGAGGGGCTGAGGGAGGAGGGGCTGAGGCAGTAGGGGATGAAGGAGGAGGGGCTCAGTGAGGAGGGGCTGAGGGAGGAGGGGCTGAGGGAGGGAGGGCTGAAGGAGGAGGGGCTGAGGGAGGGGGGCGGAGGGAGGAGGGGCGGTGGGAGGAGGGACTGAAGTAGGAGGGGCTGAGGGAGGAGGGGCGGAGGGAGGAGATGCTGAAGGAGGAGGGGCTGAGGGAGGAGGTCTGCGGGAGGAGGGGCTGAGGGAGGAGGGGCTGAAGGATGAGGGGCTGAGGGAGGAGTGGCGGAGGGATGAGGGGCTGAGGGAGGAGTGGCGGAGGGATGAGGGTCTGAGGGAGGAGGGGCTGAATGATTGGGGGCTGAGGGAGGAGTGGCGGAGGGTGGAGGCGCTGAGGGAGGAGGGGCTGAGGGAGGAGGGGCTGAGGGAGGAGGCGCTGAGGGAGGACGCGCTGAGGGAGGAGGCGCTGAGGGAGGAGGGACTGAGGGAGGAGGCTCTGAGGGAGGAGGGTCTGAGAGAGGAGAGACTGAGGGAGGAGGGGCTGAGGGAGGAGGGGCTGAGGCAGTAGGGGATGAAGGAGGAGGGGCTAAGTGAGGAGGGGCTGAGGGAGGAGGGGCTGAGGGAGGAGGGGCTGAAGGAGGAGGGGCTGAGGGAGGGGGGCGGAGGGAGGAGGGGCGGAGGGAGGAGGGACTGAAGTAGGAGGGGCTGAGGGAGGAGGGGCGGAGGGAGGAGATGCTGAAGGAGGAGGGGCTGAGGGAGGAGGCGCTGAGGGAGGAGGGACTGAGGGAGGAGGCTCTGAGGGAGGAGGGTCTGAGAGAGGAGAGACTGAGGGAGGAGGGGCTGAGGGAGGAGGGGCTGAGGCAGTAGGGGATGAAGGAGGAGGGGCTAAGGGAGGAGGGGCTGAGGGAGGAGGGGCTGAGGGAGGGGGGGCTGAAGGAGGAGGGGCTGAGGGAGGGGGGCGGAGGGAGGAGGGGCGGAGGGAGGAGGGACTGAAGGAGGAGGGGCTGAGGGAGGAGGGGCGGAGGGGAGAGATGCTGAAGGAGGAGGGGCTGAGGGAGGAGGCGCTGAGGGAGGAGGGGCTGAGGGAGGAGGGGCTGAGGGAGGAGGCTCTGAGGGAGGAGGGTCTGAGAGAGGAGAGCCTGAGGGAGGAGGGGCTGAGGGAGGAGGGGCTGAGGGAGGAGGGGCTGAGGGAGGAGGGGCTGAAGGATTTGGGGCCGAGGGAGGAGGGGCTGAAGGATTTGGGGCTGAGGGAGGAGTGGCGGAGGGAGGAGGCGCTGAGGGAGGAGGGGCTGAGGGAGGAGGGGCTGAGGGAGGAGGCTCTGAGGGAGGATGGTCTGAGAGAGGAGAGCTTTAGGGAGGAGGGGCTGAGGGAGGAGGGGCTGAGGGAGGAAGGGCTGAAGGAGGAGGGGCTGAGGGAGGAGGGGCTGAGGGAGGAGGGGCTGAGGGAGGAGGCTCTGAGGGAGGAGGGTCTGAGAGAGGAGAGACTGATGGAGAGGGGCTAAGGGAGGAGGGGCTGAGGGAGGAGGGGCTGAGGGAGGAGGGGCTGAAGGAGGAGGGGCTGAGGGAGGAGGGGCTGAAGGATTTGGGGCTGAGGGAGGAGTGGCGGAGGGAGGAGGCGCTGAGGGAGGAGGGGCTGAGGGAGGAGGGGCTGAGGGAGGAGGCTCTGAGGGAGGATGGTCTGAGAGAGGAGAGACTGAGGGAGGAGTGGCTGAGGGAGGAGGGGCTGAGGGAGGAAGGGCTGAAGGAGGAGGGGCTGAGGGAGGAGGGGCTGAGGGAGGAGGGGCTGAGGGAGGAGGGGCTGAGAGAGGAGGGGCTTAGGGAGGAGGGGCTGAGGGAGGAGGGGCTGAAGGAGGAGGCGCGGAGGGAGGAAGGGCGGAGGGAGGAGGGGCTGAGGGAGGAGGGTCTGAGGGAGGAGGGGCTGAGGGAGGAGGGGCTGAAGGAGGAGGGGCTGAGGGAGGAAGGGCTGAGGGAGGAGGGGCTGAGGGAGGAGGGTCTGAGGGAGGAATGGCGGAGGGAGGAGGCGCTGAGGGAGGAGGGGCTGAGGGAGGAGGGGCTGAGGGAAGAGGCTCTGAGGGAGGAGGGTCTGAGAGAAGAGAGACTGAGGGAGGAGGGGCTGAGGGAGGAGGGGCTGAGGGAGGAGGGGCTGAAGGAGGAGGGGCTAAGGAAGGAGGGGCTGAGGGAGGAGGG
Source organism: Nemotelus nigrinus (assembly GCA_947369275.1). Taxonomy (NCBI): domain Eukaryota; kingdom Metazoa; phylum Arthropoda; class Insecta; order Diptera; family Stratiomyidae; genus Nemotelus; species Nemotelus nigrinus. Next base: position 93,434,755 of record OX376374.1, read on the forward strand.
GCTGAGGGAGGAGGGGCTGAAGGAGCAGGGGCTGAGGGAGGAGGGGCTGAAGGATTTGGGGCTGAGGGAGGAGTGGCGGAGGGAGGAGGCGCTGAGGGAGGAGGGGCTGAGGGAGGAGGGGCTGAGGGAGGAGGCTCTGAGGGAGGATGGTCTGAGAGAGGAGAGACTGAGGGAGGAGGGGCTGAGGGAGGAGGGGCTGAGGGAGGAGGGGCTGAGGGAGGAGGGGCTGAGGGAGGAGGGGCTGAAGGAGGAGGGGCGGAGGGAGGAAGGGCGGAGGGAGGAGGGGCTGAGGGAGGAGGGTCTAAGGGAGGAGGGGCTGAGGGAGGAGGGGCTGAAGGAGGAGGGGCTGAGGGAGGCAGTGCTGAGGGAGGAGAGACTGAGGGAGGAGGGGCTGAGGGAAGGGGCTGAGGGAGGAGGGTCTGAAGGAGGAGGGGCTGAGGGAGGAGGGGCTGAAGGAGGAGGGGCTGAGGGAGGAGGGGCTGAGGGAGGAGGGGGTGAGGGAGGAGGGTCTAAGGGAGGAGGGGCTGAGGGAGGAGTGGCGGAGGGAGGAGGGGCTGAGGGAGGAGGGGCTGAAGGAATAGGGGCTGAGGGAGGAGTGGTGGAGGGAGGAGGCGTTGAGGGAGGAGGGGCTGAGGGAGGAGGGGCTGAGGGAGGAGGGGCTGAGGGAGGAGGGTCTGAGAGAGGAAGGGCTGAGGGAGGAGAGACTGAGGGAGGAGGGGCTGAGGGAGGAGGGGCTGAAAGAGGAGGGGCTGAGGGAAGAGTGGCGGAGGGAGGAGGTGCTGAGGGAGGAGGCGCTGAGGGAGAAGGGGCTGAGGGAGGAGGGGCTGAGGGAGGAGGGGTGGAGGGAGGAGGGGCTGAGGTAGGAGGGGCTGAGGGAGGAGGGGCTGAGGGAGGAGGGGCTGAGAAAGGAGGGGCTGAGGGAGGAGGGGCTGAAGGAGGAGGGGCGGAGGGAGGAGGGGCTGAGGGAGGAGGGGCTGAAGGAGGAGGGGCTGAGGGAGAAGGGGCGGAGGGAGGAGGTGCTGAGGGAGGAGGGGCTGAGGGAGGAGGGTCCGACGGAGGAGGGGCTGAGGTAGAAGGGGCTGAGGGAGGAGGGGCTGAGGGAGGATGGGCTGAAGGAGGAGGGGCTGAGGGAGGAGGGGCGGAGGGAGGAGGGGCTGAGGGAGGAGGGGCTGAGAGAGGTGGAGCTGAGGGAGGAGGGGCTGAGGGTGAAGGGGCTAAAGGAGGAGGGGCTGAGGGAGGAGGGGCGGAGGGAGGAGGGGCGGAGGGAGGAGGGGCTGAGGGGGGAAGGGCTGAGGGAGGAGGGGCTGAGGGAGGAGGGGCTGAAGGAGGAGGGGCTGAGGGAGGAGGGGCGGAGGAAGGAGGGGCGAAGGGAGGAGGGGCTGAGGGAGGAGGGTCTGAGGGAGGAGGGGCTGAGGGAGGAGGGGCTGAAGGAGGAGAGCCTGAGGGAGGTGGGGCTGAGGGAGGAGGGGCTGAGGGAGGAGGGGCTGAGGGAGGAGGGGCTGAAGGATGAGGGGCTGAGGGAGGAGTGGCGGAGGGATGAGGGGCTGAGGGAGGAGTGGCGGAGGGATGAGGGGCTGAGGGAGGAGTGGCGGAGGGATGAGGATCTGAGGGAGGAGGGGCTGAATGATTAGGGGCTGAGGGAGGAGTGGCGGAATGTGGAGGCGCTGAGGGAGGAGGGGCTGAGGGAGGAGGGGCTGAGGGAGGAGGCGCTGAGGGAGGAGGGGCTGAGGGAGGTGGCTCTGAGGGAGGAGGGTCTGAGAGGGGAGAGACTGAGGGAGGAGGGGCTGAGGGAGGAGGGGCTGAGGCAGGAGGGGATGAAGGAGGAGGGGCTGAAGGAGGAGGGGCTGAGGGAGGAGGGGCTGAGGGAGGAGGGGCTGAAGGAGGAGGGGCTGAAGGAGGAGGGGCTGAGGGAGGAGGGGCTGAGGGAGGAGGCTCTGAGGGAGGAGGGTCTGAGAGGGGAGAGACTGAGGGAGGAGGGGCTGAAGGAGGAGGGGCTGAGGGAGGAGGGCGGAGGGAGGACGGGCGGAGGGAGGAGGGACTGAAGGAGGAGGGGCTGAGGGAGGAGGGGCGGAGGGAGGAGGGGCTGAAGGAGGAGGGGCTGAGGGAGGAGGCGCTGAGGGAAGAGGGGCTGAGGGAGGAGGGGCTGAGGAAGGAGGCTCTGAGGGAGGAGGGTCTGAGAGAGGAGACACTGAGGGAGGAGGGGCTGAGGGAGGAGGGGCTGAGGGAGGAGGGGCTGAAGGAGGAGGGGCTAAGGGAGGAGGGGCTGAGGGAGGAGGGGCTGAGGGAGGAGGGGCTGAAGGAGGAGGGGCTGAGGGAGGAGGGCGGAAGGAGGAGGGGCGGAGGGAGGAGGGGCTGAGGGAGGAGGGGCTGAGGGAGGAGGGGCTGAGGGAAGAGGGGCTGAGGGAGGAGGGGCTGAGAGAGGAGGGGCTGAGGGAGGAGGGGCTGAGGGAGGAGGGGCTGAAGGAGGAGGGGCTGAGGGAGGAGGGGCAAAGGGAGGAGGGGCTGAAGGAGGAGGGGCTGAGGGAGGAGGGGCGGAGGGAGGTGGGGCTGAGGGAGGAGGGGCTGAGGGAGGAGGGGTTGAAGGATTAGAGGCTGAGCGAGGAGTGGCGGAGGGAGGTGGCGCTGAGGGAGGAGGGGCTGAGGGAGGAGGGGCTGAGGGAGGAGGGGCTGAGGGAGGAGGGGCTGAGGGAGGAGGGTCTGAGAGAGGAAGGGCTGAGGGAGGAGGGGCAAAGGGAGGAGGAGCTGAAGGAGGAGGGGCTGAGGGAGGAGGGGCGGAGGGAGGTGGGGCTGAGGGAGGAGGGGCTGAGGGAGGAGGGGTTGAAGGATTTGGGGCTGAGCGAGGAGTGGCGGAGGGAGGAGGCGCTGAGGGAGGAGGGGCGGAGGGAGGAGGGGCTGAGGGAGGAGGGTCTGAGGGAGGAGGGGCTGAGGGAGGAGGGGCTGAAGGAGGAGGGGCTGAGGGAGGAGGGGCTGTGGGAGGAGGGGCTGAAGGAGGCGGGGCTGAAGGAGGAGGGGCTGAGGGAGGAGGGGCTAAAGGATGAGGGGCTGAGGGAGGAGTGGCGGAGGGATGAGGGGCTGAGGGAGGAGGGGCTGAATGATTAGGGGCTGAGGGAGGAGTGGCGGAGGGAGGAGGCGCTGAGGGAGGAGGGGCTGAGGGAGGAGGGGCTGAGAGAGGAGGGGCTGAGGAAGGAGGGGCTGAGGGAGGAGGGGCTGAAGGAGGAGGGGCTGAGGGAGGAGGGTCTGAGGGAGGAGGGGCTGAGGGAGGAGGGGCTGAGGGAGGAGGGGCTGAGGGAGGAGGGGCTGAGGGAGGAGGGGCTGAGGGAGGAGGGGCTGAGAGAGGAGGGGCTGAGGGAGGAGGGTCTGAGGGAGGAGGGGCTGAGGGAGGAGGGGCTGAAGGAGGAGAGCCTGAGGGAGGTGGGGCTGAGGGAGGAGGGGCTGAGGGAGGAGGGGCTGAGGGAGGAGGGGCTGAAGGATGAGGGGCTGAGGGAGGAGTGGCGGAGGGATGAGGGGCTGAGGGAGGAGTGGCGGAGGGATGAGGGGCTGAGGGAGGAGGGGCTGAATGATTAGGGGCTGAGGGAGGAGTGGCGGAGAATGGAGGTGCTGAGGGAGGAGGGGCTGAGGGAGGAGGGGCTGAGGGAGGAGGCGCTGAGGGAGGAGGGGCTGAGGGAGGAGGCTCTGAGGGAGGAGGGTCTGAGAGGGGAGAGACTGAGGGAGGAGGGGCTGAGGGAGGAGGGGCTGAGGCAGGAGGGGATGAAGGAGGAGGGGCTAAGGGAGGAGGGGCTGAGGGAGGAGGGGCTGAAGGAGGAGGGGCTGAAGGAGGAGGGGCTGAGGGAGGAGGGCGGAGGGAGGACGGGCGGAGGGAGGAGGGACTGAAGGAGGAGGGGCTGAGGGAGGAGGGGCGGAGGGAGGAGGGGCTGAAGGAGGAGGGGCTGAGGAAGGAGGCGCTGAGGGAAGAGGAGCTGAGGGAGGAGGGGCTGAGGAAGGAGGCTCTGAGGGAGGAGGGGCTGAGGGAGGAGGGGCTGAGGGAGGAGGGGCTGAGGGAGGAGGGGCTGAGGGAGGAGGGGCTGAAGGAGGAGGGGCTAAGGGAGGAGGGGCTGAGGGAGGAGGGGCTGAGGGAGGAGGGGCTGAAGGAGGAGGGGCTGAGGGAGGAGGGCGGAGGGAAGAGGGGCGGAGGGAGGAGTGGCTGAAGGAGGAGGGGCTAAGGGAGGAGGGGCTGAGGGAGGAGGGGCTGAGGGAGGAGGGGCTGAAGGAGGAGGGGCTGAGGGAGGAGGGCGGAGGGAAGATTGGCGGAGGGAGGAGGGGCTGAGGGAGGAGGGGCTGAGGGAGGAGGGGCTGAAGGAGGAGGGGCTGAGGGAGGAGGGGCAAAGGGAGGAGGGGCTGAAGGAGGAGGGGCTGAGGGAGGAGGGGCGGAGGGAGGTGGGGCTGAGGGAGGAGGGGCTGAGGGAGGAGGGGTTGAAGGATTAGAGGCTGAGCGAGGAAGCGCTGAGGGAGGAGGGGCTGAGGGAGGAGGGGCTGAGGGAGGTGGGGCTGAGGGAGGAGGGTCTGAGAGAGGAAGGGCTGAGGGAGGATGGGCAAAGGGAGGAGGAGCTGAAGGAGGAGGGGCTGAGGGAGGAGGGGTGGAGGGAGGTGGGGCTGAGGGAGGAGGGGCTGAGGGAGGAGGGGTTGAAGGATTAGGGGCTGAGCGAGGATTGGCGGAGGGAGGAGGCGCTGAGGGAGGAGGGGTGGAGGGAGGAGGGGCTGAGGGAGGAGGGTCTGAATGAGGAGGGGCTGAGGGAGGAGGGGCTGAAGGAGGAGGGGCTGAGGGAGGAGGGGCTGAGGGAGGAGGGGCTGAAGGAGGAGGGGCTGAAGGAGGAGGGGCTGAGGGAGGAGGGGCTAAAGGATGAGGGGCTGAGGGAGGAGTGGCGGAGGGATGAGGGGCTGAGGGAGGAGGGGCTGAGGGAGGAGGGGCTGAAGGAGGAGGGGCTGAAGGAGGAGGGGCTGAGGGAGGAGGGGCTTAAGGATGAGGGGCTGAGGGAGGAGTGGCGGAGGGATGAGGGGCTTAGGGAGGAGGGGCTGAATGATTAGGGGCTGAGGGAGGAGTGGCGGAGGGAAGAGGCGCTGAGGGAGGGGCTGAGGGAGGAGGGGCTGAGGGAGGAGGGGCTGAGGGAGGAGGGACTGAGGGAGGAGGGGCTGAGGGAGGAGGGGCTGAGGGAGGAGAGGCTGAAGGAGGAGGGGCTGAGGGAGGAGGGGCTGAGGGAGGAGCGGCTGAGGGAGGAGGGGCTGAGAGAGGAGAGGCTGAGGGAGGAGGGACTGAGGGAGGAGGGGCTGAAGGAGGAGGGGCTGAGGGAGGAGGGGCGGAGGGAGGAGGGGCTGAGGGAGGAGGGTCTGAGGGAGGAGGGGCTGAGGGACGAGGGGCTGAAGGAGGAGGCGCTGAGGGAGGAGGGGCTGAGGGAGGAGGGGCTGAGGGAGGAGGGGCTGAGGGAGGAGGGGCTGAGAGAGGAGGGGCTGAGGGAGGAGGGTCTGAGGGAGGAGGGGCTGAGGGAGGAGGGGCTGAAGGAGGAGAGCCTGAGGGAGGTGGGGCTGAGGGAGGAGGGGCTGAGGGAGGAGGGGCTGAGGGAGGAGGGGCTGAAGGATGAGGGGCTGAGGGAGGAGTGGCGGAGGGATGAGGGGCTGAGGGAGGAGTGGCAGAGGGATGAGGGGCTGAGGGAGGAGGGGCTGAATGATTAGGGGCTGAGGGAGGAGTGGCGGAGAATGGAGGCGCTGAGGGAGGAGGGGCTGAGGGAGGAGGGGCTGAGGGATGAGGCGCTGAGGGAGGAGGGGCTGAGGGAGGAGGCTCTGAGGGAGGAAGGTCTGAGAGGGGAGAGACTGAGGGAGGAGGGGCTGAGGGAGGAGGGGCTGAGGCAGGAGGGGATGAAGGAGGAGGGGCTAAGGGAGGAGGGGCTGAGGGAGGAGGGGCTGAGGGAGGAGGGGCTGAAGGAGGAGGGGCTGAGGGAGGAGGGCGGAGGGAGGACGGGCGGAGGGAGGAGGGACTGAAGGAGGAGGGGCTGAGGGAGGAGGGGCGGAGGGAGGAGGGGCTGAAGGAGGAGGGGCTGAGGGAGGAGGCGCTGAGGGAAGAGGAGCTGAGGGAGGAGGGGCTGAGGAAGGAGGCTCTGAGGGAGGCGGGTCTGAGAGAGGAGACACTGAGGGAGGAGGGGCTGAGGGAGGAGGGGCTGAGGGAGGAGGGGCTGAGGGAGGAGGGGCTGAAGGAGGAGGGGCTGAGGAAGGAGGGCGGAGGGAGGAGGGGCGGAGGGAGGAGGGGCTGAGGGAGGAGGGGCTGAGGGAGGAGGGGCTGAGGGAAGAGGGGCTGAGGGAGGAGGGGCTGAGAGAGGAGGGGCTGAGGGAGGAGGGGCTGAGGGAGGAGGGGCTGAAGGAGGAGGGGCTGAGGGAGGAGGGGCAAAGGGAGGAGGGGCTGAAGGAGGAGGGGCTGAGGGAGGAGGGGCGGAGGGAGGTAGGGCTGAGGGAGGAGGGGCTGAGGGAGGAGGGGTTGAAGGATTAGAGGCTGAGCGAGGAGGCGCTGAGGGAGGAGGGGCTGAGGGAGGAGGGGCTGAGGGAGGAGGGGCTGAGGGAGGAGAGTCTGAGAGAGGAAGGGCTGAGGGAGGAGGGGCAAAGGGAGGAGGAGCTGAAGGAGGAGGGGCTGAGGGAGGAGGGGCGGAGGGAGGTGGGGCTGAGGGAGGAGGGGCTGAGGGAGGAGGGGTTGAAGGATTAGGGGCTGAGCGAGGATTGGCGGAGGGAGGAGGCGCTGAGGGAGGAGGGGCGGAGGGAGGAGGGGCTGAGGGAGGAGGGTCTGAGGGAGGAGGGGCTGAGGGAAGAGGGGCTGAAGGAGGAGGGGCTGAGGGAGGAGGGGCTGAGGGAGGAGGGGCTGAAGGAGGAGGGGCTGAAGGAGGAGGGGCTGAGGGAGGAGGGGCTAAAGGATGAGGGGCTGAGGGAGGAGTGGCGGAGGGATGAGGGGCTGAGGGAGGAGGGGCTGAGGGAGGAGGGGCTGAAGGAGGAGGGGCTGAAGGAGGAGGGGCTGAGGGAGGAGGGGCTGAAGGAGGAGGGGCTGAAGGAGGAGGGGCTGAGGGAGGAGGGGCTAAAGGATGAGGGGCTGAGGGAGGAGTGGCGGAGGGATGAGGGGCTGAGGGAGGAGGGGCTGAGGGAGGAGGGGCTGAGAGAGGAGGGGCTGAGGGAGGAGGGGCTGAGGGAGGAGGGGCTGAAGGAGGAGGGGCTGAGGGAGGAGGGTCTGAGGGAGGAGGGGCTGAGGGAGGAGGGGCTGAGGGAGGAGGGGCTGAGGGAGGAGGGGCTGAGGGAGGAGGGGCTGAGGGACGAGGGGCTGAGGGAGGAGCGGCTGAGAGAGGAGGGGCTGAGGGAGGAGGGTCTGAGGGAGGAGGGGCTGAGGGAGGAGGGGCTGAAGGAGGAGAGCCTGAGGGAGGTGGGGCTGAGGGAGGAGGGGCTGAGGGAGGAGGGGCTGAGGGAGGAGGGGCTGAAGGATGAGGGGCTGAGGGAGGAGTGGCGGAGGGATGAGGGGCTGAGGGAGGAGTGGCGGAGGGATGAGGGGCTGAGGGAGGAGGGGCTGAATGATTAGGGGCTGAGGGAGGAGTGGCGGAGAATGGAGGTGCTGAGGGAGGAGGGGCTGAGGGAGGAGGGGCTGAGGGAGGAGGCGCTGAGGGAGGAGGGGCTGAGGGAGGAGGCTCTGAGGGAGGAGGGTCTGATAGGGGAGAGACTGAGGGAGGAGGGGCTGAGGGAGGAGGGGCTGAGGCAGGAGGGGATGAAGGAGGAGGGGCTAAGGGAGGAGGGGCTGAGGGAGGAGGGGCTGAGGGAGGAGGGGCTGAAGGAGGAGGGGCTGAGGGAGGAGGGCGGAGGGAGGACGGGCGGAGGGAGGAGGGACTGAAGGAGGAGGGGCTGAGGGAGGAGGGGCGGAGGGAGGAGGGGCTGAAGGAGGAGGGGCTGAGGGAGGAGGTGCTGAGGGAAGAGGAGCTGAGGGAGGAGGGGCTGAGGAAGGAGGCTCTGAGGGAGGAGGGTCTGAGAGAGGAGACACTGAGGGAGGAGGGGCTGAGGGAGGAGGGGCTGAGGGAGGAGGGGCTGAAGGAAGAGGGGCTAAGGGAGGAGGGGCTGAGGGAGGAGGGGCTGAGGGAGGAGGGGCTGAAGGAGGAGGGGCTGAGGGAGGAGGGCGGAGGGAGGAGGGGCGGAGGGAGGAGGGGCTGAGGGAGGAGGGGCTGAGGGAGGAGGGGCTGAGGGAAGAGGGGCTGAGGGAGGAGGGGCTGAGAGAGGAGGGGCTGAGGGAGGAGGGGCTGAGGGAGGAGGGGCTGAAGGAGGAGGGGCTGAGGGAGGAGGGGCAAAGGGAGGAGGGGCTGAAGGAGGAGGGGCTGAGGGAGGAGGGGCGGAGGGAGGTGGGGCTGAGGGAGGAGGGGCTGAGGGAGGAGGGGTTGAAGGAATTAGAGGCTGAGCGAGGAGGCGCTGAGGGAGGAGGGGCTGAGGGAGGAGGGGCTGAGGGAGGAGGGGCTGAGGGAGGAGGGTCTGAGAGAGGAAGGGCTGAGGGAGGAGGGGCAAAGGGAGGAGGAGCTGAAGGAGGAGGGGCTGAGGGAGGAGGGGCGGAGGATGGTGGGGCTGAGGGAGGAGGGGCTGAGGGAGGAGGGGTTGAAGGATTAGGGGCTGAGCGAGGATTGGCGGAGGGAGGAGGCGCTGAGGGAGGAGGGGTGGAGGGAGGAGGGGCTGAGGGAGGAGGGTCTGAGGGAGGAGGGGCTGAGGGAGGAGGGGCTGAAGGAGGAGGGGCTGAGGGAGGAGGGGCTGAGGGAGGAGGGGCTGAAGGAGGAGGGGCTGAAGCAGGAGGGGCTGAGGGAGGAGGGGCTAAAGGATGAGGGGCTGAGGGAGGAGTGGCGGAGGGATGAGGGGCTGAGGGAGGAGGGGCTGAGGGAGGAGGGGCTGAAGGAGGAGGGGCTGAAGGAGGAGGGGCTGAGGGAGGAGGGGCTAAAGGATGAGGGGCTGAGGGAGGAGTGGCGGAGGGATGAGGGGCTGAGGGAGGAGGGGCTGAATGATTAGGGGCTGAGGGAGGAGTGGCGGAGGGAAGAGGCGCTGAGGGAGGGGCTGAGGGAGGAGGGGCTGAGGGAGGAGGGGCTGAGGGAGGAGGGACTGAGGGAGGAGGGGCTGAGGGAGGAGGGGCTGAGGGAGGAGAGGCTGAAGGAGGAGGGGCTGAGGGAGGAGGGGCTGAGGGAGGAGCGGCTGAGGGAGGAGGGGCTGAGAGAGGAGGGGCTGAGGGAGGAGGGACTGAGGGAGGAGGGGCTGAAGGAGGAGGGGCTGAGGGAGTAGGGGCTGAGGGAGGAGGGGCTGAAGGATGAGGGGCTGAGGGAGGAGTGGCGGAGGGATGAGGGGCTGAGGGAGGAGTGGCAGAGGGATGAGGGGCTGAGGGAGGAGGGGCTGAATGATTAGGGGCTGAGGGAGGAGTGGCGGAGAATGGAGGCGCTGAGGGAGGAGGGACTGAGGGAGGAGGGGCTGAGGGAGGAGGCGCTGAGGGAGGAGGGGCTGAGGGAGGAGGCTCTGAGGGAGGAAGGTCTGAGAGGGGAGAGACTGAGGGAGGAGGGGCTGAGGGAGGAGGGGCTGAGGCAGGAGGGGATGAAGGAGGAGGGGCTAAGGGAAGAGGGGCTGAGGGAGGAGGGGCTGAGGGAGGAGGGGCTGAAGGAGGAGGGGCTGAGGGAGGAGGGCGGAGGGAGGACGGGCGGAGGGAGGAGGGACTGAAGGAGGAGGGGCTGAGGGAGGAGGGGCGGAGGGAGGAGGGGCTGAAGGAGGAGGGGCTGAGGGAGGAGGCGCTGAGGGAAGAGGAGCTGAGGGAGGAGGGGCTGAGGAAGGAGGCTCTGAGGGAGGAGGGTCTGAGAGAGGAGACACTGAGGGAGGAGGGGCTGAGGGAGGAGGGGCTGAGGGAGGAGGGGCTGAGGGAGGAGGGGCTGAAGGAGGAGGGGCTATGGAAGGAGGGCGGAGGGAGGAGGGGCGGAGGGAGGAGGGGCTGAGGGAGGAGGGGCTGAGGGAGGAGGGGCTGAGGGAAGAGGGGCTGAGGGAGGAGGGGCTGAGAGAGGAGGGGCTGAGGGAGGAGGGGCTGAGGGAGGAGGGGCTGAAGGAGGAGGGGCTGAGGGAGGAGGGGCAAAGGGAGGAGGGGCTGAAGGAGGAGGGGCTGAGGGAGGAGGGGCGGAGGGAGGTAGGGCTGAGGGAGGAGGGGCTGAGGGAGGAGGGGTTGAAGGATTAGAGGCTGAGCGAGGAGGCGCTGAGGGAGGAGGGGCTGAGGGAGGAGGGGCTGAGGGAGGAGGGGCTGAGGGAGGAGAGTCTGAGAGAGGAAGGGCTGAGGGAGGAGGGGCAAAGGGAGGAGGAGCTGAAGGAGGAGGGGCTGAGGGAGGAGGGGCGGAGGGAGGTGGGGCTGAGGGAGGAGGGGCTGAGGGAGGAGGGGTTGAAGGATTAGGGGCTGAGCGAGGATTGGCGGAGGGAGGAGGCGCTGAGGGAGGAGGGGCGGAGGGAGGAGGGGCTGAGGGAGGAGGGTCTGAGGGAGGAGGGGCTGAGGGAGGAGGGGCTGAAGGAGGAGGGGCTGAGGGAGGAGGGGCTGAGGGAGGAGGGGCTGAAGGAGGAGGGGCTGAAGGAGGAGGGGCTGAGGGAGGAGGGGCTAAAGGATGAGGGGCTGAGGGAGGAGTGGCGGAGGGATGAGGGGCTGAGGGAGGAGGGGCTGAGGGAGGAGGGGCTGAAGGAGGAGGGGCTGAAGGAGGAGGGGCTGAGGGAGGAGGGGCTGAAGGAGGAGGGGCTGAAGGAGGAGGGGCTGAGGGAGGAGGGGCTAAAGGATGAGGGGCTGAGGGAGGAGTGGCGGAGGGATGAGGGGCTGAGGGAGGAGGGGCTGAGGGAGGAGGGGCTGAGAGAGGAGGGGCTGAGGGAGGAGGGGCTGAGGGAGGAGGGGCTGAAGGAGGAGGGGCTGAGGGAGGAGGGTCTGAGGGAGGAGGGGCTGAGGGAGGAGGGGCTGAGGGAGGAGGGGCTGAGGGAGGAGGGGCTGAGGGAGGAGGGGCTGAGGGAGGAGGGGCTGAGGGAGGAGCGGCTGAGAGAGGAGGGGCTGAGGGAGGAGGGTCTGAGGGAGGAGGGGCTGAGGGAGGAGGGGCTGAAGGAGGAGAGCCTGAGGGAGGTGGGGCTGAGGGAGGAGGGGCTGAGGGAGGAGGGGCTGAGGGAGGAGGGGCTGAAAGATGAGGGGCTGAGGGAGGAGTGGCGGAGGGATGAGGGGCTGAGGGAGGAGTGGCGGAGGGATGAGGGGCTGAGGGAGGAGGGGCTGAATGATTAGGGGCTGAGGGAGGAGTGGCGGAGAATGGAGGTGCTGAGGGAGGAGGGGCTGAGGGAGGAGGGGCTGAGGGAGGAGGCGCTGAGGGAGGAGGGGCTGAGGGAGGAGGCTCTGAGGGAGGAGGGTCTGAGAGGGGAGAGACTGAGGGAGGAGGGGCTGAGGGAGGAGGGGCTGAGGCAGGAGGGGATGAAGGAGGAGGGGCTAAGGGAGGAGGGGCTGAGGGAGGAGGGGCTGAGGGAGGAGGGGCTGAAGGAGGAGGGGCTGAGGGAGGAGGGCGGAGGGAGGACGGGCGGAGGGAGGAGGGACTGAAGGAGGAGGGGCTGAGGGAGGAGGGGCGGAGGGAGGAGGGGCTGAAGGAGGAGGGGCTGAGGGAGGAGGTGCTGAGGGAAGAGGAGCTGAGGGAGGAGGGGCTGAGGAAGGAGGCTCTGAGGGAGGAGGGTCTGAGAGAGGAGACACTGAGGGAGGAGGGGCTGAGGGAGGAGGGGCTGAGGGAGGAGGGGCTGAAGGAGGAGGGGCTAAGGGAGGAGGGGCTGAGGGAGGAGGGGCTGAGGGAGGAGGGGCTGAAGGAGGAGGGGCTGAGGGAGGAGGGTGGAGGGAGGAGGGGCGGAGGGAGGAGGGGCTGAGGGAGGAGGGGCTGAGGGAGGAGGGGCTGAGGGAAGAGGGGCTGAGGGAGGAGGGGCTGAGAGAGGAGGGGCTGAGGGAGGAGGGGCTGAGGGAGGAGGGGCTGAAGGAGGAGGGGCTGAGGGAGGAGGGGCAAAGGGAGGAGGGGCTGAAGGAGGAGGGGCTGAGGGAGGAGGGGCGGAGGGAGGTGGGGCTGAGGGAGGAGGGGCTGAGGGAGGAGGGGTTGAAGGATTAGAGGCTGAGCGAGGAGGCGCTGAGGGAGGAGGGGCTGAGGGAGGAGGGGCTGAGGGAGGAGGGGCTGAGGGAGGAGGGTCTGAGAGAGGAAGGGCTGAGGGAGGAGGGGCAAAGGGAGGAGGAGCTGAAGGAGGAGGGGCTGAGGGAGGAGGGGCGGAGGGAGGTGGGGCTGAGGGAGGAGGGGCTGAGGGAGGAGGGGTTGAAGGATTAGGGGCTGAGCGAGGATTGGCGGAGGGAGGAGGCGCTGAGGGAGGAGGGGTGGAGGGAGGAGGGGCTGAGGGAGGAGGGTCTGAGGGAGGAGGGGCTGAGGGAGGAGGGGCTGAAGGAGGAGGGGCTGAGGGAGGAGGGGCTGAGGGAGGAGGGGCTGAAGGAGGAGGGGCTGAAGGAGGAGGGGCTGAGGGAGGAGGGGCTAAAGGATGAGGGGCTGAGGGAGGAGTGGCGGAGGGATGAGGGGCTGAGGGAGGAGGGGCTGAGGGAGGAGGGGCTGAAGGAGGAGGGGCTGAAGGAGGAGGGGCTGAGGGAGGAGGGGCTAAAGGATGAGGGGCTGAGGGAGGAGTGGCGGAGGGATGAGGGGCTGAGGGAGGAGGGGCTGAATGATTAGGGGCTGAGGGAGGAGTGGCGGAGGGAAGAGGCGCTGAGGGAGGGGCTGAGGGAGGAGGGGCTGAGGGAGGAGGGGCTGAGGGAGGAGGGACTGAGGGAGGAGGGGCTGAGGGAGGAGGGGCTGAGGGAGGAGAGGCTGAAGGAGGAGGGGCTGAGGGAGGAGGGGCTGAGGGAGGAGCGGCTGAGGGAGGAGGGGCTGAGAGAGGAGGGGCTGAGGGAGGAGGGACTGAGGGAGGAGGGGCTGAAGGAGGAGGGGCTGAGGGAGGAGGGGCGGAGGGAGGAGGGGCTGAGGGAGGAGGGTCTGAGGGAGGAGGGGCTGAGGGACGAGGGGCTGAAGGAGGAGGCGCTGAGGGAGGAGGGGCTGAGGGAGGAGGGGCTGAGGGAGGAGGGGCTGAGGGAGGAGGGGCTGAGAGAGGAGGGGCTGAGGGAGGAGGGTCTGAGGGAGGAGGGGCTGAGGGAGGAGGGGCTGAAGGAGGAGAGCCTGAGGGAGGTGGGGCTGAGGGAGGAGGGGCTGAGGGAGGAGGGGCTGAGGGAGGAGGGGCTGAAGGATGAGGGGCTGAGGGAGGAGTGGCGGAGGGATGAGGGGCTGAGGGAGGAGTGGCGGAGGGATGAGGGGCTGAGGGAGGAGGGGCTGAATGATTAGGGGCTGAGGGAGGAGTGGCGGAGAATGGAGGCGCTGAGGGAGGAGGGGCTGAGGGAGGAGGGATTGAGGGAGGAGGCGCTGAGGGAGGAGGGGCTGAGGGAGGAGGCTCTGAGGGAGGAGGGTCTGAGAGGGGAGAGACTGAGGGAGGAGGGGCTGAGGGAGGAGGGGCTGAGGCAGGAGGGGATGAAGGAGGAGGGGCTAAGGGAGGAGGGGCTGAGGGAGGAGGGGCTGAGGGAGGAGGGGCTGAAGGAGGAGGGGCTGAGGGAGGAGGGCGGAGGGAGGACGGGCGGAGGGAGGAGGGACTGAAGGAGGAGGGGCTGAGGGAGGAGGGGCGGAGGGAGGAGGGGCTAAAGGAGGAGGGGCTGAGGGAGGAGGCGCTGAGGGAAGAGGAGCTGAGGGAGGAGGGGCTGAGGAAGGAGGCTCTGAGGGAGGAGGGTCTGAGAGAGGAGACACTGAGGGAGGAGGGGCTGAGGGAGGAGGGGCTGAGGGAGGAGGGGCTGAAGGAGGAGGGGCTAAGGGAGGAGGGGCTGAGGGAGGAGGGGCTGAGGGAGGAGGGGCTGAAGGAGGAGGGGCTGAGGAAGGAGGGCGGAGGGAGGAGGGGCGGAGGGAGGAGGGGCTGAGGGAGGAGGGGCTGAGGGAGGAGGGGCTGAGGGAAGAGGGGCTGAGGGAGGAGGGGCTGAGAGAGGAGGGGCTGAGGGAGGAGGGGCTGAGGGAGAAGGGGCTGAAGGAGGAGGGGCTGAGGGAGGAGGGGCAAAGGGAGGAGGGGCTGAAGGAGGAGGGGCTGAGGGAGGAGGGGCGGAGGGAGGTAGGGCTGAGGGAGGAGGGGCTGAGGGAGGAGGGTCTGAGAGAGGAAGGGCTGAGGGAGGAGGGGCAAAGGGAGGAGGAGCTGAAGGAGGAGGGGCTGAGGGAGGAGGGGCGGAGGGAGGTGGGGCTGAGGGAGGAGGGGCTGAGGGAGGAGGGGTTGAAGGATTAGGGGCTGAGCGAGGATTGGCGGAGGGAGGAGGCGCTGAGGGAGGAGGAGCGGAGGGAGGAGGGGCTGAGGGAGGAGGGTCTGAGGGAGGAGGCGCTGAGGGAGGAGGAGCGGAGGGAGGAGGGGCTGAGGGAGGAGGGTCTGAGGGAGGAAGGGCTGAGGGAGGAGGGGCTGAAGGAGGAGGGGCTGAGGGAGGAGGGGCTGAGGGAGGAGGGGCTGAAGGAGGAGGGGCTGAAGGAGGAGGGGCTGAGGGAGGAGGGGCTAAAGGATGAGGGGCTGAGGGAGGAGTGGCGGAGGGATGAGGGGCTGAGGGAGGAGGGGCTGAGGGAGGAGGGGCTGAAGGAGGAGGGGCTGAAGGAGGAGGGGCTGAGGGAGGAGGGGCTAAAGGATGAGGGGCTGAGGGAGGAGTGGCGGAGGGATGAGGGGCTGAGGGAGGAGGGGCTGAATGATTAGGGGCTGAGGGAGGAGTGGCGGAGGGAGGAGGCGCTGAGGGAGGGGCTGAGGGAGGAGGGGCTGAGGGAGGAGGGGCTGAGGGAAGAGGGGCTGAGGGAGGAGGGGCTGAAGGAGGAGGGGCTGAGGGAGGAGGGGCGGAGGGAGGAGCGGCTGAGAGAGGAGGGGCTGAAGGAGGAGGGGCTGAGGGAGGAGGGGCGGAGGGAGGAGGTGCTGAGGGAGGAGGGGCTGAGGGAGGAGGGTCTGACGGAGGAGGGGCTGAGGGAGAAGGGGCTGAGGGAGGAGGGGCTGAGGGAGGAGGGGCTGAAGGAGGAGGGGCTGAGGGAGGAGGGGCGGAGGGAGGAGGGGCTGAGGGAGGAGGGGCTGAGAGAGGTGGGGCTGAGGGAGGAGGGGCTGAGGGAAGAGGGGCTGAAGGAGGAGGGGCTGAGGGAGGAGGAGCGGAGGGTGGAGGGGTGGAGGGAGGAGGAGCTGAGGGGGGAGGGGCTGAGGGAGGAGGGGCTGAGGGAGGAGGGGCTGAAGGAGGAGAGCCTGAGGGAGGTGGGGCTGAGGGAGGAGGGGCTGAGGGAGGAGGGGCTGAGGGAGGAGGGGCTGAAGGATGAGGGGCTGAGGGAGGAGTGGCGGAGGGATGAGGGGCTGAGGGAGGAGTGGCGGAGGGATGAGGGGCTGAGGGAGGAGGGGCTGAATGATTAGGGGCTGAGGGAGGAGTGGCGGAGGGTGGAGGCGCTGAGGGAGGAGGGGCTGAAGGAGGAGAGCCTGAGGGAGGAGGGGCTGAGGGAGGAGGGTCTGACGGAGGAGGGGCTGAGGGAGAAGGGGCTGAGGGAGGAGGGGCTGAGGGAGGAGGGGCTGAAGGAGGAGGGGCTGAGGGAGGAGGGGCGGAGGGAGGAGGGGCTGAGGGAGGAGGGGCTGAGAGAGGTGGGGCTGAGGGAGGAGGGGCTGAGGGAGGAGGGGCTGAAGGAGGAGGGGCTGAGGGAGGAGGGGCGGAGGGAGGAGGGGCGAAGGGAGGAGGGGCTGAGGGAGGAGGGTCTGAGGGAGGAGGGGCTGAGGGAGGAGAAGCTGAGTGAGGAGAGCCTGAGGGAGGTGGGGCTGAGGGAGGAGGGGCTGAGGGAGGAGTGGCGGAGGGTGGAGGCGCTGAGGGAGGAGGGGCTGAAGGAGGAGAGCCTGAGGGAGGAGGGGCTGTGGGAGGAGGGGCTGAAGGAGGAGTTGCTGAGGGAGGAGGGCGGAGGGAGGAGGGGCGGAGGGAGGAGGGACTGAAGGAGGAGGGGCTGAGGGAGGAGGGGCGGAGGGAGGAGGGGCTGAGGGAGGAGGGGCTGAGAGAGGTGGGGCTGAGGGAGGAGGGGCTGAGGGAGGAGGGGCTGAAGGAGGAGGGGCTGAGGGAGGAGGGGCGGAGGGAGGAGGGGCGAAGGGAGGAGGGGCTGAGGGAGGAGGGTCTGAGGGAGGAGGGGCTGAGGGAGGAGAAGCTGAAGGAGGAGAGCCTGAGGGAGGTGGGGCTGAGGGAGGAGGGGCTGAGGGAGGAGGGGCTGAGGGAGGAGGGGCTGAAGGATGAGGGGCTGAGGGAGGAGTGGCGGAGGGATGAGGGGCTGAGGGAGGAGTGGCGGAGGGATGAGGGGCTGAGGGAGGAGGGGCTGAATGATTAGGGGCTGAGGGAGGAGTGGCGGAGGGTGGAGGCGCTGAGGGAGGAGGAGCTGAGGGTGGAGGGGCTGAGGGAGGAGGTGCTGAGGGAGGAGGGGCTGAGGGAGGAGGGACTGAGGGAGGAGGCTCTGAGGGAGGAGGGTCTGAGAGAGGAGAGACTGAGGGAGGAGGGGCTGAGGGAGGAGGGGCTGAGGCAGGAGGGGATGAAGGAGGAGGGGCTAAGGGAGGGGGGGCTGAGGGAGGAGGGGCTGTGGGAGGAGGGGCTGAAGGAGGAGTTGCTGAGGGAGGAGGGCGGAGGGAGGAGGGGCGGAGGGAGGAGGGACTGAAGGAGGAGGGGCTGAGGGAGGAGGGGCGGAGGGAGGAGAGGCTGAGGGAGGAGGGCGGAGGGAGGAGGGGCGGAGGGAGGAGGGGCTGAGGGAGGAGGGGCTGAGGGAGGAGGGGCTGAGGGAGGAGGGGCTGAGGGAGGAGGGGCTGAGGGAGGAGGGGCTGAGGGAGGAGGGGCTGAAGGAGGAGGGGCTGAAGGAGGAGGGGCTGAGGGAGGAGGGGCTAAAGGATGAGGGGCTGAGGGAGGAGTGGCGGAGGGATGAGGGGCTGAGGGAGGAGGGGCTGAGGGAGGAGGGGCTGAAGGAGGAGGGGCTGAAGGAGGAGGGGCTGAGGGAGGAGGGGCTAAAGGATGAGGGGCTGAGGGAGGAGTGGCGGAGGGATGAGGGGCTGAGGGAGGAGGGGCTGAATGATTAGGGGCTGAGGGAGGAGTGGCGGAGGGAGGAGGCGCTGAGGGAGGGGCTGAGGGAGGAGGGGCTGAGGGAGGAGGGGCTGAGGGAAGAGGGACTGAGAGAGGAGGGGCTGAGGGAGGAGGGGCTGAGGGAGGAGGGGCTGAAGGAGGAGGGGCTGAAGGAAGAGGGGCTGAGGGAGGAGGGGTGGAGGGAGGAGGAGCTGAGGTAGGAGGGGCTGAGGGAGGAGGGGCTGAGGGAGGAGGGGCTGAGGGAGGAGGGGCTGAGGGAGGAGGGGCTGAAGGAGGAGGGGCTGAGGGAGGAGGGGCGGAGGGAGGAGCGGCTGAGAGAGGAGGGGCTGAAGGAGGAGGGGCTGAGGGAGGAGGGGCGGAGGGAGGAGGTGCTGAGGGAGGAGGGGCTGAGGGAGGAGGGTCTGACGGAGGAGGGGCTGAGGGAGAAGGGGCTGAGGGAGGAGGGGCTGAGGGAGGAGGGGCTGAAGGAGGAGGGGCTGAGGGAGGAGGGGCAGAGGGAGGAGGGGCTGAGGGAGGAGGGGCTGAGAGAGGTGGGGCTGAGGGAGGAGGGGCTGAGGGAAGAGGGGCTGAAGGAGGAGGGGCTGAGGGAGGAGGAGCGGAGGGTGGAGGGGCGGAGGGAGGAGGAGCTGAGGGGGGAGGGGCTGAGGGAGGAGGGGCTGAGGGAGGAGGGGCTGAAGGAGGAGAGCCTGAGGGAGGTGGGGCTGAGGGAGGAGGGGCTGAGGGAGGAGGGGCTGAGGGAGGAGGGGCTGAAGGATGAGGGGCTGAGGGAGGAGTGGCGGAGGGATGAGGGGCTAAGGGAGGAGTGGCGGAGGGATGAGGGGCTGAGGGAGGAGGGGCTGAATGATTAGGGGCTGAGGGAGGAGTGGCGGAGGGTGGAGGCGCTGAGGGAGGAGGGGCTGAAGGAGGAGAGCCTGAGGGAGGAGGGGCTGAGGGAGGAGGGTCTGACGGAGGAGGGGCTGAGGGAGAAGGGGCTGAGGGAGGAGGGGCTGAGGGAGGAGGGGCTGAAGGAGGAGGGGCTGAGGGAGGAGGGGCGGAGGGAGGAGGGGCTGAGGGAGGAGGGGCTGAGAGAGGTGGGGCTGAGGGAGGAGGGGCTGAGGGAGGAGGGGCTGAAGGAGGAGGGGCTGAGGGAGGAGGGGCGGAGGGAGGAGGGGCGAAGGGAGGAGGGGCTGAGGGAGGAGGGTCTGAGGGAGGAGGGGCTGAGGGAGGAGAAGCTGAAGGAGGAGAGCCTGAGGGAGGTGGGGCTGAACGAGGAGGGGCTGAGGGAGGAGGGGCTGAGGGAGGAGGGGCTGAAGGATGAGGGGCTGAGGGAGGAGTGGCGGAGGGATGAGGGGCTGAGGGAGGAGTGGCGGAGGGATGAGGGGCTGAGGGAGGAGGGGCTGAATGATTAGGGGCTGAGGGAGGAGTGGCGGAGGGTGGAGGCGCTGAGGGAGGAGGGGCTGAGGGTGGAGGGGCTGAGGGAGGAGGCGCTGAGGGAGGAGGGGCTGAGGGAGGAGGGACTGAGGGAGGAGGCTCTGAGGGAGGAGGGTCTGAGAGAGGAGAGACTGAGGGAGGAGGGGCTGAGGGAGGAGGGGCTGAGGCAGGAGGGGATGAAGGAGGAGGGGCTAAGGGAGGGGGGGCTGAGGGAGGAGGGGCTGTGGGAGGAGGGGCTGAAGGAGGAGTTGCTGAGGGAGGAGGGCGGAGGGAGGAGGGGCAGAGGGAGGAGGGACTGAAGGAGGAGGGGCTGAATGAGGAGGGGCGGAGGGAGGAGGGGCTGAGGGAGGAGGGCGGAGGGAGGAGGGGCGGAGGGAGGAGGGGCTGAGGGAGGAGGGGCTGAGGGAGGAGGGGCTGAGGGAGGAGGGGCTGAGGGAGGAGGGGCTGAGAAAGGAGGGGCTAAGGGAGGAGGGGCTGAGAGAGGAGGCGCTGAAGGAGGAGGGGCTGAGGGAGGAGGGGCAAAGGGAGGAGGGGTTGAAGGAGGAGGGGCTGAGGGAGGAGGGGCGGAGGGAGCTGGGGCTGAGGGAGGAGGGGCTGAGGGAGGAGGTGTTGAAGGATTAGGGGCTGAGCGAGGAGTGGCGGAGGGAGGAGGCGCTGAGGGAGGAGGGGCTGAGGGAGGAGGGGCTGAGGGAGGAGGGGCTGAGGGAGGAGGGGCTGAGGGAGGAAAGTCTGAGAGAGGAAGGGCTGAGGGAGGAGAGACTGAGGGAGGAGGGGCTGAGGGAGGAGGGACTGAGGGAGGAGAGGCTGAAGGAGGAGGGGCTGAGGGAGGAGGGGCTGAGGGAGGAGGGGCGGAGGGAGGAGGTGCTGAGGAAGGAGGGGCTGAGGGAGGAGGGGCTGACGGAGGAGGGGCTGAGGGAGAAGGGGCTGAGGGAGGAGGGGCTGAGGGAGGAGAAGCTGAGGGAGGAGGGGCGGAGGGAGGTGGGGCTGAGGGAGGAGGGGCTGAGGGAGGAGGTGTTGAAGGATTAGGGGCTGAGGGAGGAGGGCAAAGGGAGGAGGGGTTGGAGGAGGAGGGGCTGAGGGAGGAGGGGCGGAGGGAGGTGGGGCTGAGGGAGGAGGGGCTGAGGGAGGAGGTGTTGAAGGATAAGGGGCTGAGCGAGGAGTGGCGGAGGGAGGAGGCGCTGAGGGAGGAGGGGCTGACGGAGGAGGGGCTGAGGGAGGAGGGGCTGAGGGAGGAGGGGCTGAGGGAGGAGGGGCTGAGAGAGGAGGGGCTAAGGGAGGAGGGGCTGAGGGAGGACGCGCTGAAGGAGGAGGGGCTGAGGGAGGAGGGGCAAAAGGAGGAGGGGTTGAAGGAGGAGGGGCTGAGGGAGAAGGGGCGGAGGGAGGTGGGGCTGAGGGAGGAGGGGCTGAGGGAGGAGGTGTTGAAGGATTAGGGGCTGAGCGAGGAGTGGCGGAGGGAGGAGGCGCTGAGGGAGGAGGGGCTGAGGGAGGAGGGGCTGAGGGAGGAGGGGCTGAGGGAGGAGGGGCTGAGGGAGGAGGGGCTGAGAGAGGAGGGGCTGAGGGAGGAGCGGCTGAAGGAGGAGGGGCCGAGGGAGGAGGGGCTAAAGGATGAGGGGCTGAGGGAGAAGTGGCGGAGGGATTAGGGGTTGAGGGAGGAGGGGCTGAATGATTAGGGGCTGAGGTAGGAGTGGCGGAGGGAGGAGGCGCTGAGGGAGGAGGGGCTGAGGGAGGAGGGGCTGAGGGAGGAGGGGCTGAAAGAGGAGGTTCTGAGAGAGGAAGGGCTGAGGGAGGAGAGACTGAGGGAGTAGGGGCTGAGGGAGGAGGGGCTGAGGGAGAAGGGGCTGAGAGAGGAGGGGCTGAGGGAGGAGGGGCTGAGGGAGGAGGGGCTGAGGGAGGAGGGGCTGAAGGAGGAGGGGCTGAGGGAGGAGGGGCTGAGGGAGGAGGGGCTGAGGGAGGAGGGTCTGAGAGAGGAAGGGCTGAGGGAGGAGAGACTGAGGGAGGAGGGGTTGTGGGAGGAGGAACTGAGGGAGGAGAGGCTAAAGGAGGAGGGGCTGAGGGAGGAGGGGCTGAGGGAGGAGGGGCTGAGGGAGGAGGGGCTGAGAGAGGAGGGGCTGAATGAGGAGGGACTGAGGGAGGAGGGGCTGAAGGAGGAGGGGCTGAGGGAGGAGGGGCGGAGGGAGGAGGGGCTGAGGGAGGAGGGTCTGAGGGAGGAGGGGCTGAGGGAGGAGGGGCTGAAGGAGGAGGGGCTGAGGGAGGAGGGGCTGAGGGAGGAGGGGCTGAAGGAGGAGGGGCTGAGGGAGGAGGGGCTAAAGGATGAGGGGCTGAGGGAGGAGTGGCGGAGGGATGAGGGGCTGAGGGAGGAGGGGCTGAATGATAAGGGGCTGAGGGAGGAGTGGCGGAGGGAGGAGGCGCTGAGGGAGGAGGGGCTGAGGGAGGAGGGGCTGAGGGAGGAGGGGCTGAGGGAGGAGGGGCTGAAAGAGGAGGGTCTGAGAGAGGAAGGGCTGAGGGAGGAGAGACTGAGGGAGGAGGGGCTGAGGGAGGAGGCGCTGAGGGAGGAGGGGCTGAAGGAGGAGGGGCTGAGGGAGGAGGGGCGGAGGGAGGAGGGGCTGAGAGAGGAGGGGCTGAAGGAGGAGGGGCTGAGGGAGGAGGGGCGGAGGGAGGAGGTGCTGAGGGAGGAGGGGCTGAGGGAGGAGGGTCTGACGGAGGAGGGGCTGAGGGAGAAGGGGCTGAGGGAGGAGGGGCTGAGGGAGGAGGGGCTGAAGGAGGAGGGGCTGAGGGAGGAGGGGCTGAGGGAGGAGGGGCTGAGAGAGGAGGGGCTGAATGAGGAGGGACTGAGGGAGGAGGGGCTGAAGGAGGAGGGGCTGAGGGAGGAGGGGCGGAGGGAGGAGGGGCTGAGGGAGGAGGGTCTGAGGGAGGAGGGGCTGAGGGAGGAGGGGCTGAAGGAGGAGGGTCTGAGAGAGGAAGGGCTGAGGGAGGAGAGACTGAGGGAGGAGGGGCTGAGGGAGGAGAGACTGAGGGAGGAGGGGCTGAGAGAGGAGGGGCTGAGGGAGGAAGGGCTGAAGGAGGAGGGGCTGAGGGAGGAGGGGCTGAGGGAGGAAGGGCTGAGGGAGGAGGGGCTGAGGGAGGAGGGGCTGAGGGAGGAGGGGCTGAAAGAGTAGGGTCTGAGAGAGGAAGGGCTGAGGGAGGAGAGACTGAGGGAGGAAGCGCTGAGGGAGGAGGGGCTGAGGGAGAAGGGGCTGAGGGAGGAGGGGCTGAGGGAGGAGGGGCTGAGGAAGGAGGGGCTGAGGGTGGAGGGGCTGAAGGAGGAGGGGCTGAGGGAGGAGGGGCTGAGGGAGGAGGGGCTGAGGGAGGAGGGTCTGAGAGAGGAAAGGCTGAGGGAGGAGAGGCTGGGGGAGGAGGGGTTGAGGGAGGAGGAACTGAAGGAGGAGAGGCTGAAGGAGGAGGGGCTGATGGAGGAGGCTGAGGGAGGAGGGGCTGAGGGAGGAGGGGCTGAGAGAGGAGGGGCTGAGGGAGGAGGGACTGAGGGAGGATGGGCTGAAGGAGGAGGGGCTGAGGGAGGAGGGGCGGAGGGAGGAGGGGCTGAGGGAGGAGGGTCTGAGGGAGGAGGGGCTGAGGGAGGAGGGGCTGAAGGAGGAGGGGCTGAGGGAGGAGGGGCTGAGAGAGGAGGGGCTGAAGGAGGAGGGGCTGAGGAAGGAGGGGCTAAAGGATGAGGGGCTGAGGGAGGAGTGGCGGAGGGATGAGGGGCTGAGGGAGGAGGGGCTGAATGATTAGGGGCTGAGGGAGGAGTGGCGGAGGGAGGAGGCGCTGAGGGAGGAGCGGCTGAGGAAGGAGGGGCTGAGGGAGGAGGGGCTGAAAGAGGAGGGTCTGAGAGAGGAAGGGCTGGGGGAGGAGAGACTGAGGGAGGAGGGGCTGAGGGAGGAGTGGCGGAGGGATGAGGGGCTGAGGGAGGAGGGGCTGAATGATTAGGGGCTGAGGGAGGAGTGGCGGAGGGAGGAGGCGCTGAGGGAGGAGCGGCTGAGGGAGGAGGGGCTGAGGGAGGAGGGGCTGAAAGAGGAGGGTCTGAGAGAGGAAGGGCTGAGGGAGGAGAGACTGGGGGATGAGGGGCTGAGGGAGGAGGGGCTGAATGATTAGGGGCTGAGGGAGGAGTGGCGGAGGGAGGAGGCGCTGAGGGAGGAGCGGCTGAGGGAGGAGGGGCTGAGGGAGGAGGGGCTGAAAGAGGAGGGTCTGAGAGAGGAAGGGCTGAGGGAGGAGAGACTGAGGGAGGAGGGGCTGAGGGAGGAGGGGCTGAGGGAGGAGGGGCTGAGAGAGGAGGGACTGAGGGAGGAGGGGCGGAGGGAGGAGGGGCTGAGGGAGGAGTGGCGGAGGGAGGAGGCGCTGAGGGAGGAGGGGCTGAGGGAGGAAGGGCTGAGGGAGGAGGGGCTGAGGGAAGAGGGGCTGAGAGAGGAGGGTCTGAGAGAGAAGGGCTAAGGGAGGAGAGACTGAGGGAGGAGGGGCTGAGAGAGAGGAGGGGCTAAGGGAGGAAGGGCTGAAGGAGGAGGGGCTGAGGGAGGAGCGGCTGAGGGAGGAGGGGCTGAGGGAGGAGGGGCTGAGAGAGGAGGGGCTGAGGGAGGAGGGGCTGAGGGAGGAGGGGCTGAGGGAGGAGGGTCTGAGAGAGGAAAGGCTGAGGGAGGAGAGACTGAGGGAGGAGGGGTTGAGGGAGGAGGAACTGAGGGAGGAGTGGCTGAAGGAGGAGGGGCTGAGGGAGGAGGGGCTGAGGGAAGAGGGGCTGAGGGAGGAGGGTCTGAGAGAGAAGGGCTAAGGGAGGAGAGACTGAGGGAGGAGGGGCTGAGAGAGGAGGGGCTGAGGGAGGAAGGGCTGAAGGAGGAGGGGCTGAGGGAGGAGGGGCTGAGGGAGGAGGGGCTGAGGGAGGAGGGGCTGAGGGAGGAAGGGCTGAAGGAGGAGGGGCTGAGGGAGGAGGGGCTTAGGGAGGAGGGTCTCAGGGAGGAGGGGCTGAGGGAGGAGGAGCTGAAGGAGGAGGGGCTTAGGGAGGAGGGGCTGAGGGAGGAGGGGCTGAGGGAGGAGTGGCTCAGGGAGGAGGGGCTGAAGGATTAGGGGCTGAGGGAGAAGTGGCGGAGGGAGGAGGGGCTGAGGGAGGAGGGGCTGAGGGAGGAGGGGCTGAAGGATTAGGGGCTGAGGGAGGAGTGGCGGAGGGAGGAGGGGCTTAGGGAAGAGGGGCTAAAGGATAAGGGGCTGAGGGAGGAGTGGCGGAGGGAGGAGGCGCTGAGGGAGGAGGGGCTGAGGGAGGAGGGGCTGAGGGAGGAGGGGCTGAGGGAGGAGGGGCTGAGGGAGGAGGGGCTGAGGGACGAGGGGCTGAGGGAGGAAGGGGTGAGGGAGGAGAGACTGAGTGAGGAGGGGCTGAGGGAGGAGGGGCTGAAAGAGGAGGGGCTGAGGGAGGAGTGGCGGAGGGAGGAGGTGCTGAGGGAGGAGAGCTGAGGGAGGTGGGGCTGAGGGAGGAGGGGCTGAGGGAGGAGGGGCTGAGGGAGGAGGGGCTGAAGGAGGAGGGGCTGAGGGAGGAGGGGCGGAGGGAGGAGGGGCTGAGGTAGGAGGGGCCGAGGGAGGAGGAGCTGAGGGGCTGAGGGAGGAGGGGCGGAGGGAGGAGGGGCGGAGGGAATAGGGGCTGAGGGGGGAGGGGCTGAGGGAGGAGGGGCTGAGGGAGGAGGGGCTGAAGGAAGAGGGGCTGAGGGAGGAGGGGCGGAGGGAGGAGGGGCGGAGGGAGGAGGTGCTGAGGGAGGAGGGTCTGAGGGAGGAGGGGCTGAGGGAGGAAGGGCTGAAGGAGGAGGGGCTGTGGGAGGAGGGGCTGAGGGAGGAGGGGCTGTGGGAAGAGGAGCTGAGGGAGGAGGAGCTGAAGGATGAGGGGCTGAGGGAGGATTGGCGGAGGGATGAGGGACTGAGGGAAGAGTGGCGGAGGGATGAGGGGCTGAGGGAGGAGGGCTGAATGATTAGGGGCTGAGGGATGAGTGGCGGAGGGTGGAAGCGCTGAGGGAGGAGGGGCTGAGGGAGGAGGGGCTGAGGGAGGAGGGGCTGAGGGAGGAGGGGCTAAGGGAGGAGAGGCTGAGGGAGGAGGGGCTGAGGGAGGAGGGGTTGAAGGAGGAGGGGCTGAGGGCGGAGGGCGGAGGAAGGAGGGGCGGAGGGAAGAGGGGCTGAGGGAGGAGGGGCTGAGGGAGGAGGGGCTGAATGAGGAGGGGCTGAGGAAGGAGGGGCTGAGAGAGGAGGGGCTGAGGGAGGAGGGGCGGAGGGAATAGGGGCTGAGGGGGGAGGGGCTGAGGGAGGAGGGGCTGAGGGAGGAGGGGCTGAAGGAAGAGGGGCTGAGGGAGGAGGGGCGGAGGGAGGAGGGGCGGAGGGAGGAGGTGCTGAGGGAGGAGGGTCTGAGGGAGGAGGGGCTGAGGGAGGAAGGGCTGAAGGAGGAGAGGCTGAGGGAGGAGGGGCTGAGGGAGGAGGGGCTGTGGGAAAAATAGCTGAGGGAGGAGGGGCTGAAGGATGAGGGGCTGAGGAAGGATTGGCGGAGGGATGAGGGACTGAGGGAGGAGTGGCGGAGGGATGAGGGGCTGAGGGAGGAGGGCTGAATGATTAGGGGCTGAGGGAGGAGTGGCAGAGGGTGGAAGCGCTGAGGGAGGAGGGGCTGAGGGAGGAGGGGCTGAGGGAGGAGGGGCTGAGGGAGGAGGGGCTAAGGGAGGAGAGGCTGAGGGAGGAGGGGCTGAGGGAGGAGGGGCTGAAGGAGGAGGGGCTGAGGGAGGAGGGCGGAGGGAGGAGGGGCGGAGGGAGGAGGGACTGAAGGAGGAGGGGCTGAGGAAGGAGGGGCGGAGGGAGGAGGGGCTGAGGGAGGAGGGGCTGAGGGAGGAGGGCTGAGGGAGGAGGGGCTGAGGGAGGAGGGGCTGAGGGAGGAGGGGCTGAGGGACGAGGGGCTGAGGGAGGAGGGGCTGAGGGAGGAGAGACTGAGTGAGGAGGGGCTGAGGGAGGAGGGGCTGAGGGAGGAG
>OX376374.1:93460550-93576416 GCA_947369275.1 Nemotelus nigrinus
CCCTCAGCCCCTCCTCCCTCAGCCCCTCCTCTCTCAGCCCCTCCTCCCTCAGCCCCTCCTCCCTCAGCCCCTCCTCCCTCAGCCCCTCCTCCCTCATCCCCTCCTCCCTCATCCCCTCCTCCCTCAGCCCATCCTCCCTCAGACCCTCCTCCCTCAGCCCTTCCTCCCTCAGCCCCTCCTCCCTCAGCCCCTCCTCCCTCAGCCCCTCCTCCCTCAGCCCTTCCTCCCTCAGCCCCTCCTCCTTCAGCCCCTCCTCCCTCAGCCCCTCCTCCCTCAGCCCATCCTCCCTCAGACCCTCCTCCCTCAGCCCTTCCTCCCTCAGCCCCTCCTCCTTCAGCCCCTCCTCCCTCAGCCCCTCCTCCCTCAGCCCCTCCTCCCTCAGCCCCTCCTCCTTCAGCCCCTCCTCCCTCAGCCCCTCCTCCCTCAGCCCCTCCTCCCTCAGCCCCTCCTCCCTCAGCCCCTCCTCCCTCAGCCCTTCCTCCCTCAGCCCCTCCTCCTTCAGCCCCTCCTCCCTCAGCCCCTCCACCCTCAGCGCCTACTCCCTCAGCCCCTCCACCCTCAGCGCCTACTCCCTCAGCCCCTCCTCCCTCAGCCCCTCCTCCCTCCGCCACTCCTCCCTTAGCCCCTCCTCCTTCAGCCCCTCCTCCCTCAGCCCCTCCTCCCTCAGCCCCTCCTCCCTCAGCCCCTCCTCCCTCAGCCCCTCCTCCCTTAGCCGCTCCTCCCTCAGCCTCTCCTCCCTCAGCCCCTCCTCCTCAGCCCCTCCTCCCTCAGCCCCTCCTCCCTCCGCCACTCTTCCCTCAGCCCTTCCTCCTTCAGCCCCTCCTCCCTCAGCCCCTCCTCCCTCAGCCCCTCCTCCCTCAGCCCTCCTCCCTCAGCCCCTCCTCCCTCAGCCCCTCCTCCCTCAGCCCTTCCTCCCTCAGCCCCTCCTCCTTCAGCCCCTCCTCCCTCAGCCCCTCCTCCCTCAGCCCCTCCTCCCTCAGCCCCTCCTCCCTCAGCCCCTCCTCCCTCAGCCCCTCCTCCCTCATCCCCTCCTCCCTCATCCCCTCCTCCCTCAGCCCATCCTCCCTCAGACCCTCCTCCCTCAGCCCTTCCTCCCTCAGCCCCTCCTCCTTCAGCCCCTCCTCCCTCAGCCCCTCCTCCCTCAGCCCCTCCTCCCTCAGCCCCTCCTCCCTCAGCCCCTCCTCCCTCAGCCCTTCCTCCCTCAGCCCCTCCTCCTTCAGCCCCTCCTCCCTCAGCCCCTCCTCCCTCAGCCCCTCCTCCCTCAGCCCCTCCTCCCTCAGCCCCTCCTCCCTCATCCCTTCCTCCCTCAGCCCATCCTCCCTCAGACCCTCCTCCCTCAGCCCCTCCTCCCTCAGCCCCTCCTCCTTCAGCCCCTCCTCCCTCAGCCCCTCCTCCCTCAGCCCCTCCTCCCTCAGCCCCTCCTCCCTCCGCCACTCCTCCCTCAGCCCCTCCTCCTTCAGCCCCTCCTCCCTCCGCCACTCCTCCCTCAGCCCCTCCTTCTTCAGCCCCTCCACTCTCAGCGCCTACTCCCTCAGCCCCTCCTCACTCAGCCCCTCCTCCCTCAGCCCCTCCTCCTCAGCCCCTCCTCCCTCAGCCCCTCCTCCCTCAGCCCCTCCTCCCACAGCCGCTCCTCCCTCAGCCCCTCCTCTCTCAGCCAATTCTCTCTCAGCCCCTCCTCCCTCAGCCCCTCCTCCTTCAGCCCCTCCTCCCACAGCCGCTCCTCCCTCAGCCCCTCCTCCCTCAGCCCCTCCTCCCTCAGCCCCTCCTTCTTAAGCCCCTCCACTCTCAGCGCCTACTCCCTCAGCCCCTCCTCACTCAGCCCCTCCTCCCTCAGCCCCTCCTCCTCAGCCCCTCCTCCCTCAGCCCCTCCTCCCTCAGCCCCTCCTCCCTCAGCCCCTCCTCCCTCAGCCCCTCCTCCCTCATCCCCTCCTCCCTCATCCCCTCCTCCCTCATCCCATCATCCCTCAGCCCCTCCTCCCTCAGCCCCTCCTCCCTCAGCCCCTCCTTCTTCAGCCCTTCCTCCCTCAGCCCCTCCTCCCTCAGCCCCTCCTTCTTCAGCCCCTCCACCCTCAGCGCCTACTCCCTCAGCCCCTCCTCCCTCAGCCCCTCCTCACTCAGCCCCTCCTCCCTCAGCCCCTCCTCCCTCAGACCCTCCTCCCTCAGCCCCTCCTCCCTCAGCCCCTCCTCCCTCAGCCCCTCCTCCCTCAGCCCCTCCTCCCTCAGCCCCTCCTTCTTCAGCCCCTCCACCCTCAGCGCCTACTCCCTCAGCCCCTCCTCCCTCAGCCCCTCCTCACTCAGCCCCTCCTCCCTCAGCCCCTCCTCCCTCAGCCCCTCCTCCCTCAGCCCCTCCTCCCTCATCCCTTCCTCCCTCAGCCCATCCTCCCTCAGACCCTCCTCCCTCAGCCCATCCTCCCTCAGCCCCTCCTCCTTCAGCCCCTCCTCCCTCAGCCCCTCCTCCCTCAGCCCCTCCTCCCTCAGCCCCTCCTCCCTCCGCCACTCCTCCCTCAGCCCCTCCTCCTTCAGCCCCTCCTCCCTCCGCCACTCCTCCCTCAGCCCCTCCTTCTTCAGCCCCTCCACTCTCAGCGCCTACTCCCTCAGCCCCTCCTCACTCAGCCCCTCCTCCCTCAGCCCCTCCTCCTCAGCCCCTCCTCCCTCAGCCCCTCCTCCCTCAGCCCCTCCTCCCACAGCCGCTCCTCCCTCAGCCCCTCCTCTCTCAGCCAATTCTCTCTCAGCCCCTCCTCCCTCAGCCCCTCCTCCTTCAGCCCTCCTCCCACAGCCGCTCCTCCCTCAGCCCCTCCTCCCTCAGCCCCTCCTCCCTCAGCCCCTCCTTCTTAAGCCCCTCCACTCTCAGCGCCTACTCCCTCAGCCCCTCCTCACTCAGCCCCTCCTCCCTCAGCCCCTCCTCCTCAGCCCCTCCTCCCTCAGCCCCTCCTCCCTCAGCCCCTCCTCCCTCAGCCCCTCCTCCCTCAGCCCCTCCTCCCTCATCCCCTCCTCCCTCATCCCCTCCTCCCTCATCCCATCATCCCTCAGCCCCTCCTCCCTCAGCCCCTCCTCCCTCAGCCCCTCCTTCTTCAGCCCTTCCTCCCTCAGCCCCTCCTCCCTCAGCCCCTCCTTCTTCAGCCCCTCCACCCTCAGCGCCTACTCCCTCAGCCCCTCCTCCCTCAGCCCCTCCTCACTCAGCCCCTCCTCCCTCAGCCCCTCCTCCCTCAGACCCTCCTCCCTCAGCCCCTCCTCCCTCAGCCCCTCCTCCCTCAGCCCCTCCTCCCTCAGCTTCTCCTCCCTCAGCCCCTCCTTCTTCAGCCCCTCCACCCTCAGCGCCTACTCCCTCAGCCCCTCCTCCCTCAGCCCCTCCTCACTCAGCCCCTCCTCCCTCAGCCCCTCCTCCCTCAGCCCCTCCTCCCTCAGCCCCTCCTCCCTCAGCCCCTCCTCCCTCCGCCACTCCTCCCTCAGCCCCTCCTCCCTCAGCCCCTCCTCCCTCATCCCCTCCTCCCTCATCCCCTCCTCCCTCAGCCCATCGTCCCTCAGCCCCTCCTCCCTCAGCCCCTCCTCCCTCAGCCCCTCCTTCTTCAGCCCTTCCTCCCTCAGCCCCTTCTCCCTCCGCCCCTCCTCCCTCAGCCCCTCCTCCTTCAGCCCCTCCTCCCTCAGCCCCTCCTCCCTCCGCCCCTCCTCCCTCAGCCCCTCCTTCTTCAGCCCCTCCACCCTCAGCCCCTCCTCCCACCGCCCCTCCTCCCTCAGCCCCTCCTCCCTCAGCCCCTCCTCCCTCAGCCCCTCCTCCCTCAGCCCCTCCTCCCTTAGCCCCTCCTCCTTCAGCCCCTCCTCCCACAGCCGCTCCTCCCTCAGCCCCTCCTCTCTCAGCCAATCCTCTCTCAGCCCCTCCTCCCTCAGCCCCTCCTCCTTCAGCCCCTCCTCCCACAGCCGCTCCTCCCTCAGCCCCTCCTCCCTCAGCCCCTCCTCCCTCAGCCCCTCCTCCTTTAGCCCCTCCTCTCTAAGCCCCTCCTCCCTCAGCCCCTCCTCCCTCAGCCCCTCCTCACTCAGCCCCTCCTCTCTCAGCCCCTCCTCCCTCAACCCCTCCTCCTTCAGCCCCTCCTCCCACAGCCGCTCCTCCCTCAGCCCCTCCTCCCTCAGCCCCTCCTCCCTCAGCCCCTCCTCCCTCAGCCCCTCTTCCCTCCGCCCCTTCTCCCTCCGCCCCTTCTCCCTCCGCCCCTCCTCCCTCCGCCCCTCCTCCCTTAGCCCCTCCTCCTTCAGCCCCTCCTCCCTCAGCCCCTCCTCCCTCAGCCCCTCCTCCTTCAGCCCCTCCTCCCTCAGCCCCTCCTCCCTCCGCCCCTCCTCCCTCAGCCCCTCCTCCCTCAGCCCCTCCTCCCTCCGCCCCTCCTCCCTCAGCCCCTCCTTCTTCAGCCCCTCCACCATCAGCCCCTCCTCCCTCCACCCCTCCTCCCTCAGACCCTCCTCCCTCAGCCCCTTCTCCCTCCGCCCCTCCTCCCTCAGCCCCTCCTCCTTCAGCCCCTCCTCCCTCAGCCCCTCCTCCCTCCGCCCCTCCTCCCTCAGCCCCTCCTTCTTCAGCCCCTCCACCCTCAGCGCCTCTTCCCTCCGCCACTCCTCCCTCAGCCCCTCCTCCTTCAGCCCCTTCTCCCTCCGCCCCTCCTCCCTCAGCCCCTCCTCCTTCAGCCCGTCCTTCCTCAGCCCCTCCTCCTTCAGCCCCTCCTCCCTCAGCCCCTACTCCCTCAGCCCCTCCTCCCTCAGCCCCTTCTCCCTCCGCCCCTCCTCCCTCAGCCCCTCCTCCTTCAGCCCCTCCTCCCTCAGCCCCTCCTCCCTCCGCCCCTCCTCCCTCATCCCCTCCTCCCTCAGCCCATCCTCCCTCAGACCCTCCTCCCTCCGCCACTCCTCCCTCAGCCCCTCCTCCTTCAGCCCCTCCTCCCTCAGCCCCTCCTCCCTCAGCCCCTCCTCCCTCAGCCCCTCCTCCCTCATCCCCTCCTCCCTCATCCCCTCCTCCCTCAGCCCATCCTCCCTCAGACCCTCCTCCCTCCGCCACTCCTCCCTCAGCCCCTCCTCCTTCAGCCCCTCCTCCCTCAGCCCCTCCTCCCTCAGCCCCTCCTCCCTCAGCCCCTCCTCCCTCAGCCCCTCCTCCCTCAGCCCCTCCTTCTTCAGCCCCTCCACTCTCAGCGCCTACTCCCTCAGCCCCTCCTCACTCAGCCCCTCCTCCCTCAGCCCCTCCTCCTCAGCCCCTCCTCCCTCAGCCCCTCCTCCCTTAGCCCCTCCTCCCTCAGCCCCTCCTTCCTCAGCCCCTCCTCCCTCATCCCCTCCTCCCTCATCCCCTCCTCCCTCATCCCATCCTCCCTCAGCCCCTCCTCCCTCAGCCCCTCCTCCCTCAGCCCCTCCTCCCTCAGCCCCTCCTCCCTCAGCCCCTCCTTCTTCAGCCCCTCCACTCTCAGCGCCTACTCCCTCAGCCCCTCCTCACTCAGCCCCTCCTCCCTCAGCCCCTCCTCCTCAGCCCCTCCTCCCTCAGCCCCTCCTCCCTTAGCCCCTCCTCCCTCAGCCCCTCCTTCCTCAGCCCCTCCTCCCTCATCCCCTCCTCCCTCATCCCCTCCTCCCTCATCCCATCCTCCCTCAGCCCCTCCTACCTCAGCCCCTCCTCCCTCAGCCCCTCCTCCCTCAGCCCCTCCTCCCTCAGCCCCTCCTCCTTCAGCCCCTCCTTTCTCAGCCCCTCCTCTCTCAGCCCCTCCTCCCTCAGCCCCTCCTCCTTCAGCCCCTCCTCCCACAGCCGCTCCGGAGGAGCTTCTCTCGGGTTGAAGAGCTTCTCTCGGGTTGAAAACAGCTGACGGCACACAACATCAAGCCGTAGGCCGAGTATCAGCCGACATCACGTTCCGGGGGCTCACCAAGACGTTGACGCTGTGGATAATACCCACTCTCAGTCAGAATCTCTATCTGGGAGTGGACTTCGTCCGTCTTTTCGCCCTGGCCACAGACCTGTTTGCGCCACCACCACAGGTCGACACCACCAACAGCCTCGACGCACTCGACGATTGCGCCCACCCTCTCACACAGGAGCAGCATCGTAGACTTCGGTCTGCGATTGCTTGCTTTCCTTCGTTCGCTGTTGAGGGCTTGGGAAAGACTACGCTCATCCGGCATGACATCGACACTGGTGACCAGAAACCCATAAAACAGAGACATTTCTCTGTGTCACCAGCTGTCGAAAAACTCCTATATCAGGAAATTGACCGGATGTTAGCGTTGGGCGTAATCGAAGAGTCGAAGAGTGCATGGTCTTCGCCGGTAACGTTGGTGGTAAAGCCCTCGAAGGTGCGCCTATGCCTGGATGCCCGGAAGGTCAACTCGGTCACAGTGAAGGATGCCTATCCTTTGCCGCTGATTGATGGAATTCTCAGCAGACTTCCTAAGGCAAATTTCATCTCCAGCCTTGACTTAAAGGATGCCTTTTGGCAAATCCCTCTAGAGGAAAAGTCAAAGGAGAAGACAGCCTTCACTGTGCCCGGTCGACCCCTTTACCATTTTGTCGTGATGCCGTTTGGGTTGTGTAATGCACCCCAAACGATGTCACGACTGATGGATAAGGTTATTCCGCCCCAACTCAAGCACCAGGTATTTGTGTACCTCGACGACCTGTTGGTGATCACAGACGAGTTCGACGCGCACCTTCAGGTACTTCATCAGGTCGCCTTCCATTTGAGACAAGCTGGCCTCACCATCAATGTGGAAAAGAGTAAGTTCCTCTTGCGAGACGTCAAGTACCTTGGCCACATTGTTGGTGGGGGCACTATCCAGACTGATCCTGACAAGGTGAAATCTATCATGGATTTCCCACTTCCCTCTACCACGAAGCAACTCCGAAGATTTCTAGGAATCTGCGGTTGGTATCGGCGCTTCGTCAGGGAATATGCGTCATTGTCAACGCCACTGACAGACATGCTTTCTAAGCGGAGTCAGTTTGTGTGGACCGATGAGAGGCTAAATGCTTTCAAGCAATTGAAACACAGCCTTGCTTCAGCCCCAGTGCTGCACAGCCCAGATTTCAACAAGCCCTTCTCCATCCAATGTGACGCGAGTCAACATGGAGTCGGTGCCGTGCTGGTGCAGCGCACAGAAGACGGAGCTGAAGCCCCCATCGCCTATATGTCCCACAAACTGAATCCCGCTCAGCGAAATTACACCGTCACTGAGCAAGAATGTCTGGCAGCGGTGTTGGCAATCAAGAAGTTCCGTGCCTACGTGGAAGGTCACGAATTTGAAATCGTGACCGACCATGCTTCCCTAAAATGGCTAATGAACCAACCAGACCTTAATGGACGATTAGCCCGGTGGGCCTTGAAACTTCAAGGTTTCAACTTCAAAATTGTCCACCGAAAGGGAAGCCAAAACGTAGTGCCGGACTCCTTGTCGCGCATGTTCTCTGCCGAGGCGTTGATGCCGGCAGAAGGCGAGAGGGCTCCAATGGAGCTAGACTTAGAGTCGCCCCACTTCAAAAGTGCCTCCTATACGGAGCTGGCGGCTAAAGTCCAGGCAGAACAAGACCAACTGCCGGACCTAAAAGTTGTAGACGGGTTCGTGTACAAGCGGACTGAGTATGCGACCGGAAACGGACTTCAAGACCAGTTGGCCTGGAAGTTGTGGGTGCCGTCAGAAATGACGGCAGAATTAGTGAAGGGAGCTCATGACCCACCCTTGAGTGCGCATGGTGGCGTGGCCAAAACCCTCGGGCGATTACGTCAATGGTTTTATTGGCCACGAATGGCCGCTCAAGTGCGTGATTATGTGGGATCATGCCTTACATGCAAAACCACCAAAGCCCCTTCACACACCCTTCGTCCACCAATGACGCTGCAGTCCGTTCCCGAGCGCATATTCCAGCGCTTGTACATTGACATTATCGGCCCCTACCCTAGGTCCAAGTCTGGCAACATTGGAGCTCTCATCGTCCTAGACCATCTTTCGCGATTCCCCTTCGTAGAGCCGCTTCGTAAATTCACTGCGAAAGCAGTAATTGACATTCTGAGGAAAAGGGTATTTCACCTTGTTGGAGTCCCGGAGAGTGTTGTAACAGATAATGGTGTACAATTTCGGTCGTCTATCTTTCAGACCTTTCTACAGGAATTCGGTATCGGACATACTTTCACCGCTGTGTATTCCCCTCAAGCCAATGCCTCGGAACGTCTTAACCGCTCCTTACTAGCGGCCATCCGCTCTTACATTGATCCTGCTCAAAAGGAATGGGACGGTAAACTCTCAGAAATAACCTGCGCGCTACGTTCAGCACCTCACGCGACGATAGGGACTTCGCCCTATCAGGCAGTCTTCGGGCAACCTATGGTCACCCATGGCCGCACTTACCATCTTTTGCGGCAACTCCATCTTCTGGATGACCCCGAGACCACTCTGCCACCTCCTGACCACCTGGCTCTTCTACGCCAAACCATCCGCGACCTCACCACCAAAGCCCAGTCTCGCAATGCCAAGGCCTATAACCTTCGTTCCAGGTTGGTTTCATACCAGCCTGGCGAAGTGGTCTACAGGCGCAACTTCCGGCAAAGTGACGCAGCTGCGCACTACAATGCAAAGCTGGACCGGAAGTTTTTACCTAGTAAGGTAATTAAGAAGATCGGCGGTGCTTATTACCAGCTGGCCGATCAAAATGGACGATCAGTGGGCGTCTTTCACGCAAAAGACATCACTAAGTGATATACCCACTAGTTCACCAGTTCACGATCTGTTTCCAAATTTTATTTGGAGATCGTCCATTTGCGCCTATTTGAGGTGTCACTCCTGCCCCAATGAGAAAGTGTCTAGAGATGTTCACCTGGTTCACCATTTCCTCTATCAAAGATACTTTCGTCATTAACTTAGCATACGTGTTCACGAAATTTCCTACAATTATATTTACCCCTTTTTATTTGCTCACTAGTTCACGCAATAAATCTAAAAGATTGGATAGTAAAAGACTTGATCACCTGTTCACGTCATTGTCTTTCACACGTTACATCCATCCTTCAGCTCTTTCCACGCACTTGCCCTTGTGGAAAGATCTGTGTTGTAGCATTTGCCCATTTGAATTTTGTTTCTAAAATTCACGGCAAACGACTTTTGATACGCATTGTATCAAAAGTCCTCTACTTGCCCTCTAACGGCACCTTGTTTTCGACAAATCGAAACACAAGCGATGTCGCTTCGAAAAATTCATTTTTCAATACTAATTTACCGTATCAACGGTAAATTGTTTATGGCAAATTGCGATGCTGCGGTTGGGCTGTGAGGATGCAGCGCTTGGATAGAGACAGTCAAGTTTGGGCCGGTGTGGCGGCGACAAGCGGCCGTTCCGATTGCTTTTGGAGACGGTCGGTCGACATATTTTTGAATCACTCAAGTTTAAGTGAGATAAGTGTTACGCATAAGGTGCCCGGGAACCGTACATCAGTTTGTGTGAGATTTGTTCAAATGGAATTCGTGAGAGAAAAATCGAAGGAAAGATTGTTTTCAAGTTCTGTGAGGGACAATCGCCACGGCCGCTGCTGGGGTGCTTTTTGTTTCATTCTATAAGAATAAAACTAATATAATTTGAAGATTTGCTCGGAAACGTGAATTTTTCAGTCGGGGCATATTGTGTATGTGGAGCGTTAGCCATAATTTTGAATACTTTGCGTTCGGAATTTTTACGCGGCTGTAATCGTGTTTGGTTTGATTCTGAGCGGTTTCGTACATAGCGGGATAGCTTCTCGGACGCGAGTTCATTAAGTTTGGCTGTGGCACTGGCGACGAAATTAAAACATATCAGCCAAAGACAAGAAAGAGAACGACGGAAATCCGAGGGTGCTGCGTTAGTGCAAATCGAATTCCGCTCTATCAATCTTTATTGTTTTTACGAATACCGACAGATCCGCCGTATTGCAAAATGGTCCGGTGTCCATCAGTGAGCGTACGACACCTTTATCGCCTCAAGCCGAAGCAGTGTCGGTAACGTTTGAGTCGCGAACCCAAGTAATCGTACAGTCCATGTGCTACTCACGATAGTGCGGTACAGCAAAGTTGGCGTTTTTGATAGGCTTGCAAACGTTCTTGTATGCGATAGACCGACGGCTTGTTTCGTGGCCGAAATTCGGACTTCAATTGTGAATGTTGTCTGAACTGCTGAATGTTTCAATGAAATCGAAATTCATTTCGAATAATTCCGAAAAAAATAGAAAAAAACTCTAGCGCACCTGAACCGCTAGAAACACTAATGTTCGAAGAACAGTAGAAGAATCGTGCAGGTTTTGAGTGCATATTCCACCACATGTGCTGCTTATTACGGCCAAACTGTTTCAAATGCCACGTTTTACTTTCGTCTTAAGAATGCATTATAACTCATATGGTGCAAGGTTTCAGATATTACCACTGGCATGAATTTCAACGTTTATGAGAGCAAAACACGGGTTAATTATATTCGTTATCAGTTGCTTATTTCACATAATTTTGAAAGCAGCATCTCATATAACATCAATGAAGAAAATGCTCAGTGCCTGCAGCACTGTAACTGAAGTTGGTGTTTGGGGCTGCGATCCGAAAAATTTGCAGAACTTTGCGAATTGTAACATCGGTTATTTATTTTCATTGTAAATGTTTCCGGTATGTATACTAACTGTAAGCATTTATTGATACAAAAGTAGCACAACCGACTCGTGCTGGCAACCTTTCGCCAGTATCAAATCCAAGAATATATCAAATCTGCTTCACGTTGTTTAATTACATTCGAAGTTATAGGAGTATAAAGAAATTTAGGGTTACCTGCAGCGAGTTTTTTCAAATGATCGAAAGCTTAATATTTGCTGTTTATTGTCACTACAATATCATTACCATTTGAAAATTCTACGATAAAACCGCTTAATAAAGATATTGCAATTAAACACAAAACCAACAATAGCTGGCAACCCTATCGTGTCTTTTCAACCAAATTTGGCCTGAATAATGTTTATGACAGGTTTCATTAATTGTATGAAATTCGTATTGATTTCATGACTGCACTGGAAGTTATAGTACAAAAAGTTTTATTTTCCTGAGCGAATTTTCAAAACCAAAGACACAAAAATTACCATAGCAGGTAGCACCAATCAAATTTTTCAACCAAATTTCCACCAAACAGAGATTAGAGTTAGGTTTAGCTTCTGTGTCAATTTCATGAAAATCTGGTAACTTATTCACATTTCATAGGGCAAAAAGCAGTGTTTTTTCTTTGTAATTTTTCAAGATGGCACCACTGGCACAGAGTTGCCCACAATTCAAAATCGCTTCTATCAAATCTGGTCTTACTTAAGTCCAATGCATTCTGTAAATTTTAGCTGTATCTGATTATTGGTTCGTGAGTTTCCGTGAACAGAAGTTTTTGATGCTAAAAATATAGGTTAACTGGGAGAGGGTTACCGTTCTTGTCCGACATGAAATTTCCAAAGTTTTATTTTGAACGTGTAGATAAAACATAAGATTTATATACAGATTGGTTTTATTGTAAGAAACGGAC
Source organism: Nemotelus nigrinus (assembly GCA_947369275.1). Lineage (NCBI taxonomy): Eukaryota > Metazoa > Arthropoda > Insecta > Diptera > Stratiomyidae > Nemotelus > Nemotelus nigrinus. Next base: position 93,472,057 of record OX376374.1, read on the forward strand.
ATTTTTTTGAATATTCGATGGTTTGAATGTTTTCACTTCCAAATTTTTTTTTTCAAAATGAAGACACCAAAATTATCATAGCTGGCAGCTCCAATCGAATTTTTCGACCAAATTTCTACCAAACGTGGCTTAAAGTAAGGTCCAGCAATTGTGTAAGTTTCGTCAAAATCGAACGATTCAATCAGAATTTATAGGGCTAAAAACAGTTATCTTTTTTAGTGGTTTTTCAAGATGGCACCACTGGCACAGAATTGCCCGCATTTCAAAATCACTTCTATCAGACCTGGTCCTATTTAAGGTCAATACATGCTGTGAATTTCAAATAATTCTGCCCATCGGATCGTGAGTTTCCGTGAACAGAAGTTTTTGATGCTAAAAATATAGGTAAATTGGGCAAGGGTTGCCAGGCGTGCCCGTTATACCATATCTTTTTTTTTTTTTTGGTTATGTAAACAAAGCACAAGATTTACATATGAAAGGCTTATTTTTGAAGAAACTGCATTTTTTCAAGAGAGACGATGATTTGGAGGTTTTCACTTTCAGTGCCTGCCCTAGCTACAGGGTTGCCAGCACGCTCATTAAAAGCCACATTAATCTACAACTAAATAATATCAATATGTCCTGAAAATTTGGTAATGATTGAATAGCTCTGTCAAAAGTTATCGAAATTTAAAAATTTTCAAATTTTCCCGTCCTCTTTTTAGGCACCCAGCGCACACATAGGGTTAAAATATTCCAAAGCATTATCCGATTCATATGTAAAACACGTTAGAAATTTATTTTATTAACTTTATTTTTGCGAAAATCATTTGTGCACGAAATAATAGGTATATTAAAAATATCACTTAAATGCCCGCCGGCGCGAAAAGGTTTACAATAACTGACATTTAAAGAGACCTGGACCTATTCTGCATATACACCAATGTATCCTGAAAGTTTCAGCTCAATCGAATGGCGCGTTCCCGAGATTATCTCACTGAAATTTTTTGTACATATATATATATATATATAAAGAAATATGAATTTTTGGCCGAATCGATTTTAATACTAATGTTCTTCGAACATTAGTAACAAGTGAGTTCGTTGATTCGTGGAGATGCGTTGTGTTGCGCGAGAAAAGATACGCCGAATTCACGGTCTTAGCAAGATTTGCGCGAGAATCCGAAGAAATTGTAAGGAAAACATAGTTTAATAGTTACTGCGATTTTCTGAGCGTTCATCGCTCGAATGGCGGATGTTTAAGAATATGAATTAGTGAAGTGTATCTGAACAGAAAGTCAAATCTGACAGCCGCACCAACAAACAGTCTTATCGGGAAGATTCTGGCGGTGGTTACCGTTCGTGCTGGCATATTTTACTTGTAGTACGTCTGGTTTGAGCAGCCAACACCATCATCAGCGAGTGGGTTCGTCGCTCCTGCGCAATGGCACTCTGGTTGACGTCACACTGGCAGCCGAGGGAAGACAGCTTCAGAGCAAAACACATATTCGACATAAGCAAAGGAGTTGAAAATAATGTTCCAGCCTTACTGACGTATGAATCTCTCTGATGGATTTATTATAAATCTAATCCTGTTCAGAGCACAACCGGCGCCGTTTGATGAGTCTAGTTCTAATTATTTGGTGAGAATTTTATTGTGATTACTACTCATTATGCAATAGGAAGATACAATGTTATCGGTTTGACGTACATACCCATCTCGAATGTGCATAGAGAGAATTTCCTCGTATGCCTGGCTAAGAATAATGCAAATATCTTGTTATGACCGGAAAATTGGAATAACCGACATGAAAGCATCAACTCGTAACAAAAGCAAGGTGGGCAATGGTGAATCCAACTATGTAAGTCAACATAAACACTTTATTACCAGTGCAACTAGTGACATTTCTAACTATGAAATCGCACTGAAAAAAAAAAAAAAGCAGGTTGGTCTGAAAATTTTAAAGACATTAGTTTAGAATTAACTGAAAATATTAAAACCGTAGAAGAGTTAGAAGCTATAACAATAGAATTGGTAGTAAAAAGAAAATGCAACCAAACTGAATTAACGCAATCTATTCATTATCTATTCGTAATTATTTCCACGAAAGAAAAAATAGCCTATCCAGATCTTAAATGGGCTCGTGAAAAGAAAATATATACAGCGCAAATAGAGCCGTAGAATACATTCATGCTTGTAGCTGAAAAAAAAAAAAAAAAAAACAGGTTTGGAACTAAACATTCCATTGTATTAGAGCTTGAAAGGTTTCGTATTAGTCTCACGGATGTGCTTGTTCTTTAGTTTAAAACAAACCAACTTAATTTTGGTATGAAATTAGTTACTTTTATATATCTTTCTCCCTATTCAGTACAATTTGCTGTTACAAAGTGCTGTATTTTCCATATAATGTTGTTTTTTTGTTTGTTCAAACACCAATGACAAGTTTTTGCAATCAATTTGTGAAATATTATTGTTATTCATACTTGAACTCTATGGATCCATAGGTACGAAAATATTGCTAATACAATTTAACAAAAATTTTGCGTAGGATATCACATATATGTACTGCTTATTGTAAAGGAAATCTTTTGGTTAAGTTGTTTATTGAAACTATTACACGTTCATTGTCACAGGAAACAAACAAAAAACTTTTTAATTGATACACAGTTGTTTTTGATATGCGCTATTTGTTGATGCAATATTTTCTTGATAGATTTAAGCAAACTAAATAATATTTATTAATCTCAATTAGCAATTTGGTTCAATCTATGTATACAAAATTCTCTACTGAGATCTAAATTACCCAACTGAATTGAAAGTTACACTTCCGAAAAAAAAAAATATAGTTGATAATATTTAAAATTGCAAATAATTCGGTATGAAGATAATGGCGGTTTGGAGAAAATAGGTTATTTTTAATTTAACTCGAATGTATTTGAATTTTATGACTAAGGATTCATTACACTAGTCTATAATTTTTGGGATAATGACTCATCCTGTAACAGCAAGACTTGTCTATTTGAGTTAATTTGCTAAGAATTGTCGGGTATTTAGTTACACTCTCGATATCACTTTAAGGTCATATTCTTCAATTTGAGATGTTAAAGTGCGTTTACTATGTTATAAGGATTAGAACGGAATTACTTGAATAATAATGGATTGTTAAGTATAAAACTGTTGGCCTTCTTATTGGGCGGAAGCCCGGGAAGTTCTTTCCCTTTCAGGGTCTGCGCGTGGCCTGGCTGGCCAATGATGAAATAGTTCCGTGATTTTTTTTCGGTATTTTACAGCTTTGCTTCAAAGGGAGGGATACTGGCCCAACTAGTAGTTTCCGTGATTTTTTTGTAGATTTTTGAATTTTTGATATGGGGCCAGTATCAGAGGGTGGAGGACCCCAGACCATCGGGGTCAGGGCTCCACTACCATCGGGGGCCCGGGGCTGTCTGCCTCACCCGGGTTCCTTGTAAAGAGAGGTAGCCTTTTTCCCATTTTCCCGTTTTAGATTTCCAATGTTCTGGCTCCGTGTTTTGTCACGAGCACTGGGTCTGCTTAGTCAGCCCATGTTGCAGAGCCTGGGTGGTTTCCTGTACGGAACGATGCCCCTTTTTGGTCCCTGGGTATTTTATATACCAGTTTGCGGCTACGAAATTCATGACGGATGAATACTACGTAGCATCCCGTTTTCTTGAGAGCCAACCATCCCCATTTGTTTAAAGAACCCACCCCAGCCGCAGCGAGCTAGCAAAGCGGCACCCCAGCATCCGTCGGGGTTGGTTAAAGGGTGCTCCGCTAATGCGGACGAGGGGCCTTCACGGCCATTTCTAGGGCACCCTGCTCTCGGGGCAATTCTTTTTTTTGGTTTTGCCTCTTGAATGGCATTAGCCATTCCACTGTTTTGACCTTAGCACTCTTGGTTCTGGACTTCGGTCTGGTTCTAAGTTGTGCTAAGGCCACTCCCATCTTAAAATAATCGCACGTGAATTTTTCAGTCGGGGCATATTGTGTATGTGGAGCGTTAGCCATAATTTTGAATACTTTGCGTTCGGAATTTTTACGCGGCTGTAATCGTGTTTGGTTTGATTCTGAGCGGTTTCGTACATAGCGGGATAGCTTCTCGGACGCGAGTTCATTAAGTTTGGCTGTGGCACTGGCGACGAAATTAAAACATATCAGCCAAAGACAAGAAAGAGAACGACGGAAATCCGAGGGTGCTGCGTTAGTGCAAATCGAATTCCGCTCTATCAATCTTTATTGTTTTTACGAATACCGACAGATCCGCCGTATTGCAAAATGGTCCGGTGTCCATCAGTGAGCGTACGACACCTTTATCGCCTCAAGCCGAAGCAGTGTCGGTAACGTTTGAGTCGCGAACCCAAGTAATCGTACAGTCCATGTGCTACTCACGATAGTGCGGTACAGCAAAGTTGGCGTTTTTGATAGGCTTGCAAACGTTCTTGTATGCGATAGACCGACGGCTTGTTTCGTGGCCGAAATTCGGACTTCAATTGTGAATGTTGTCTGAACTGCTGAATGTTTCAATGAAATCGAAATTCATTTCGAATAATTCCGAAAAAAATAGAAAACAAGTGAGTTCGTTGATTCGTGGAGATGCGTTGTGTTGCGCGAGAAAAGATACGCCGAATTCACGGTCTTAGCAAGATTTGCGCGAGAATCCGAAGAAATTGTAAGGAAAACATAGTTTAATAGTTACTGCGATTTTCTGAGCGTTCATCGCTCGAATGGCGGATGTTTAAGAATATGAATTAGTGAAGTGTATCTGAACAGAAAGTCAAATCTGACAGCCGCACCAACAAACAGTCTTATCGGGAAGATTCTGGCGGTGGTTACCGTTCGTGCTGGCATATTTTACTTGTAGTACGTCTGGTTTGAGCAGCCAACACCATCATCAGCGAGTGGGTTCGTCGCTCCTGCGCAATGGCACTCTGGTTGACGTCACACTGGCAGCCGAGGGAAGACAGCTTCAGAGCAAAACACATATTCGACATAAGCAAAGGAGTTGAAAATAATGTTCCAGCCTTACTGACGTATGAATCTCTCTGATGGATTTATTATAAATCTAATCCTGTTCAGAGCACAACCGGCGCCGTTTGATGAGTCTAGTTCTAATTATTTGGTGAGAATTTTATTGTGATTACTACTCATTATGCAATAGGAAGATACAATGTTATCGGTTTGACGTACATACCCATCTCGAATGTGCATAGAGAGAATTTCCTCGTATGCCTGGCTAAGAATAATGCAAATATCTTGTTATGACCGGAAAATTGGAATAACCGACATGAAAGCATCAACTCGTAACAAAAGCAAGGTGGGCAATGGTGAATCCAACTATGTAAGTCAACATAAACACTTTATTACCAGTGCAACTAGTGACATTTCTAACTATGAAATCGCACTGAAAAAAAAAAAAAAGCAGGTTGGTCTGAAAATTTTAAAGACATTAGTTTAGAATTAACTGAAAATATTAAAACCGTAGAAGAGTAAGAAGCTATAACAATAGAATTGGTAGTAAAAAGAAAATGCAACCAAACTGAATTAACGCAATCTATTCATTATCTATTCGTAATTATTTCCACGAAAGAAAAAATAGCCTATCCAGATCTTAAATGGGCTCGTGAAAAGAAAATATATACAGCGCAAATAGAGCCGTAGAATACATTCATGCTTGTAGCTGAAAAAAAAAAAAAAAAAACAGGTTTGGAACTAAACATTCCATTGTATTAGAGCTTGAAAGGTTTCGTATTAGTCTCACGGATGTGCTTGTTCTTTAGTTTAAAACAAACCAACTTAATTTTGGTATGAAATTAGTTACTTTTATATATCTTTCTCCCTATTCAGTACAATTTGCTGTTACAAAGTGCTGTATTTTCCATATAATGTTGTTTTTTTGTTTGTTCAAACACCAATGACAAGTTTTTGCAATCAATTTGTGAAATATTATTGTTATTCATACTTGAACTCTATGGATCCATAGGTACGAAAATATTGCTAATACAATTTAACAAAAATTTTGCGTAGGATATCACATATATGTACTGCTTATTGTAAAGGAAATCTTTTGGTTAAGTTGTTTATTGAAACTATTACACGTTCATTGTCACAGGAAACAAACAAAAAACTTTTTAATTGATACACAGTTGTTTTTGATATGCGCTATTTGTTGATGCAATATTTTCTTGATAGATTTAAGCAAACTAAATAATATTTATTAATCTCAATTAGCAATTTGGTTCAATCTATGTATACAAAATTCTCTACTGAGATCTAAATTACCCAACTGAATTGAAAGTTACACTTCCGAAAAAAAAAAATATAGTTGATAATATTTAAAATTGCAAATAATTCGGTATGAAGATAATGGCGGTTTGGAGAAAATAGGTTATTTTTAATTTAACTCGAATGTATTTGAATTTTATGACTAAGGATTCATTACACTAGTCTATAATTTTTGGGATAATGACTCATCCTGTAACAGCAAGACTTGTCTATTTGAGTTAATTTGCTAAGAATTGTCGGGTATTTAGTTACACTCTCGATATCACTTTAAGGTCATATTCTTCAATTTGAGTTGTTAAAGTGCGTTTACTATGTTATAAGGATTAGAACGGAATTACTTGAATAATAATGGATTGTTAAGTATAAAACTGTTGGCCTTCTTATTGGGCGGAAGCCCGGGAAGTTCTTTCCCTTTCAGGGTCTGCGCGTGGCCTGGCTGGCCAATGATGAAATAGTTCCGTGATTTTTTTTCGGTATTTTTCAGCTTTTCACTTTAAAGGGAGGGATACTGGCCCAACTAGTAGTTTCCGTGATTTTTTTGTAGATTTTTGAATTTTTGATATGGGGCCAGTATCAGAGGGTGGAGGACCCCCGACCATCGGGGTCAGGGCTCCACTAACATCGGGGGCCCGGGGCTGTCTGCCTCACCCGGGTTCCTTGTAAAGGAGAGGTAGCACTTTTTCCCTTAGTCCTTTTATAGATTTTCAATTTTTTGGCTCCGTGCGTTGTCACGAGCACTGGGTCTGCTTAGACAGCCCATGTTGCAGAGCCATGGGTGGTTTCCTTGACGGAACGATGCCCCCTTTTTGGTCCCTGGGTATTTGATATACCAGTTTGCGGCTACAGTATTATGACGGATGAAATAATACGTAGCATCCCGTTTCTTTGAGAGCAAACTAACCCCATTTTGTTTAAAGAACCCACCCCAGCCGCAGCGAGCTAGCAAAGCGGCACCCCAGCATCCGTCGGGGTTGGTTAAAGGGTGCTCCGCTAATGCGGACGAGGGGCCTTCACGGCCATTTCTAGGGCACCCTGCTCTCGGGGCAATTCTTTTTTTTTTTGTTTTGCCTCTTGAATGGCATTAGCCATTTCCACCTTCTGACCTTAGCACTCTTGGTTCTGGACTTCGGTCTGGTTCTAAGTTGTGCTAAGGCACTTCCCATCTATTAAATCGCTACAAATGGCGCCCAACGTGGGGCTCGAAACTTGTTTTTGGGTGACCCACCAAAGTGAGAAAATACTTATGAGTTTCGACTCATACTCCCCTCAAGACTTTACGTCTTCAACCTTAAAATTCCATTCTCACTAGCAGGTCTTAGAATCGCCTCCTTTGCGATTCGATATACTTCGTTCGAGAGAACAAACCCCTTGAATTAAGACCTGCATCGCTCGCTCTTTCCTTACTAGCCGCAAACATCCTTCCCAGTCCTATCCGGTTAAATTCAATTCCTAGTTAGTTTACCTCTTGGGCAGCTTTTCGTTGTGTTCGTCCTATTGAGTTTTTTGACTCTGGGTGCAACCTGGAGGTTGGCCGCGGATAACAGGTTGTGGTGGTTTACCGCCGCTCCTGTCCCGGTCAACCGAAGGGCCCCTGCCCCACTTTATGTTGGGAAGCTGTCCCAAATTTTTCATATCCTTGCTGTCTTGATCCAGCTTCGGCTTTTGGCTTGAGTTTGGTTCAAGCTGTGGTGGATTACGTGGGGTTGGCGTGGTGCCACCTACACGTCCCTGCAGCTTGGCCAGACTTGAACCATTTGCTGAGGTTGAGTCAAGCAGCAACATAGTTGTTTTTGGTCCCTTGCTCCTCTCTTTTCGAGGAATTTCGGGTGGGTAAACAGTCCCCCATAATGGGCGGTACCCTTCAGGAGCCGACCCGAGTTAAAGTTTTTACTTACAAATTTCAATCGTATAAAATTTCAATACTTTCACCATCACACATCCACTTTACTTTGACAATTTTTAATATTTTTCACACTGTTCCAGTCCAACATTTCATAATTAGGATTTCTATTTCTTGCGTTTTTTTAAAATCAAAAGCCAGCCAGCCAGCGGACCTGAATTGGGGAGGAATGGATCGGGTTTCGCTTAATAAGAAGGCCGATCTTTGGAATTATAATTTTTATCTAACTTTTGGAACAATTAAAACTTTTTGGAATTTATATTCTTCCATTCTAACTCTAGCGTTTGGCTTCAAGATTTTTGATACCCTTTGCTTAGTTAGTCACCCCACAGGTGTGCACACACATAAATATATATTTATATATTATATATTTCCTTTTCACTTATATATATATTTAATATATATTTTTGAATTTTTGGCATTTTTTTTGCCCTATTAGCTGTTAAGAATTTTCTCTTTGGAAGAGTTAGTCACACTCTGGTGTGCACTGGGTTGCCATTTGAATTTGCAGCAACTCCTTAGTTATAAGCGTAATTAATTCGTTAGTCACGAGTATCGTGCATTTTCTTTGAATTTTCATCAATTATCAAATTTCACAGATTAGATAATGCCATTGCATCACAGCAGTGAGGATCTGTCTGGCACCACAGTGGAGGCTCAGTGCTCCATATGCCAGCAGCCATTCGCTGCTGCCCAGGACACATATACCACCAAGTGTGGACACACTTTTCATGAATCGTGCCTGGAGCAATGGCTCAGAAACCGCACTGATTGCCCGCTGTGCCGTGGACCACTGAGTCTCCCCTTAGGAGCCAGACAGGCCCCCACTGCTGCAGCACCTATGCCACGAGGGGCTCGGCCCAAAACACAACGGCCGGGAGTAAGAACCCGAGGCATGAGAAATGATGATTTGGAAATCAGGGACTTCGATTTGCAGGCCGAGTCGGGGGCGGAAGGTTTAATTCAGCCACCTGGCCCGTCATCAAAAGCGTCCCCAATCTCAGATGTGACGTCAGAAGCCGCAGGAGCGCGCTCTATAGTGCCTCAAGATTTAAGCGGACTTCAACAACAGATTAACGAATTGCAGAACGGCATGCGTGTGATGCTGGAGCGCATGGCCCAATTGAACCTTCCGTCCCGGACTCGGAATGTAGAGTCGCCAAGACTGAACCCTCGCGCACAATCATTTGTTCCAGTGCCGCGATCCTACTCACCTCGCACCCCTCGTGGTAATAATGTCCAGTTCCACCACGATAAGGTGGCAAGCATCATTGGTGGGTGGGGACTAAAATTCTCGGGTCGTGAATCCTCCATGCCCGTGGAAGTCTTTATTAACAGGGTAGCAGCTCTTACCAGGAACACCTTGGGCGGAAATTTTAATGTTCTATGCCAGCATATGCATTTACTTTTGATTGGACCTGCCGCTGATTGGTATTGGCGGTTTTACAATTCGAGACGTGATTTCAATTGGAGGGATTTGGAGTCGGCCCTGAGCGACCATTTCGCTGATCGCTTCACGGATGCCGACCTGATGGAGCAGATACGAGGAAGGAAACAGCGACCTCAAGAAACATTCGACGATTTTAGTGCGGACGTCTACAAGATTGTTGACCGGCTACAGCGCCCTATTGCTGACGCGGATTTAGCTGACATTCTTAGACGCAATTTGTTGCCAGAAATCCGTCGTGGTCTGCTACAAATACACCTTCCCTCTGTTCGTCTGCTCCGTCAGGCCGTCATCCGTGCGGAGAACTTTGAGATGGAGCTTGGAGGTCGACGCCGATCCTCCCAATGGAGACATGCTACAGAAGAATTACGTGAAGAATACCCGCTAGTCCAATACGAGGATTCAACCGATTAACCTGGAGTGGAAGCAGTCACGGTCCTGCCTACTTGCTGGAACTGCAAGCAAGTGGGACACCGTTTCGACGATTGTTTGGAGCCCAGAACAGTATTCTGTTATGGCTGCGGAAAGGCAGACACATATAAACCTAATTGTGTGAACTGCCAAACAAAAAACTTACCACAGGGTGCGCGGAACAAGATCTCACGCCTCCCCCAGAACAAACAGTCTCCCCCCCGTTCCAGCAGGTAGACAGGACTGATGATCTGTCTCCAAATTCCGTGGGCCCAACCACCAATGATGTTAGTATTCAGCCGAGTGGGGACTCTACTACCTTATCGATCCCACTCTTACAGGCAGGGCCTCCTACACCTTTGGCTTTTCTGCCCTACCACATTAGATGGCGGAAATACACGGCGGTCCGAAACCGAATTTTTAACTCCGAAATTGACACCATTCACAAACACCTTAAAACACCTAAACGCTCAACGTTGAGAATGAGGCGTTTTTACGCTCAGTTCCGTCGTTGGCGTTATCAATTGGATTGTGCGACTCTGTTGAACGTGGCTCCAGGTGACGTTCGACCGTACGCTCAGGTTCTGTTGTTCGGCCAACTAACATCGGGTTTGATCGACACGGGAGCCAACGTGAGCGTGATGGCGGCTGATCTAGCCCGCTCCTTCCTCGAGAGGAACGCTTTTCCCTGGAAAAGAGCTTCTCTCGGGTTGAAAACAGCTGACGGCACACAACATCAAGCCGTAGGCCGAGTATCAGCCGACATCACGTTCCGGGGGCTCACCAAGACGTTGACGCTGTGGATAATACCCACTCTCAGTCAGAATCTCTATCTGGGAGTGGACTTCGTCCGTCTTTTCGCCCTGGCCACAGACCTGTTTGCGCCACCACCACAGGTCGACACCACCAACAGCCTCGACGCACTCGACGATTGCGCCCACCCTCTCACACAGGAGCAGCATCGTAGACTTCGGTCTGCGATTGCTTGCTTTCCTTCGTTCGCTGTTGAGGGCTTGGGAAAGACTACGCTCATCCGGCATGACATCGACACTGGTGACCAGAAACCCATAAAACAGAGACATTTCTCTGTGTCACCAGCTGTCGAAAAACTCCTATATCAGGAAATTGACCGGATGTTAGCGTTGGGCGTAATCGAAGAGTCGAAGAGTGCATGGTCTTCGCCGGTAACGTTGGTGGTAAAGCCCTCGAAGGTGCGCCTATGCCTGGATGCCCGGAAGGTCAACTCGGTCACAGTGAAGGATGCCTATCCTTTGCCGCTGATTGATGGAATTCTCAGCAGACTTCCTAAGGCAAATTTCATCTCCAGCCTTGACTTAAAGGATGCCTTTTGGCAAATCCCTCTAGAGGAAAAGTCAAAGGAGAAGACAGCCTTCACTGTGCCCGGTCGACCCCTTTACCATTTTGTCGTGATGCCGTTTGGGTTGTGTAATGCACCCCAAACGATGTCACGACTGATGGATAAGGTTATTCCGCCCCAACTCAAGCACCAGGTATTTGTGTACCTCGACGACCTGTTGGTGATCACAGACGAGTTCGACGCGCACCTTCAGGTACTTCATCAGGTCGCCTTCCATTTGAGACAAGCTGGCCTCACCATCAATGTGGAAAAGAGTAAGTTCCTCTTGCGAGACGTCAAGTACCTTGGCCACATTGTTGGTGGGGGCACTATCCAGACTGATCCTGACAAGGTGAAATCTATCATGGATTTCCCACTTCCCTCTACCACGAAGCAACTCCGAAGATTTCTAGGAATCTGCGGTTGGTATCGGCGCTTCGTCAGGGAATATGCGTCATTGTCAACGCCACTGACAGACATGCTTTCTAAGCGGAGTCAGTTTGTGTGGACCGATGAGAGGCTAAATGCTTTCAAGCAATTGAAACACAGCCTTGCTTCAGCCCCAGTGCTGCACAGCCCAGATTTCAACAAGCCCTTCTCCATCCAATGTGACGCGAGTCAACATGGAGTCGGTGCCGTGCTGGTGCAGCGCACAGAAGACGGAGCTGAAGCCCCCATCGCCTATATGTCCCACAAACTGAATCCCGCTCAGCGAAATTACACCGTCACTGAGCAAGAATGTCTGGCAGCGGTGTTGGCAATCAAGAAGTTCCGTGCCTACGTGGAAGGTCACGAATTTGAAATCGTGACCGACCATGCTTCCCTAAAATGGCTAATGAACCAACCAGACCTTAATGGACGATTAGCCCGGTGGGCCTTGAAACTTCAAGGTTTCAACTTCAAAATTGTCCACCGAAAGGGAAGCCAAAACGTAGTGCCGGACTCCTTGTCGCGCATGTTCTCTGCCGAGGCGTTGATGCCGGCAGAAGGCGAGAGGGCTCCAATGGAGCTAGACTTAGAGTCGCCCCACTTCAAAAGTGCCTCCTATACGGAGCTGGCGGCTAAAGTCCAGGCAGAACAAGACCAACTGCCGGACCTAAAAGTTGTAGACGGGTTCGTGTACAAGCGGACTGAGTATGCGACCGGAAACGGACTTCAAGACCAGTTGGCCTGGAAGTTGTGGGTGCCGTCAGAAATGACGGCAGAATTAGTGAAGGGAGCTCATGACCCACCCTTGAGTGCGCATGGTGGCGTGGCCAAAACCCTCGGGCGATTACGTCAATGGTTTTATTGGCCACGAATGGCCGCTCAAGTGCGTGATTATGTGGGATCATGCCTTACATGCAAAACCACCAAAGCCCCTTCACACACCCTTCGTCCACCAATGACGCTGCAGTCCGTTCCCGAGCGCATATTCCAGCGCTTGTACATTGACATTATCGGCCCCTACCCTAGGTCCAAGTCTGGCAACATTGGAGCTCTCATCGTCCTAGACCATCTTTCGCGATTCCCCTTCGTAGAGCCGCTTCGTAAATTCACTGCGAAAGCAGTAATTGACATTCTGAGGAAAAGGGTATTTCACCTTGTTGGAGTCCCGGAGAGTGTTGTAACAGATAATGGTGTACAATTTCGGTCGTCTATCTTTCAGACCTTTCTACAGGAATTCGGTATCGGACATACTTTCACCGCTGTGTATTCCCCTCAAGCCAATGCCTCGGAACGTCTTAACCGCTCCTTACTAGCGGCCATCCGCTCTTACATTGATCCTGCTCAAAAGGAATGGGACGGTAAACTCTCAGAAATAACCTGCGCGCTACGTTCAGCACCTCACGCGACGATAGGGACTTCGCCCTATCAGGCAGTCTTCGGGCAACCTATGGTCACCCATGGCCGCACTTACCATCTTTTGCGGCAACTCCATCTTCTGGATGACCCCGAGACCACTCTGCCACCTCCTGACCACCTGGCTCTTCTACGCCAAACCATCCGCGACCTCACCACCAAAGCCCAGTCTCGCAATGCCAAGGCCTATAACCTTCGTTCCAGGTTGGTTTCATACCAGCCTGGCGAAGTGGTCTACAGGCGCAACTTCCGGCAAAGTGACGCAGCTGCGCACTACAATGCAAAGCTGGACCGGAAGTTTTTACCTAGTAAGGTAATTAAGAAGATCGGCGGTGCTTATTACCAGCTGGCCGATCAAAATGGACGATCAGTGGGCGTCTTTCACGCAAAAGACATCACTAAGTGATATACCCACTAGTTCACCAGTTCACGATCTGTTTCCAAATTTTATTTGGAGATCGTCCATTTGCGCCTATTTCAGGTGTCACTCCTGCCCCAATGAGAAAGTGTCTAGAGATGTTCACCTGGTTCACCATTTCCTCTATCAAAGATACTTTCGTCATTAACTTAGCATACGTGTTCACGAAATTTCCTACAATTATATTTACCCCTTTTTATTTGCTCACTAGTTCACGCAATAAATCTAAAAGATTGGATAGTAAAAGACTTGATCACCTGTTCACGTCATTGTCTTTCACACGTTACATCCATCCTTCAGCTCTTTCCACGCACTTGCCCTTGTGGAAAGATCTGTGTTGTAGCATTTGCCCATTTGAATTTTGTTTCTAAAATTCACGGCAAACGACTTTTGATACGCATTGTATCAAAAGTCCTCTACTTGCCCTCTAACGGCACCTTGTTTTCGACAAATCGAAACACAAGCGATGTCGCTTCGAAAAATTCATTTTTCAATACTAATTTACCGTATCAACGGTAAATTGTTTATGGCAAATTGCGATGCTGCGGTTGGGCTGTGAGGATGCAGCGCTTGGATAGAGACAGTCAAGTTTGGGCCGGTGTGGCGGCGACAAGCGGCCGTTCCGATTGCTTTTGGAGACGGTCGGTCGACATATTTTTGAATCACTCAAGTTTAAGTGAGATAAGTGTTACGCATAAGGTGCCCGGGAACCGTACATCAGTTTGTGTGAGATTTGTTCAAATGGAATTCGTGAGAGAAAAATCGAAGGAAAGATTGTTTTCAAGTTCTGTGAGGGACAATCGCCACGGCCGCTGCTGGGGTGCTTTTTGTTTCATTCTATAAGAATAAAACTAATATAATTTGAAGATTTGCTCGGAAACGTGAATTTTTCAGTCGGGGCATATTGTGTATGTGGAGCGTTAGCCATAATTTTGAATACTTTGCGTTCGGAATTTTTACGCGGCTGTAATCGTGTTTGGTTTGATTCTGAGCGGTTTCGTACATAGCGGGATAGCTTCTCGGACGCGAGTTCATTAAGTTTGGCTGTGGCACTGGCGACGAAATTAAAACATATCAGCCAAAGACAAGAAAGAGAACGACGGAAATCCGAGGGTGCTGCGTTAGTGCAAATCGAATTCCGCTCTATCAATCTTTATTGTTTTTACGAATACCGACAGATCCGCCGTATTGCAAAATGGTCCGGTGTCCATCAGTGAGCGTACGACACCTTTATCGCCTCAAGCCGAAGCAGTGTCGGTAACGTTTGAGTCGCGAACCCAAGTAATCGTACAGTCCATGTGCTACTCACGATAGTGCGGTACAGCAAAGTTGGCGTTTTTGATAGGCTTGCAAACGTTCTTGTATGCGATAGACCGACGGCTTGTTTCGTGGCCGAAATTCGGACTTCAATTGTGAATGTTGTCTGAACTGCTGAATGTTTCAATGAAATCGAAATTCATTTCGAATAATTCCGAAAAAAATAGAAAACAAGTGAGTTCGTTGATTCGTGGAGATGCGTTGTGTTGCGCGAGAAAAGATACGCCGAATTCACGGTCTTAGCAAGATTTGCGCGAGAATCCGAAGAAATTGTAAGGAAAACATAGTTTAATAGTTACTGCGATTTTCTGAGCGTTCATCGCTCGAATGGCGGATGTTTAAGAATATGAATTAGTGAAGTGTATCTGAACAGAAAGTCAAATCTGACAGCCGCACCAACAAACAGTCTTATCGGGAAGATTCTGGCGGTGGTTACCGTTCGTGCTGGCATATTTTACTTGTAGTACGTCTGGTTTGAGCAGCCAACACCATCATCAGCGAGTGGGTTCGTCGCTCCTGCGCAATGGCACTCTGGTTGACGTCACACTGGCAGCCGAGGGAAGACAGCTTCAGAGCAAAACACATATTCGACATAAGCAAAGGAGTTGAAAATAATGTTCCAGCCTTACTGACGTATGAATCTCTCTGATGGATTTATTATAAATCTAATCCTGTTCAGAGCACAACCGGCGCCGTTTGATGAGTCTAGTTCTAATTATTTGGTGAGAATTTTATTGTGATTACTACTCATTATGCAATAGGAAGATACAATGTTATCGGTTTGACGTACATACCCATCTCGAATGTGCATAGAGAGAATTTCCTCGTATGCCTGGCTAAGAATAATGCAAATATCTTGTTATGACCGGAAAATTGGAATAACCGACATGAAAGCATCAACTCGTAACAAAAGCAAGGTGGGCAATGGTGAATCCAACTATGTAAGTCAACATAAACACTTTATTACCAGTGCAACTAGTGACATTTCTAACTATGAAATCGCACTGAAAAAAAAAAAAAGCAGGTTGGTCTGAAAATTTTAAAGACATTAGTTTAGAATTAACTGAAAATATTAAAACCGTAGAAGAGTTAGAAGCTATAACAATAGAATTGGTAGTAAAAAGAAAATGCAACCAAACTGAATTAACGCAATCTATTCATTATCTATTCGTAATTATTTCCACGAAAGAAAAAATAGCCTATCCAGATCTTAAATGGGCTCGTGAAAAGAAAATATATACAGCGCAAATAGAGCCGTAGAATACATTCATGCTTGTAGCTG
Organism: Nemotelus nigrinus; assembly: GCA_947369275.1. Taxonomy (NCBI): domain Eukaryota; kingdom Metazoa; phylum Arthropoda; class Insecta; order Diptera; family Stratiomyidae; genus Nemotelus; species Nemotelus nigrinus. The sequence goes on from OX376374.1 coordinate 93,488,308, forward strand.
ACAAAAAAAAAAAAAAAAAACAGGTTTGGAACTAAACATTCCATTGTATTAGAGCTTGAAAGGTTTCGTATTAGTCTCACGGATGTGCTTGTTCTTTAGTTTAAAACAAACCAACTTAATTTTGGTATGAAATTAGTTACTTTTATATATCTTTCTCCCTATTCAGTACAATTTGCTGTTACAAAGTGCTGTATTTTCCATATAATGTTGTTTTTTTGTTTGTTCAAACACCAATGACAAGTTTTTGCAATCAATTTGTGAAATATTATTGTTATTCATACTTGAACTCTATGGATCCATAGGTACGAAAATATTGCTAATACAATTTAACAAAAATTTTGCGTAGGATATCACATATATGTACTGCTTATTGTAAAGGAAATCTTTTGGTTAAGTTGTTTATTGAAACTATTACACGTTCATTGTCACAGGAAACAAACAAAAAACTTTTTAATTGATACACAGTTGTTTTTGATATGCGCTATTTGTTGATGCAATATTTTCTTGATAGATTTAAGCAAACTAAATAATATTTATTAATCTCAATTAGCAATTTGGTTCAATCTATGTATACAAAATTCTCTACTGAGATCTAAATTACCCAACTGAATTGAAAGTTACACTTCCGAAAAAAAAAAATATAGTTGATAATATTTAAAATTGCAAATAATTCGGTATGAAGATAATGGCGGTTTGGAGAAAATAGGTTATTTTTAATTTTACTCGAATGTATTTGAATTTTATGACTAAGGATTCATTACACTAGTCTATAATTTTTGGGATAATGACTCATCCTGTAACAGCAAGACTTGTCTATTTGAGTTAATTTGCTAAGAATTGTCGGGTATTTAGTTACACTCTCGATATCACTTTAAGGTCATATTCTTCAATTTGAGATGTTAAAGTGCGTTTACTATGTTATAAGGATTAGAACGGAATTACTTGAATAATAATGGATTGTTAAGTATAAAACTGTTGGCCTTCTTATTGGGCGGAAGCCCGGGAAGTTCTTTCCCTTTCAGGGTCTGCGCGTGGCCTGGCTGGCCAATGATGAAATAGTTCCGTGATTTTTTTTCGGTATTTTACAGCTTTGCTTCAAAGGGAGGGATACTGGCCCAACTAGTAGTTTCCGTGATTTTTTTGTAGATTTTTGAATTTTTGATATGGGGCCAGTATCAGAGGGTGGAGGACCCCCGACCATCGGGGTCAGGGCTCCACTAACATCGGGGGCCCGGGGCTGTCTGCCTCACCCGGGTTCCTTGTAAAGGAGAGGTAGCACTTTTTCCCTTAGTCCTTTTATAGATTTTCAATTTTTTGGCTCCGTGCGTTGTCACGAGCACTGGGTCTGCTTAGACAGCCCATGTTGCAGAGCCATGGGTGGTTTCCTTGACGGAACGATGCCCCCTTTTTGGTCCCTGGGTATTTGATATACCAGTTTGCGGCTACAGTATTATGACGGATGAAATAATACGTAGCATCCCGTTTCTTTGAGAGCAAACTAACCCCATTTTGTTTAAAGAACCCACCCCAGCCGCAGCGAGCTAGCAAAGCGGGCCCCCAGCATCCGTCGGGGTTGGTTAAAGGGTGCTCCGCTAATGCGGACGAGGGGCCTTCACGGCCATTTCTAGGGCACCCTGCTCTCGGGGCAATTCTTTTTTTTTTTGTTTTGCCTCTTGAATGGCATTAGCCATTTCCACCTTCTGACCTTAGCACTCTTGGTTCTGGACTTCGGTCTGGTTCTAAGTTGTGCTAAGGCACTTCCCATCTATTAAATCGCTACACCTCCTCCCTCAGCCCCTCTTCCCTCCGCCCCTTCTCCCTCCGCCCCTCCTCCCTCCGCCCCTCCTCCCTTAGCCCCTCCTCCTTCAGCCCCTCCTCTCTCAGCCCCTCCTCCCTATGCCCCTCCTCCCTCAGCCCCTCCTTCTTCAGCCCCTCCACCCTCAGCGCCTCCTCAATCCGCCACTCCTCCCTCAGCCCCTCCTCCTTCAGCCCCTCCTCCCTCAGCCCCTCCTCCCTCAGCCCCTCCTCCCTCAGCCCCTCCTCCCTCAGCCCCTCCTCCCTCAGCCCCTCCTCCCTCAGCCCCTCCTCCTTCAGCCAGTCCTCCCTCAGCCCCTACTCCCTCAGCCCCTCCTCCCTCAGACCCTCCTCCCTCAGCCCCTTCTCCCTCCGCCCCTCCTCCCTCAGCCCCTCCTCCTTCAGCCCCTCCTCCCTCAGCCCCTCCTCCCTCCGCCCCTCCTCCCTCAGCCCCTCCTTCTTCAGCCCCTCCACACTCAGACCCTCCCCCCTCCGCCCCTCCTCCCTCAAACCCTCCTCCCTCAGCCCCTCCTCCCTCAGCCCCTCCTCCCTCAGCCCCTCTTCCCTCAGCCCCTCCTCCCTCAGCCCCTCCTCCTTCAGCCCCTCCTCCTTCAGCCCCTCCTCCCTAAGCCCCTCCTCCCTCAGCCCCTCCTCCCTAAGCCCCTCCTCCCTCAGCCCCTCCTCCCTCAGCCCCTCCTCCCTCAGCCCCTCCTCCTTCAGCCCCTCCTCCCTCAGCCCCTCCTCCCTCAGCCCCTCCTCCCTCAGCCCCTCCTCCCTAAGCCCCTCCTCCCTCAGCCCCTCCTCCCTCAGCCCCTCCTCCCTCAGTCTCTCCTCCCTCAGCCCTTCCTCTCTCAGACCCTCCTCCCTCAGCCCCTCCTCCCTCAGCCCCTCCTCCCTCAGCCCCTCCTTCCTCAGCCCTTCCTTCCTCAGCCCCTTCTCCCTCATCCCCTCCTCTCTTAGCCCCTCCTCCCTCAGCCCCTCCTCCCTCAGTCTCTCCTCCCTCAGCCCTCCCTCTCTCAGACCATCCTCCCTCAGCCCCTCCTCCTTCAGTTCCTCCTCCCTCAGCGCCTCCTCCCTCCGCCACTCCTCCCTCAGCCCCTCCTCTTTCAGCCCCTCCTCCCTCAGCCCCTCCTCCCTCAGCCCCTCCTCCCTCAGCCCCTCCTCCCTCATTCTCTCCTGCCTCAGTCCTCCCTCTCTCAGACCCTCCTCCCTCAGCCCCTCCTCCCTCAGCCCCTCTTCCCTCAGCCCCTTCTTCCTCAGCCCTTCCCCCCTCAGCCCCTGCTCCCTCATCCCCTCCTCTCTTAGCCCCTCCTCCCTCAGCCCCTCCTCCCTCAATCTTTCCTCCCTCAGCCCTTCCTGTCTCAGACCCTCCACCCTCAGCTCCTCCTCCCTCAGCCCCTCCTCCCTCGGCCCTCCTCCCTCAGCGCCTCCTCCCTCCGCCCCTCCTCCCTCAGCCCCTCCTCCTTCAGCCCCTCCTCCCTCAGCCCCTCCTCCCTCAGTCCCTCCTCCCTCAGCTCCTCCTCCTTCAGCCCCTCCTCCCTCAGCCCCTCCTCCGTCAGCCCTTCTTCCCTCAGCCCCTCCTCCCTCAGCCCCTCCTCCTTCTGCCCCTCCTCCCTCAGCCCCTCCTCCCTCAGCCCCTCTTCCCTCAGCCCCTTTTCCCTCAGCCCCTCCTCTCTCAGCCTCTCCTCCCTCAGCCCTTCCTCTCTCAGACCCTCAGCCCCTCCTCCCTCAGCCCCTCCTCTCTCAGTCCCTCCTCCCTCAGCCCTTATTCCCTCAGCCCCTCCTCCCTCAGCCCTTCCTCCCTCAGCCCCTCCTCCCTCAGCCCCTCCTCCTTCAGCCCCTCCTCCCTCAGCCCCGCCTCCCTCAGGCCCTCCTCCCTCCGTCCCTGCACCCTCAGCAACGCCTCTCTCAGTCTCTCCTCCCTCAGACGCTCCTCCCTCAGCCCCTCCTCCCTCAGCCACTCCTCCTTCAGCCCCTCCTCCCTCAGTCCCTCCTCCCTCAGCCCCTATTCCCTCAGCCCCTCCTCCCTCAGCCCCTCCTCCCTCAGCCCCTCCTCCCTCAGCCCCTCCTCCTTCAGCCCCTCCTCCCTCAGCCCCGCCTCCCTCAGGCCCTCCTCCCTCCGTCCCTGCACCCTCAGCAACGCCTCTCTCAGTCTCTCCTCCCTCAGACGCTCCTCCCTCAGCCCCTTTTCCCTCAGCCACTCTTCCTTCAGCCCCTCCTCCCTCAGTCCCTCCTCCCTCAGCCCCTATTCCCTCAGCCCCTCCTCCCTCAGCCCCTCCTCCCTCAGCCCCTCCTCCCTCAGCCCCTCCTCCCTCAGTCTCTCCTCCCTCAGCCCTTCCTCTCTCAGACCCTCCACCCTCAGCCTCTCCTCCCTCAGCCCCTCCTCCCTTAGCCCCTCCTCCCTCAGCGCCTCCTCCCTCCGCCCCTCCTCCCTAAGCCCCTCCTCCTTCAGCCCCTCTTTTCTCAGCCCCTCCTCCCTCAGCCTCTCCTTCCTCAGCCTTTTCTCCCTCAGCCCCTCCTCCCTCAGCCCATCCTCCCACAGCCCCTCCTCCATCAGCCCCTCCTCCCTCAGCGCCTCCTCCCTCCGCCACTCCTCCCTCAGCCCCTCCTCCCTCAGCCCCTCCTCTTTCAGCCCCTCCTCCCTCCGCCCCTCCTTCCTCAGCCCCTCCTCCCTCAGCCCCTCCTCCCTCAGCCCCTCCTCCCTCAGCCCCTCCTCCCTCAGCCCCTCCTCCCTCAGCCCCTCCTCCCTCAGCCCCTCTTCCCTCAGCCCCTCCTCCCTCAGCCCCTCCTCCTTCAGCCCCTCCTCCTTCAGCCCCTCCTCCCTAAGCCCCTCCTCCCTCAGCCCCTCCTCCCTAAGCCCCTCCTCCCTCAGCACCTCCTCCCTCAGCCCCTCCTCCCTCAGCCCCTCCTCCTTCAGCCCCTCCTCCCTCAGCCCCTCCTCCCTCAGCCCCTCCTCCCTCAGCCCCTCCTCCCTAAGCCCCTCCTCCCTCAGCCCCTCCTCCCTCAGCCCCTCCTCCCTCAGTCTCTCCTCCCTCAGCCCTTCCTCTCTCAGACCCTCCTCCCTCAGCCCCTCCTCCCTCAGCCCCTCCTCCCTCAGCCCCTCCTTCCTCAGCCCTTCCTTCCTCAGCCCCTTCTCCCTCATCCCCTCCTCTCTTAGCCCCTCCTCCCTCAGCCCCTCCTCCCTCAGTCTCTCCTCCCTCAGCCCTCCCTCTCTCAGACCATCCTCCCTCAGCCCCTCCTCCTTCAGTTCCTCCTCCCTCAGCGCCTCCTCCCTCCGCCACTCCTCCCTCAGCCCCTCCTCTTTCAGCCCCTCCTCCCTCAGCCCCTCCTCCCTCAGCCCCTCCTCCCTCAGCCCCTCCTCCCTCATTCTCTCCTGCCTCAGTCCTCCCTCTCTCAGACCCTCCTCCCTCAGCCCCTCCTCCCTCAGCCCCTCTTCCCTCAGCCCCTTCTTCCTCAGCCCTTCCCCCCTCAGCCCCTGCTCCCTCATCCCCTCCTCTCTTAGCCCCTCCTCCCTCAGCCCCTCCTCCCTCAGTCTTTCCTCCCTCAGCCCTTCCTCTCTCAGACCCTCCACCCTCAGCTCCTCCTCCCTCAGCCCCTCCTCCCTCGGCCCTCCTCCCTCAGCGCCTCCTCCCTCCGCCCCTCCTCCCTCAGCCCCTCCTCCTTCAGCCCCTCCTCCCTCAGCCCCTCCTCCCTCAGTCCCTCCTCCCTCAGCTCCTCCTCCTTCAGCCCCTCCTCCCTCAGCCCCTCCTCCGTCAGCCCTTCTTCCCTCAGCCCCTCCTCCCTCAGCCCCTCCTCCTTCTGCCCCTCCTCCCTCAGCCCCTCCTCCCTCAGCCCCTCTTCCCTCAGCCCCTTTTCCCTCAGCCCCTCCTCTCTCAGCCTCTCCTCCCTCAGCCCTTCCTCTCTCAGACCCTCAGCCCCTCCTCCCTCAGCCCCTCCTCTCTCAGTCCCTCCTCCCTCAGCCCTTATTCCCTCAGCCCCTCCTCCCTCAGCCCTTCCTCCCTCAGCCCCTCCTCCCTCAGCCCCTCCTCCTTCAGCCCCTCCTCCCTCAGCCCCGCCTCCCTCAGGCCCTCCTCCCTCCGTCCCTGCACCCTCAGCAACGCCTCTCTCAGTCTCTCCTCCCTCAGACGCTCCTCCCTCAGCCCCTCCTCCCTCAGCCACTCTTCCTTCAGCCCCTCCTCCCTCAGTCCCTCCTCCCTCAGCCCCTATTCCCTCAGCCCCTCCTCCCTCAGCCCCTCCTCCCTCAGCCCCTCCTCCCTCAGCCCCTCCTCCTTCAGCCCCTCCTCCCTCAGCCCCGCCTCCCTCAGGCCCTCCTCCCTCCGTCCCTGCACCCTCAGCAACGCCTCTCTCAGTCTCTCCTCCCTCAGACGCTCCTCCCTCAGCCCCTCCTCCCTCAGCCACTCTTCCTTCAGCCCCTCCTCCCTCAGTCCCTCCTCCCTCAGCCCCTATTCCCTCAGCCCCTCCTCCCTCAGCACCTCCTCCCTCAGCCCCTCCTCCCTCAGCCCCTCCTCCCTCAGTCTCTCCTCCCTCAGCCCTTCCTCTCTCAGACCCTCCACCCTCAGCCTCTCCTCCCTCAGCCCCTCCTCCCTTAGCCCCTCCTCCCTCAGCGCCTCCTCCCTCCGCCCCTCCTCCCTAAGCCCCTCCTCCTTCAGCCCCTCTTTTCTCAGCCCCTCCTCCCTCAGCCTCTCCTTCCTCAGCCTTTTCTCCCTCAGCCCCTCCTCCCTCAGCCCATCCTCCCACAGCCCCTCCTCCATCAGCCCCTCCTCCCTCAGCGCCTCCTCCCTCCGCCACTCCTCCCTCAGCCCCTCCTCTTTCAGCCTCTCCTCCCTCAGCCCCTCCTCCCTCAGCCCCTCCTCCCTCAGCCCCTCCTCCCTCAGTCCCTCCTCCCTCAGCCCCTATTCCCTCAGCCCCTCCTCCCTCAGCCCTTGCTCCCTCCGCTCCTCCTCCCTCAGCCCCTCCTCCTTCAGCCCCTCCTCCCCCAGCCCCGCCTCCCTCAGCCCCTCCTCCCTCCGTCCCTCCACCCTCAGCCCCGCCTCCCTCAGTCCCTCCTCCCTCAGCCCCTCCTCCTTCAGCCCCTCCTCCCTCAGCGCTTCCTCCCTCCGCCACTCCTCCCTCAGCCCCTCCTCTTTCAGCCCCTCCTCCTTCAGCCCCTCCTCCTTCAGCACCTCCTCCCTCAGCCCCTCCTCCCTCAGCACTTCCTCCCTCAGCCCCTCCTTCCTCAGCCCTTTCTCCCTCAGCCCCTCCTCCCTCAGTCTCTCCTCCCTCAGCCCTCCCTCTCTCAGACCATCCTCCCTCAGCCCCTCTTCCTTCAGCATCTCCTTCATCAGTTCCTCCTCCCTCAGCGCCTCCTCCCTCCGCCACTCCTCCCTCAGCCCCTCCTCTTTCAGCCCCTCCTCTCTCAGCCCCTCCTCCCTCAGCCCCTCCTCCCTCAGCCCCTCCATCCTCAGCCCTTTCTTCCTCAGCCCCTCCTCCCTCAGCCCCTCCTCCCTCAGCCCTTCCTCCCTCAGCCCCTCCTCCCTCAGCCCCTCCTCCCTCAGTCCCTCTTCCCTCAGCCCCTCCTCCCTCAGCCCCTCCTCGCTCAGCCCCTCCTCCCTTAGCCCCTCCTCCCTCAGCCTTTCCTTCCTCAGCTCCTCCTCCCTCAGCCCCTCCTCCTTCAGCCCCTCCTCCCTCAGCCCCGCCTCCCTCAGCCCCTCCTCCCTCCGTCCCTCCACCCTCAGCCCCGCCTCCCTCAGTCCCTCCTCCCTCAGCCCCTCCTCCTTCAGCCCCTTTTCCCTCAGCGCTTCCTCCCTCCGCCACTCCTCCCTCAGCCCCTCCTTCCTCAGCCCTTTCTCCCTCAGCCCCTCCTCCCTCAGTCTCTCCTCCCTCAGCCCTCCCTCTCTCAGACCATCCTCCCTCAGCCCCTCCTCCTTCAGCCCCTCCTCCTTCAGCCCCTCCTCCCTCAGCCCCTCCTCCCTCAGCCCTTCCTCCCTCAGCTCCTCCTTCCTCAGCCCCTCTTCCTTCAGCCCCTCCTCCCTCAGACCCGCCTCCCTCAGCCCCTCCTCCCTCCGTCCCTCCACCCTCAGCCCCGCCTCCCTCAGTCCCTCCTCCCTCAGCCCCTCCTCCTTCAGCCCCTTTTCCCTCAGCGCTTCCTCCCTCCGCCACTCCTCCCTCAGCCCCACCTTCCTCAGCTTTTTCTCCCTCAGCCCCTCCTCTTTCAGCCACTCCTCCCTCAGCCCCTCCTCCCTCAGCCCCTCCTCCCTCAGCCCCTCCATCCTCAGCCCTTTCTTCCTCAGCCCCTCCTCCCTCAGCCCCTCCTCCCTCAGCCCCTCCTCCCTCAGCCCCTCCTCCCTCAGCCCCTCCTCCCTCAGCCCCTCCTCCCTCAGTCCCTCTTCCCTCAGCCCCTCCTCCCTCAGCCCCTCCTCCCTCAGCCCCTCCTCCCTCAGCCCCTCCTCCCTCAGCCCTTCCTCCCTCAGCTCCTCCTCCCTCAGCCCCTCCTCCTTCAGCCCCTCCTCCCTCAGCCCCGCCTCCCTCAGCCCCTCCTCCCTCCGTCCCTCCACCCTCAGCCCCGCCTCCCTCAGTCCCTCCTCCCTTAGCCCCTCCTCCTTCAGCCCCTTTTCCCTCAGCGCTTCCTCCCTCCGCCACTCCTCCCTCAGCCCCTCCTTCCTCAGCCTCTCCTCCCTCAGCCCCTCCTCTCTCAGCCCCTCCTCCCTCAGCGCAACCTCCCTCCGCCCCTCCTCCCTAAGCCCCTCCTCCTTCAGCCCCTCCTCCCTCAGCCCCTCCTCCCTCAGCCCCTCCTTCTTCAGCCCTTTTTCCCTCAGCCCCTCCTCCCTCAGCCCCTCCTCCCTCAGCCCCTCCTCCTTCAGCCCCTCCTCCCTCAGCACCTCCTCCCTCCGCCACTCCTCCCCCAGCCCCTCCTCTTTCAACCTCTCCTCCCTCAGCCCCTCCTCCCTCAGCCCCTCGTCCCTCAGCCCCTCCTCCCTCAGTCCCTTCACCCTCAGCCCCTATTCCCTCAGCCCCTCCTCCCTCAGCCCTTCCTCCCTCAGCTCCTCCTCCCTCAGCCCCTCCTCCTTCAGCCCCTCCTCCCTCAGCCCCGCCTCCCTCAGCCCCTCCTCCCTCCGTCCCTCCACCCTCAGCCCCGCCTCCCTCAGTCCCTCCTCCCTCAGCCCCTCCTCCTTCAGCCCCTTTTCCCTTAGCGCTTCCTCCCTCCGCCACTCCTCCCTCAGCCCCTCCTTCCTCAGCCCTTTCTCCCTCAGCCCCTCCTCCCTCAGTCTCTCCTCCCTCAGCCCTCCCTCTCTCAGACCATCCTCCCTCAGCCCCTCCTCCTTCAGCCCCTCCTCCTTCAGTGACTCCTCCCTCAGCGCCTCCTCCCTCCCCCACTCCTCCCTCAGCCCCTCCTCTTTCAGCCCCTCCTCCCTCAGCCCCTCTTCCCTCAGCCCCTCCTCCCTCAGCCCCTCCTCCCTCAGTCCCTCCTCCCTCAGCCCCTCCTCCCTCAGCCCCTCCTCCCTCAGCCCCTCCTCCCTCAGCCCCTCCTCCCTCAGTCTCTCCCCCCTCAGCCCTCCCTCTCTCAGACCATCCTCCCTCAGCCCCTCCTCCTTCAGCCCCTCCTCCTTCAGTTCCTCCTCCCTCAGCGCCTCCTCCCTCCGCCACTCCTCCCTCAGACACTCCTCCGTCAGCCCCTCCTCCCTCATCCCCTCCTCCCCTCAGTCTTTCCTCCCTCAGCCCCTCCTCTTTCAGCCCCTCCTCCCTCAGCCCCTCCTCCCTCAGCACCTCCTCTCTCAGCCCCTCCTCACTCAGCCCCTCCTCCCTCAGCCCCTCCTCCCTCAGCCCCTCCTCCCTCAAACCCTCCTCCCTCAGCCCCTCCTCCCTCAGCCCCTCCTCCTTCAGCCCCTCCTCCCTCAGCCCCTCCTCCCTCAGCCCCTCCTCTTTCAGCCCCTCCTCCCTCCGCCCCTCCTTCCTCAGCCCCTCCTCCCTCAGCCCCTCCTCCTTCAGCCCCTCCTCCCTCAGCCCCTCCTCCCTCAGCCCCTCCTCCCTCAGCCCCTCCTCCCTAAGCCCCTCCTCCCTCAGCCCCTCCTCCCTCAGTCTCTCTTTCCTCAGCCCTTCCTCTCTCAGACCCTCCTCCCTCAGCCCCTCCTCCCTCAGCCCCTCCTCCCTCAGCCCCTCCTTCCTCAGCCCTTCCTCCCTCAGACACTCCTCCCTCAGCCCCTCCTCCCTCATCCCCTCCTCCCTCAGTCTCTCCTCCCTCGGCCCCTCCTCTTTCAGCCCCTCCTCCCTCCACCCCTCCTCCCTCAGCCCCTCCTCCCTCAGCCCCTCCTCCCTCAGCCCCTCCTCCCTCAGTCCCTCCTCCCTCAGCCCCTCCTCCTTCAGCCCCTCCTCCCTCAGCCCCTCCTTCCTCAGCCCCCCCTCCCTCAGCCCCTCCTCCCTCAGCCCCTCCTTCCTCAGCCCCTCATCCCTCAGCCCCTCCTCCCTCAGCCTCTTTTCCCTCAGTCTCTCTTCCCTCAGCCCCTCCTATTTCAGCAACTCCTCCCTCAGCCCTCTTCCCTCAGCCCCTCCACCCTCAGCCTTTCCTCCCTCAGCCTTTCCTCCCTCAGCCCCTCCTCCCTCAGCCCCTCCTCCCTCCGCCCCTCCTCCCTCAGCCCCTTATCGCTCAGCCCCTCCTCCCTCAGCCCTTCCTCCCTCAGCCCCTCCTCCCTCATCAACTCCTCCCTCAGTCTCTCCTCCCTCAGCCCTTCCTCTCTCAGCCCCTCCTCCCTCAGCCCCTCCTCCCTCAGCCCCTCCTCCCTCCGCCCCTCCTCCCTCAGCCTTTCCTCCCTCAGCCCCTCCTCCCTCAGCCCCTCCTCCCTCAGTCTCTCCTCCCTCAGCCCTTCCTCTCTCAGACCCTCCTCCCTCAGCCCCTCCTCCCTCAGCCCCTCCTCCCTCAACCCCTCCTTCTTCAGCCCTTCCTCCCTCAGACACTCCTCCCTCAGCCCCTCCTCCCTCATCGCCTCCTTCCTCAGCCCCTCCTCCCTGAGTCTCTCCTCCATCCAACCCTCCTCCCTCAGCCCCTCCTCCCTCCGCCCCTCCACCCTCAGCCCTTCCTCCCTCAGCCACTCCTCCCTCAGCCCCTCCTTCTTCAGCCCCTCCTCCCTCAGCCCCTCCTCCTTCAGCCCCTCCTCCCTCAGCCCCTCCTCCCTCAGCCCCTCCTCCCTCAGCCCCTCCTCCCTCAGCCCCTCCTCCCTCAGCCCCTCCTCCCTCAGCCCCTCCTCCCTCAGCCCCTCCTCCCTCAGCCCCTTTTCCCTCAGTCTCTCTTCCCTCAGCCCTTCCTCTTTCAGCCCCTCCTCCCTCAGCCCTCCTCCCTCAGCCCCTCCACCCTCAGCCTTTCCTCCCTCAGCCCCTCCTCCCTCAGCCCCTCCTCCCTCAGCCCCTCCTCTCTCCGCCCCTTCTCCCTCAGCCCATTATCCCTCAGCCAGTCCTCCCTCAGCCCCTCTTCCCTCAGCCCCTCCTCCCTCATCCCCTCCTCCCTCAGTCTCTCTCCTCCCTCAGCCCTTCCTCTCTCAGCCCCTCCTCCCTCAGCCCCTCCTCCCTCAGCCCCTCCTCCCTCCGCCCCTCCTCCCTCAGCCTTGCCTCCCTCAGCCCCTCCACCCTCAGCCTCTCCTCCCTCAGCCCCTCCTCCCTCAGCCCCTCCTCCCTCAGCTCCTCCTCCCTCAGTCTCTCCTCCTTCAGCCCTTCCTCTCTCAGACCCTCCTCCCTCAGCCCCTCCTCCCTCAGCCCTCCTCCCTCAGCCCCTCCTTCTTCAGCCCTTCCTCCCTCAGACACTCCTCCCTCAGCCCCTCCTCCCTCAGCCTCTCCTCCCTCAGCCCCTCCTCTCTCAGCCCCTCCTCCCTCAGCGCAACCTCCCTCCGCCCCTCCTCCCTAAGCCCCTCCTCCTTCAGCCCCTCCTCCCTCAGCCCCTCCTCCCTCAGCCCCTCCTTCTTCAGCCCTTTTTCCCTCAGCCCCTCCTCCCTCAGCCCCTCCTCCCTCAGCCCCTCCTCCTTCAGCCCCTCCTCCCTCAGCACCTCCTCCCTCCGCCACTCCTCCCCCAGCCCCTCCTCTTTCAACCTCTCCTCCCTCAGCCCCTCCTCCCTCAGCCCCTCGTCCCTCAGCCCCTCCTCCCTCAGTCCCTTCACCCTCAGCCCCTATTCCCTCAGCCCCTCCTCCCTCAGCCCTTCCTCCCTCAGCTCCTCCTCCCTCAGCCCCTCCTCCTTCAGCCCCTCCTCCCTCAGCCCCGCCTCCCTCAGCCCCTCCTCCCTCCGTCCCTCCACCCTCAGCCCCGCCTCCCTCAGTCCCTCCTCCCTCAGCCCCTCCTCCTTCAGCCCCTTTTCCCTCAGCGCTTCCTCCCTCCGCCACTCCTCCCTCAGCCCCTCCTTCCTCAGCCCTTTCTCCCTCAGCCCCTCCTCCCTCAGTCTCTCCTCCCTCAGCCCTCCCTCTCTCAGACCATCCTCCCTCAGCCCCTCCTCCTTCAGCCCCTCCTCCTTCAGTGACTCCTCCCTCAGCGCCTCCTCCCTCCCCCACTCCTCCCTCAGCCCCTCCTCTTTCAGCCCCTCCTCCCTCAGCCCCTCTTCCCTCAGCCCCTCCTCCCTCAGCCCCTCCTCCCTCAGTCCCTCCTCCCTCAGCCCCTCCTCCCTCAGCCCCTCCTCCCTCAGCCCCTCCTCCCTCAGCCCCTCTTCCCTCAGTCTCTCCCCCCTCAGCCCTCCCTCTCTCAGACCATCCTCCCTCAGCCCCTCCTCCTTCAGCCCCTCCTCCTTCAGTTCCTCCTCCCTCAGCGCCTCCTCCCTCCGCCACTCCTCCCTCAGACACTCCTCCGTCAGCCCCTCCTCCCTCATCCCCTCCTCCCCTCAGTCTCTCCTCCCTCAGCCCCTCCTCTTTCAGCCCCTCCTCCCTCAGCCCCTCCTCCCTCAGCACCTCCTCTCTCAGCCCCTCCTCACTCAGCCCCTCCTCCCTCAGCCCCTCCTCCCTCAGCCCCTCCTCCCTCAAACCCTCCTCCCTCAGCCCCTCCTCCCTCAGCCCCTCCTCCTTCAGCCCCTCCTCCCTCAGCCCCTCCTCCCTCAGCCCCTCCTCTTTCAGCCCCTCCTCCCTCCGCCCCTCCTTCCTCAGCCCCTCCTCCCTCAGCCCCTCCTCCTTCAGCCCCTCCTCCCTCAGCCCCTCCTCCCTCAGCCCCTCCTCCCTCAGCCCCTCCTCCCTAAGCCCCTCCTCCCTCAGCCCCTCCTCCCTCAGTCTCTCTTTCCTCAGCCCTTCCTCTCTCAGACCCTCCTCCCTCAGCCCCTCCTCCCTCAGCCCCTCCTCCCTCAGCCCCTCCTTCCTCAGCCCTTCCTCCCTCAGACACTCCTCCCTCAGCCCCTCCTCCCTCATCCCCTCCTCCCTCAGTCTCTCCTCCCTCGGCCCCTCCTCTTTCAGCCCCTCCTCCCTCCACCCCTCCTCCCTCAGCCCCTCCTCCCTCAGCCCCTCCTCCCTCAGCCCCTCCTCCCTCAGTCCCTCCTCCCTCAGCCCCTCCTCCTTCAGCCCCTCCTCCCTCAGCCCCTCCTTCCTCAGCCCCCCCTCCCTCAGCCCCTCTTCCCTCAGCCCCTCCTCCCTCAGCCCCTCATCCCTCAGCCCCTCCTCCCTCAGCCTCTTTTCCCTCAGTCTCTCTTCCCTCAGCCCCTCCTATTTCAGCAACTCCTCCCTCAGCCCTCTTCCCTCAGCCCCTCCACCCTCAGCCTTTCCTCCCTCAGCCTTTCCTCCCTCAGCCCCTCCTCCCTCAGCCCCTCCTCCCTCCGCCCCTCCTCCCTCAGCCCCTTATCGCTCAGCCCCTCCTCCCTCAGCCCTTCCTCCCTCAGCCCCTCCTCCCTCATCAACTCCTCCCTCAGTCTCTCCTCCCTCAGCCCTTCCTCTCTCAGCCCCTCCTCCCTCAGCCCCTCCTCCCTCAGCCCCTCCTCCCTCCGCCCCTCCTCCCTCAGCCTTTCCTCCCTCAGCCCCTCCTCCCTCAGCCCCTCCTCCCTCAGTCTCTCCTCCCTCAGCCCTTCCTCTCTCAGACCCTCCTCCCTCAGCCCCTCCTCCCTCAGCCCCTCCTCCCTCAACCCCTCCTTCTTCAGCCCTTCCTCCCTCAGACACTCCTCCCTCAGCCCCTCCTCCCTCATCGCCTCCTTCCTCAGCCCCTCCTCCCTGAGTCTCTCCTCCATCCAACCCTCCTCCCTCAGCCCCTCCTCCCTCCGCCCCTCCACCCTCAGCCCTTCCTCCCTCAGCCACTCCTCCCTCAGCCCCTCCTTCTTCAGCCCCTTCTCCCTCAGCCCCTCCTCCTTCAGCCCCTCCTCCCTCAGCCCCTCCTCCCTCAGCCCCTCCTCCCTCAGCCCCTCCTCCCTCAGCCCCTCCTCCCTCAGCCCCTCCTCCCTCAGCCCCTCCTCCCTCAGCCCCTCCTCCCTCAGCCCCTTTTCCCTCAGTCTCTCTTCCCTCAGCCCTTCCTCTTTCAGCCCCTCCTCCCTCAGCCCTCCTCCCTCAGCCCCTCCACCCTCAGCCTTTCCTCCCTCAGCCCCTCCTCCCTCAGCCCCTCCTCCCTCAGCCCCTCCTCTCTCCGCCCCTTCTCCCTCAGCCCATTATCCCTCAGCCAGTCCTCCCTCAGCCCCTCTTCCCTCAGCCCCTCCTCCCTCATCCCCTCCTCCCTCAGTCTCTCTCCTCCCTCAGCCCTTCCTCTCTCAGCCCCTCCTCCCTCCGCCCCTCCTCCCTCAGCCTTGCCTCCCTCAGCCCCTCCACCCTCAGCCTCTCCTCCCTCAGCCCCTCCTCCCTCAGCCCCTCCTCCCTCAGCTCCTCCTCCCTCAGTCTCTCCTCCTTCAGCCCTTCCTCTCTCAGACCCTCCTCCCTCAGCCCCTCCTCCCTCAGCCCTCCTCCCTCAGCCCCTCCTTCTTCAGCCCTTCCTCCCTCAGACACTCCTCCCTCAGCCCCTCCTCCCTCATCCCCTCCTTCCTCAGCCCCTCCTCCCTGAGTCTCTCCTCCATCCGCCCCTCCTCCCTCAGCCCCTCCTCCCTCAGCCCCTCCTTCCTCCGCCTCTCCTCCTTCAGCCCCTCCTCCCTCAGCCCCTCCTCCCTCAGTTTCTCTTCCCTCAGCCCCTCCTCTTTCAGCCCCTCCTCCCTCAGCCCCTCCTCCCTCAGCCCCTCCTCCCTCAGCATCTCCTCCCTCAGCCCCTCCTCCCTCAGCCCCTCTTCCCTCAGTCTCTCCTCCCTCAGCCCTTCTTCTCTCAGACCCTCCTCCCTCAGCCCCTCTTCCCTCAGCCTCTCCTTCCTCAGCCCTTCCTCCCTCAGACACTCCTCCCTCAGCCCCTCCTCCCTCATCCCCTCCTCCCTCAGTCTCTCCTCCCTCAGCCCCTCTTCTCTCAGCCCCTCCTCCCTCAGCCCCTCCTCCCTCAGCCCCTCCTCCCTCAGCCCCTCCTCCCTCAGCCCCTCCTCCCTCAGCCCCTCCTCTCTTAGACCCTCCTCCTTCAGCCCCTCCTCCCTCAGCCCCTCCTCCCTCAGCCCCTTCTCTCTTAGACCCTCCTCCCTCAGCCCCTCCTCCCTCAGCCCCTCCTTCCTCAATCTCTCTTCCCTGAGCCCCTCCTCTCTCTGACCCTCCTCCCTCAGGTCCTCCTCCCTGAGTCTCTCCTCCGTCCGCCCCTCCTCCCTCAGCCCCTCTTCCCTCCGCCCCTCCACCCTCAGCCCCTCCTCCCTCAGCCCCTCCTCCCTCAGCCCCTCCTCCTTCAGCCCCTCCTCCCTCAGCCCCTCCTTCCTCAGCCCCTCCTCCCTCATCCCCTCCTCCCTCAGCCCCTCCTTCCTCCGCCCCTCCTCCCTCAGCCCCTCCTCCCTCAGCCCCTCCTCCCTCAGTCTCTCTTCCCTCAGCCCCTTCTGTTTCAGCCCCTCCTCCCTCAGCCCCTCCTCCCTCAGCCCCTCCTCCCTCAGCCCCTCCTCCCTCAGCCCCTCCTCCCTCAGTCTCTCCTCCCTCAGCCCTTCTTCTCTCAGACCTCCTCCCTCAGCCCCTCTTCCCTCAGCCCCTCCTTCCTCAGCACTTCCTCCCTCAGACACTCCTCCCTCAGCCCCTCCTCCCTCATCCCCTCCTCCCTCAGTCTCTCCTCCCTCAGCCCCTCCACTTTCAGCCCCTCCCACCTCAGCCCCTCCTCCCTCAGCACCTCCTCCCTCAGTCCCTCCTCACTCAGCCCCTCCTCCCTCAGCCGCTCCTCCCTCAGCCCCTTCTCCCTCATTCTCTCTTCCTCAGCCCCTCCTCCCTCAGCCGTTCCTCTTTCAGCCCCTCCTCCCTCAGCCTCTCCTCCCTCAGCCCCTCCTCCCTCAGTCTCTCCTCCCTCAGCCCTTCCTCTCTCAGCCCCTCCTCCCTCAGCCCCTCCTCCCTCAGCCCCTCCTCCCTCCGCCCCTCCTCCCTCAGCCTTTCCTCCCTCAGCCCCTCCACCCTCAGCCTCTCCACCCTCAGCCTCTCCTCATTCAGCCCCTCCTCCCTCAGCCCCTCCTCCCTCAGCCGCTCCTCCCTCAGTCTCTCCTCCCTCAGCACTTCCTCTCTCAGACCCTCCTCCTTCAGCCCCTCCTCCCTCAGCCCCTCCTCCCTCAGCCCCTCCTCCCTCCGCCCCTCCACTCTCAGCCCCTCCTCCCTCAGCCCCTCCTCCCTCAGCCCCTCCTCCTTCAGCCCCTCCTCCCTAAGCCCCTCCTTCCTCAGCCCCTCCTCCCTCAACCCCTCTTCCCTCAGCCCCTCCTTCCTCCCGCTCTCCTCCTTCAGCTCCTCCTCCCTCAGCCCCTCCTCCCTCAGTCTCTCTTCCCTCAGCCCCTCCTCTTTCAGCCCCTCCTCCCTCAGCCCCTCTTCCCTCAGCTCCTCCTCCCTCAGTCTCTCCTCCCTCAGCCCTTCTTCTCTCAGACCCTCCTCCCTCAGCCCCTCTTCCCTCAGCCCCTCCTTCCTCAGCCCTTCCTCCCTCAGACACTCCTCCCTCAGCCCCTCCTCCCTCATCCCCTCCTCTCTCAGTCTCTCCTCCCTCAGCCCCTCCTCTTTCAGGCCCTCCTCCCTCAGCCCCTCCTCCCTCAGCCCCTCCTCCCTCAGCCCCTCCTCCCTCAGCCCCACCTCCCTCAGCCCCTCCTTCCTCAGCCCCTCCTCTCTTAGACCCTCCTCCCTCAGCCCCTCCTTCCTCAGCCCCTCCTCCCTCCGCCCCTCCTCCCTCAGCCTTTCCTCCCTCAGCCCCTCCACCCTCAGCCTCTCCACCCTCAGCCTCTCCTCATTCAGCCCCTCCTCCCTCAGCCCCTCCTCCCTCAGCCCCTCCTCCCTCAGTCTCTCCTCCCTCAGCACTTCCTCTCTCAGACCCTCCTCCTTCAGCCCCTCCTCCCTCAGCCCCTCCTCCCTCAGCCCCTCCTCCCTCCGCCCCTCCTCCCTCAGCCTTTCCTCCCTCAGCCCCTCCACCCTCAGCCTCTCCACCCTCAGCCTCTCCTCATTCAGCCCCTCCTCCCTCAGCCCCTCCTCCCTCAGCCCCTCCTCCCTCAGTCTCTCCTCCCTCAGCACTTCCTCTCTCAGACCCTCCTCCTTCAGCCCCTCCTCCCTCAGCCCCTCCTCCCTCAGCCCCTCCTCCCTCCGCCCCTCCACTCTCAGCCCCTCCTCCCTCAGCCCCTCCTCCCTCAGCCCCTCCTCCTTCAGCCCCTCCTCCCTCAGCCCCTCCTTCCTCAGCCCCTCCTCCCTCAACCCCTCTTCCCTCAGCCCCTCCTTCCTCCCGCTCTCCTCCTTCAGCTCCTCCTCCCTCAGCCCCTCCTCCCTCAGTCTCTCTTCCCTCAGCCCCTCCTCTTTCAGCCCCTCCTCCCTCAGCCCCTCCTCCCTCAGCTCCTCCTCCCTCAGTCTCTCCTCCCTCAGCCCTTCTTCTCTCAGACCCTCCTCCCTCAGCCCCTCTTCCCTCAGCCCCTCCTTCCTCAGCCCTTCCTCCCTCAGACACTCCTCCCTCAGCCCCTCCTCCCTCATCCCCTCCTCTCTCAGTCTCTCCTCCCTCAGCCCCTCCTCTTTCAGGCCCTCCTCCCTCAGCCCCTCCTCCCTCAGCCCCTCCTCCCTCAGATCCTCCTCCCTCAGCCCCACCTCCCTCAGCCCCTCCTTCCTCAGCCCCTCCTCTCTTAGACCCTCCTCCCTCAGCCCCTCCTCCCTCAGCCCCTCCTTCCTCAATCTCTCTTCCCTCAGCCCCTCCTCTCTCTGACCCTCCTCCCTCAGCCCCTCCTCCCTCAGCCCCTCCTCCCTCCAACCCCTCCACCCTCAGCCCCTCCTCCCTCAGCCCCTCCTCCCTCAGCCCCTCCTCCTTCAGCCCCTCCTCCCTCAGCCCCTCCTTTTCAGCCCCTCCTCCCTCATCCCCTCCTCCCTCAGCCCCTCCTTCCTCCGCCCCTCCTCCCTCAGCCCCTCCTCCCTCAGCCCCTCCTCCCTCAGTCTCTCTTCCCGTAGCCCCTCCTCTTTCAGCCCCTCCTCCCTCAGCCCCTCCTCCCTCAGCCCCTCCTCCCTCAGCCCCTCCTCCATCAGTCTCTCCTCCCTCAGCCCTTCTTCTCTCAGACACTCCTCCCTCAGCCCCTCTTCCCTCAGCCCCTCCTTCCTCAGCCCTTCCTCCCTCAGACACTCCTCCCTCAGCCCCTCCTCCCTCACCCCTTCCTCCCTAAGTCTCTCCTCCCCCAGCCCCTCCTCTTTCAGCCCCTCCCACCTCAGCCCCTCCTCCCTCAGCACCTCCTCCCTCAGCCCCTCCTCACTCAGCCCCTCCTCCCTCAGCCCCTCCTCCCTCAGCCCCTTCTCCCTCAGTCTCTCTTCCTCAGCCCCTCCTCCCTCAGCCCCTCCTCCCTCAGCCCTTCCTCCCTCAGCCCCTCCACCCTCAGCCTCTCCTCCCTCAGCCCCTCCTCCCTCAGTCCCTCCTCCCTCAGCCCCTCCTTCCTCAGCCTTTCCTCCCTCAGCCCCTCCTCCCTCAGCCCCTCCTCCCTCAGCCCCTCCTCCCTCAGCTCCTCCTCCCTCAGCCCCTCCTCCCTCCGCCCCTCCTCCCTCAGCCCCTCCTCCCTCAGCCCCTCCTCCCTCAGCCTCTCCTTCCTCATCCCCTCCTCCCTCAGTCTCTCCACCCTCAGCCCTTCCTCTCTCAGCCCCTCCTCCCTCAGCCCCTCCTCCCTCAGCCCTTCCTCCCTCAGCCCCTCCTCAATCAGTCTCTCCTCCCTCAGCCCATCCTCTCCCAGACCCTCCTTCCTCAGCCCCTCCTCCCTCAGCCCCTCCTCCCTCAGCCCCTCCTTCCTCAGCCCTTCCTCCCTCAGTCTCTCCTCCCTCAGTCTCTCCTCCCTCAGCCCCTCCTCTTTCAGCCCCTCCTCCCTCCGCCCCTCCTTCCTCAGCCCCTCCTCCCTCAGCCCCTCCTCCCTCAGCCCCTCCTCCCTCAGCCCCTCCTCCCTCAGCCCCTCCTTCCTCCGCCCCTCCTCCCTCAGCCTCTCCTCCCTCAGCCCCTTTTCCCTCAGTCTTTCTTCCCTCAGCCCCTCCTCTTTCAGCCCCTCCTCCCTCAGCCCCTCCTCCCTCAGCCCCTCCTCCCTCAGTCCCTCCTCCCTCAGCCCCTCCACCCTCAGAATTTCCTCCCTCAGCCCCTCCTCCCTCAGCCCCTCCTCCCTCCGCCCCTCCTCCCTCAGCCCCTCCTCCCTCAGCCCCTCCTCCCTCATCCCCTCTTCCCTCAGTCTCTCCTCCCTCAGCCCTTCCTCTCTCAGCCCCTCCTCCCCCAGCCCCACCTCCCTTAGCCACTCCTCCCTCCGCCCCTCCTCCCTCAGCCCCTCCTCCCTCAGCCCCTCCACCCTCAGCCTCTCCTCCCTCAGCCCTTCCTCCCTCAGCCCCTCCTCCCTCAGCCCCTCCTCCCTCAGTCGCTCCTCCCTCAGCCCTTCCTCTCTCAGACCCTCCTCCCTCAGCCCCTCCTCCCTCAGCCCGTCCTCCCTCAGCCCCTCCTTCCTCAGCCCTTCCTCCCTCAGACACTCCTCCCTCAGCCCCTCCTCCCTCATCCCCTCCTCCCTCAGTCTCTCCTCCCTCAGCCCCTCCTCCCTCAGCCCCTCCTCCTTCAGCCCCTCCTCCCTCAGCCCCTCCTTCCTCAGCCCCTCCTCCCTCAGCCCCTCTTCCCTCAGCCCCTCCTTCCTCCGCCCCTCCTCCCTCAGCCTCTCCTCCCTCAGCCCCTTTTCCCTCAGTCTCTCTTCCCTCAGCCCCTCCTCTTTCAGCCCCTCCTCCCTCAGCCCCTCCTCCCTCAGCCCCTCCTCCCTCAGTCCCTCCTCCCTCAGCCCCTCCACCCTCAGAATTTCCTCCCTCAGCCCCTCCTACCTTAGCCCCTCCTCCCTCAGCCCCTCCTCCCTCAGCCCCTCCTCCCTCCGCCCCTCCTCCCTCAGCCCCTCCTCCCTCAGCCCCTCCTCCCTCATCCCCTCCTCCCTCAGTCTCTCCTCCCTCAGCCCTTCCTCTCTCAGCCCCTCCTCCCCCAGCCCCTCCTCCCTCAGCCACTCCTCCCTCCGCCCCTCCTCCCTCAGCCCCTCCTCCCTCAGCCCCTCCACCCTCAGCCTCTCCTCCCTCAGCCCTTCCTCCCTCAGCCCCTCCTCCCTCAGCCCCTCCTCCCTCAGTCGCTCCTCCCTCAGCCCTTCCTCTCTCAGACCCTCCTCCCTCAGCCCCTCCTCCCTCAGCCCGTCCTCCCTCAGCCCCTCCTTCCTCAGCACTTTCTCCCTCAGACACTCCTCCCTCAGCCCCTCCTCCCTCATCCCCTCCTCCCTCAGCCCCTCCTCCCTCATTCCCTCCTCCCTCAGCCCCTCCTCCCTCAGCCCCTCCGTCCTGAGTCTCTCCTCCATCCGCCCCTCCTTCCTCAGCCCCTCCTCCCTCAGCCCCTCCTCCTTCAGCCCCTCCTCTCTCAGCCCCTCCTTCCTCAGCCCCTCCTCCCTCAGCCCCTCCTCCCTCAGCCCCTCCTTCCTCCGCCTCTCCTCCCTCAGCCCCTCCTCCCTCAGCCCCTCCTCCCTCAGTCTCTCTTCCCTCAGCCCCTCCTCTTTCAGCCCCTCCTCCCTCAGCCCCTCCTCCCTCAGCCACTCCTCCCTCAGCCCCTCCTCCCTCAGTCTCTCCTCCCTCAGACCCTCCTCCCTCAGCCCCTCTTCCCTCAGCCCCTCCTTCCTCAGCCCTTCCTCCCTCAGACACTCCTTCCTCAGCCCCTCCTCCTTCATCCCCTCCTCCCTCAGTCTCTCCCTCAGCCCCTCTTCTTTCAGCCCCTCCTCCCTCAGCCCCTCCTCCCTCAGCGCCTCCTCCCTCAGCCCCTCCTCACTCAGCCCCTCCTCCCTCAGCCCCTCCTCCCTCAACCCCTTCTCCCTCAGTCTCTCCTCCTCAGCTCCTCCTCCCTCAGCCCCTACTCCCTCAGCCCCTCCTCCCTAAGCCCCTCCACTCTCAGCGTCTCCTCCCTCAGCCCCTCCTC
This sequence comes from Nemotelus nigrinus, assembly GCA_947369275.1. NCBI lineage: Eukaryota > Metazoa > Arthropoda > Insecta > Diptera > Stratiomyidae > Nemotelus > Nemotelus nigrinus. The sequence goes on from OX376374.1 coordinate 93,509,483, forward strand.
CCTCAGCCCCACCACCCTCAGCCTTTCCTTCCTCAGCTCCTCCTCCCTCAGCCCCTCCTTCCTCAGCCCCTCCTCCCTCAGTCTCTCCTCCCTCAGCCCTTCCTCTTTCAGACCCTCCTCCCTCAGCCCCTCCTCCCTCAGCCCCTCCTCCCTCAGCCCCTCCTCCCTCAGCCCCTCCTTCCTCAGCCCTTCCTGCCTCAGACACTCCTCCCTCAGCCCCTCCTCCCTAATCCCCTCCTCCCTCAGTCTCTCCTCCCTCAGCCCCTCCTCTTTCAGCCCCTCCTCCCTCAGCCCCTCCTCCCTCAGCCCCTCCTCCCTCAGCCCCTCCTCCCTCAGTTCCTTCTCCCTTAGTCTCTCCTCCCTCAGCCCCTCCTCCCTCAGCCCCTCCTCCCTCAGCCCCTCTTCCCTCAGCCCCTCCTCCCTCAGCCCCTCCTTCCTCAGCCCCTCCTCCCTCAGTCTCTCCTCCCTCAGCCCTTCCTCTCTCAGACCCTCCTCCCTCAGCCCCTTCTCCCTCAGCCCCTCCTCCCTCAGCCCCTCCTCCCTCAGCCCCTCCTCCCTCAGCCCCTTCTCCCTCAGTCTCTCCTCCCTCAGCCCCTCCTCCCTCAGCCCCTCCTTCGTCAGCCCTTCCTTCCTCAGACACTCCTCCCTCAGCCCCTCCTTCCTCATTCCCTCCTCCCTCAGTCTCTCCTTCCTCAGCACCTCTTCTTTCAGCCCCTCCTCCCTCCGCCCCTCCTCTCTCAGCCCCTCCTCCCTCAGCCCCTCCTCCCTCAGTTCCTCCTCCTTCAGTCTCTCCTCCCTCAACCGCTCCTCCCTCAGCCCCTCCTCCCTCAGCCCCTCCTCCCTCAGCCCCTCCTCCCTCAGCCCCTCCTCCCTCCGCCCCTCCTCCCTCAGCCCCTCCTCCCTCAGCCCCTCCTCTCTCAGCCCCTCCTCCCTCAGCCCCTCCTCCCTCAGCCCCTCCTCCCTCAGTCTCTCCTCCCTCAGCCCTTCCTCTCTCAGACCCTCCTCCCTCAGCCCCTCCTCCCTCAGCCCCTCCTTCCTCAGCCCTTCCTCCCTCAGACACTCCTCCCTCAGCCCCTCCTCCCTCATTCCCTCCTCCCTCAGTCTCTCCTCCCTCAGCCCCTGCTCTTTCAGCCCCTCCTCCCTCAGCCCCTCCTCCCTCAGCCCCTCCTCCCTCAGCCCCTCCTCCCTCAGCCCCTCCTCCCTCAGTTCCTTCTCCCTTAGTCTCTCCTCCCTCAGCCCCTCCTCCCTCAGCCCCTCCTCCCTCAGCCCCTCTTCCCTCAGCCCCTCCTCCCTCAGCCCCTCCTTCCTCAGCCCCTCCTCCCTCAGTCTCTCCTCCCTCAGCCCCTCCTCCCTCAGCCCCTCCTTCCTCAGCCCTTCCTCCCTCAGACACTCCTCCCTCAGTCCCTCCTCCCTCATTCCCTCCTCCCTCAGTCTCTCCTCCCTCAGCCCCTGCTCTTTCAGCCCCTCCTCCCTCAGCCCCTCCTCCCTCAGCCCCTCCTCCCTCAGTTCCTCCTCCCTCAGTCTCTCCTCCCTCAGCCCCTCCTCCCTCAGCCCCTCCTCCCTCAGCCCCTCCTCCATCAGCCCCTCCTCCCTCAGCCCCTCCTCCCTCCGCCCCTCCTCCCTCAGCCCCTCCTCCCTAAGCCCCTCCTCCCTCAGCCCCTCCTCCCTCAGCCCCTCCTCCCTCAGCCCCTCCTCCCTCAGCCCCTCCTCCCTCAGTCTCTCCTCCCTCAGCCCTTCCTCTTTCAGACCCTCCTCCCTCAGCCCCTTCTCCCTTAGCCCCTCCTCCGTCAGCCCCTCCTTCCTCAGCCCTTCCTCCCTCAGACACTCCTCCCTCAGCCCCTCCTCCCTCATCCCCTCCTCCCTCAGTCTCTCCTCCCTCAGCCCCTCCTCTTTCAGCCCCTCCACCCTCAGCGTCTCCTCCCTCAGCCCCTCCTCCCTCAGCCCCTCCTCCCTCAGCCCCTCCACCCTCAGCCTTTCCTCCCTCAGCTCCTCCTCCCTCAGCCCCTCCTCCCTCAGCCCCTCCTCCCTCAGTCTCTCCTCCCTCAGCCCTTCTTCTCTCAGACCCTCCTCCCTCAGCCCCTCCTCCCTCAGCCCCTCCTCCCTCAGCCCCTCCTTCCTCAGCCCTTCCTCCCTCAGACACTCCTCCCTCAGCACCTCCTCCCTCATCCCCTCCTCCCTCAGTCTCTCCTCCCTCAGCCCCTCCTCTTTCAGCCCCTCCTCCCTCAGCCCCTCCTCCCTCAGCCCCTCCTCCCTCAGCCCCTCCTCCCTCAGCCCCTCCTCCCTCAGTTCCTCCTCCCTCAGTCTCTCCTCCCTCAGCCCCTCCTCCCTCAGCCCCAGTGTTGCCGTCAAGGAAAAACGAATCTCCCCAGAACTGTATCAAAAAGTCGCTAGATTTGTTAAAAACTCAACGAAAACAACCCTTTAGATGTCGCTAAATTTTTCAAATATGTGTAGACTTGATTTTGTTGCAATAAAAAGCAAGTGACTTATTTTTATTATTTATTTTACGTTTTAAATTCTATAAACGGCAAAATAACATCATTGTAGGTATCATCTTCGTCGGAATGTCCTAATGATGTCATAGAAACGGGATGTGCAGCGGAAGTTGATGATTGAAAGGTCGAAGTCGAAGCGAATGGCGCGCTTGTACTTGTCTCTTTAATTGTTTTTGAAATGTTGCTTAAAACATCCTCAGGTATGTTGTAGGAGTGGCAATTTTGCTTTAAAATTTTAAGTTGGTTTCGTATAAGTAGAATGGAATTTAAAGTTTTTGATGCCATCTTGTTTCGCAACTTGGTTTTTATTATGCTCATTTGACTGAACATTCGCTCGACTTCTGCGTTGGAATGTGGCAATGACAAAACTGTGATTGCCAAGTCTGATATATCTTTGTAGGTATTAAGCCCTGCGGCGTCTTTGTATTTAAGAACTTGTACCCAAAACTTTACAGTATCTGTTGTTTCGTTCCATTTCACAAAATGAATACAGTGCCATTGCTGTAAAATCTTTTCTATTTTGTCTTCTTTAAAAACAAATTCCACAGCAAGTTCAGCAATAGTTTTAAAGTATTTTCTATAGACAATTGGGTCATTTTTTCAAGAGCCATGTAATTATTGGGCAAACGGTTTTTGTAACTCTTTTGCCAGTTTTATGGTGAAATCAATACACCCCTTTCCTAACTGTTTCTACTGTTTGAGGTGGCACACTAGTATTAACAACATGAGACTCAAACATGTACCCTAGGTACGGCACTGGGTTTAGATGCTTTTCAATTTTGACAGTCAAATAATCTTCGTCAGTTCTTACAGCGTTCGGAATCAAAAGCCTGTTGCATACTGATTGCAATAAGTACATTAGCGAAGTAAGCATTTTGACAGGGTCAATATTCTCTCCTTCAAAAACTTTAATTGCCGTTTGAACATCATTTAAAATACTTTTCAGGTAAAAAAAATGCAAACGGTTAGCTTCGGCTTTGTACATTTCACTCAACAAATTTGATGTGTGGCAGTCATTTTTATTAAAAACAAAATGTGTCTTAAGCTCTTCCCACTGTGTCAAAATACGAACAACAGTCGGTTCTATAGAGAGCCAGCGAGTATCACAAACTTAAAGGATTTTTAGAGGCTCTTCTCCGCAGTTAATCCGACTATATATTTCTTTATATTGCTGTTGACGCTTTGATGAAGTCGAAAACCACTTATCATGACCTCTATATGTTGTGGCATAGTTTGACGTGATGCATGACTGACGATTAATTGTAAAGAATGGCAAATGCATCTTATGAGGACTAAATTGGGCAGACTGTATTGCATTTTTAGTATTGTGTAAACGCTATTGTAGCGCCCTGTCATTACGGCAGCGTTATCAGTTCCAAGTCCGACCAAATTGTATAGAGGTAAATTATGAGCTTTTAGGGAATTCACCAAAGATGAGATGAGGCCATTTGCATCAGCATGTTCCACAGGCTCAAGAGATAGAAACGCAGACACTATGGCATTTTGTGAGTCACTGAAATACCTAACAGTTATCCCCATGAATTTGGGGTTGAAAACTGATGTCTTTGATATTGGTTAGTATACACACTGTTTAATATTTTACCTAAAAATCAAGCCTCACAAAGCCCATTGTACAAGTTTGCTTATCTTTTATAAATAAAAACTAATACTTGTAACTCTAACCGAGATTAAATAAAGTAAAAAAATTAATTTCTCAATATGCAGGTTTATCATGACAGAAGAGTCCTTTTGAAAAAGAGAACGTTTTTTATCTTTACTAATACGAAAAATTTAGTACACGGTTGAGTGACTGCTTTTGAATTCAAATTGAAAGTGTATGAAGGTATTACTTCTTTCAATGATAGAGACTAGGTGCTTTTCATTCAGTTTTTTAAAAACCGTGCCCAGAAACCGTAGTGGATTTGTGGGCTTGTAGCGTGTGGAGCTTGCGGATTTTTAGCTAATGGGAACCTTTGAGGATACTCGCTAGGAAGGTGTGTGGAAAAGGACGTCAGTTTGATACCGCAAATTTATTTAAAAGAAAGGATTGGTGCATGCTGGTCCGAAATTGAGCCGTATTGTCTAAAAATTGTAACAAATAAAAAATGTAATCGAATTTTAGTGCCATTCAAAATAAAGGAGTCTACACTAGTTATTTAATCAAACAAAAAGAGATACGAACTAAATATGTTTTTTTGTACTTTATAATCATTGTTTCAAAAAAAATCTCATAAAATCGGTCAATCTGCACTAAGTTCAAAAAAAATCGTAGCAATGGTAAATCCATAAATATTGACATTCTGCTATTGTAGGCCCGAATTTTTACCTTCTGTGCCATCAGAGATTAAATAATTTTAAATTAATATATTATCTGAAAAATATATCGAAGTTTTTTTAAAATATAGCCATGGCGAAGTTTTAGCTCGCTCAGAAAAAATGCACATTGTGCAAAGCAGCTGAAAAGAAATAAATGAAAATTGCCTACAGCCATGTTAATGTCCAGCACTGATAATACCGGGGACCAAATGCGGCGTGCAATAACACTGTTTAATTTGTCTAGATCAAAATTTTCAAAATTTACTTTGAAAAATGGAGCTGTTTAAATTCAAATATAATATAAAGCTAATAGACGAATGATAAATCGAGTCGCAACAAAGAGCGGATGGAAAGTGCCTAGTTTCCGCTGTGAAAAGAATCTCATTAGAATCTTATACGAGTCTTATAAGAATCTTCTAAGGTGCTTATGAGAATCTTATAAGATTCGTATGAGCATTTTATAAGGTTATTGTAAGAACCTGATAATATTCGTATAAGATTCTTATAAGATGCTAATAAGATTCTTATAAGATGCAAATAAAAATCTTATAAGGTTCCAATAAGATTCCAATAAGATTCCAATAAGTTTCTAATAAGATTCTAAATAGATTCTACTAAGATTTTAAAAAGATTCTAATTAGATTCTTATAAGATCCAATAAGATTCCAACAAGATTCCAATAAGATTCCAACAAGATCCAATTAGATTCCAATTAGATTCCAATTAGATTCCAATTGGATTCCAATTGGATTCTTATAAGATTCCAATTAGATTCCAATTGGATTCCAATTAGATTCCAATTAGATTCCAATTCGATTCCAATTAGATTCTTATAAGATTCTTATAAGATTCCAATTAGATTCTTATAAGATTCCAATTGGATTCCAATTAGATTCCAATTGGATTCCAATTGGATTCCAATTAGATTCTTATAAGATTCTTATAAGATTCCAATTAGATTCCAATTGGATTCCAATTGGATTCCAGTTGGATTCCAATTGGATGCCAATTGGATGCCAATTGGATTAGATTAGATTCTTATAAGATTCCAATAAGATTCCAATAAGATTCCAATAAGATTCTTATAAGATAAGATTGGATTCCAATTGGATTCCAATTGGATTCCAATTAGATTCTTATAAGATTCTTATAAGATTCTTATAAGATTCCAATTAGATTCTTATAAGATTCCAATTGGATTCCAATTAAATTCCAATTGGATTCCAATTGGAATCCAATTAGATTCTTATAAGATTCCAATTGGATTCCAATAATATTCTTATAAGATTCCAATTAGATTCCAATTGGATTCCAATTGGATTCCAATTGGATTCCAATTAGATTCCAATTAGATTCTTGTAAGATTTCAATTAGATTCTTATAAGATTCCAATTAGATTCTTATAAGATTGGATTCCAATTGGATTCCAATAAGATTCTTATAAGATTCCATTCAGATTATTCCCGAATTCAATATTAGATGCCAATTGGATTCCAATTAGATTCCAATTAGATTCTTATAAGATTCTTATAAGATTCTTATAAGATTCCAATTAGATTCTTATAAGATTCCAATTGGATTCCAATTAGATTCCAATTGGATTCCAATTGGATTCCAATTAGATTCTTATAAGATTCCAATTGGATTCCAATTGGATTCCAATTGGATTCCAATTGGATTCCAATTGGATTCCAATTGGATTCCACTTAGATTCCAATTGGATTCCAATTGGATTCCAATTAGATTCCAATTAGATTCTTATAAGATTCCAATTAGATTCTTATAAGATTCCAATTAGATTCCAATTGGATTCCAATTAGATTCCAATTGGATTCCAATTGGATTCCAATTAGATTCCAATTAGATTCCAATTGGATTCCAATTAGATTCCAATTAGATTCTTATAAGATTCCAATTGGATTCCAATTGGATTCCAATTGGATTCCAATTAGATTCCAATAAGATTCCAATTGGATTCCAATTAGATTCCAATTAGATTCTTACAAGATTCCAATTGGATTCCAATTGGATTCCAATTAGATTCCAATTGGATTCCAATTAGATTTTTATAAGATTCCAATAAGATTCCAATAAGATTCTTATAAGATTCTAATTAAATTCCAATTAGATTCCAATTAGATTCCAATTAGATTCCAATTAAATTCCAATAAGATTGTTATAAGATTCCAACAAGACTCCAATAAGATTCCAATAAGATACCAATTCGATTCTTATAAGATTCCAATTGGATTCCAATTGGGTTCCAATTAGATTCCAATTAGATATGTTTATTAGATTCCAATAAGATTGTTATAAGATTCCAACAAGATTCCAATAAGATAAGATCCCAATAAGATCCCAATAAGATAAGATCCCAATAAGATCCGAATAAGATCCAATGAGATTCCAATTCTAACGTCCGTCGATTCATCTACTATGACGCTATATCTTTGGCTACCAATATAATTTATTATATTTTCTCTGAAATGTGGCGCAAGGACTTGATTGATGATCTGAGTGCATTTTGTTCTATGTAGTTTTTTGTCAGCGGTTTTTGAGTCTGCGAACACATTCTTACATAGATCTATCAGATGATCTATTTGCGATATGGCACTATGTTCCGCGATGTATAAAGCGAGCTTACCTTCAGCTTTTGGGTGGCATCTGTTTACTTTAGTGGCTGGTGCGAAGCATATTTGTTGGTTTTTTGAAAGTATTTCACATTTTTGTTTATGTTTTTTTGCATCTGCATGTTTTTTCAAATCGTTCAAATTAGCGAAAATTTCACTGTGGCAAAACGAACAAAACGCTTTGGTTGGATCACGCATCACAGGTTTCAGCCACATTTTGAACTCTTGTTGTTGCTCCCACTCCGTTCTATATTTTTGAGCGTACACCTTTCTTTTAAGAGGAATATCCATTTCAAACACCTAACGATAATTTAAACTATAAATTCAACGATTCAATTTAGACTTAATTCTCACCTCACTAGTTCTCACTTAAGTTTTTCTCCGTTTGGAATGGGTCACAAACTTAATTTCTACGACTTTCGACCGTAGGCGATTTGAAAATATATATAAAGCAATTAATTGCCGTGATCTTTTTCTACTAATTAGTACTTGCGAGTACTTGGTAGTAGATCATGAAAAGAGCGCTATTTTCCTTGGCCTAAGTATATTCTAAGCAAAGATTCCAACCATAGCAGAGATTCTGCATTCAAATGCTAACGAACTTTTAAATAAATGCTAAAAGTGGTGCGTAAAAATTATCACATTCTATAGAAAATGTTATGTCAGCATACAGAAAATTGCCTAATTTCCCTCTCTTCGAAATTTCTGAGCTTTTTTGAATTTTAACGTAGCCAAATTTTTCAACATAGCATGTAAACTATCAAAGCCATCTATTTTATATAATTCACCACCTGGGGCAAAAGACGGTGTAAGTACAAGGTATCTAGTCGGGAACAAAAGCATGTGTAGATTGTAGTAACCAAAAGTACTAGTGAGTACTAAATAGTATGAGTGGAACACAGGCAATAATAAGCGCGATGCAGTGACAATGTGGATAGGGAAATTCCCGAAAATTGTCTCCGCTTAGTGTAAAAAACTGATGCAATAATGAATGGTGGACAATTCCGACAGAGATGGTGATATGTGATCAACTTCAGGATAAAATGGTAAAGAGAAATGTTTGAAAAATCGTGGGGTTATCTGATGTTCTTAATAGTGACTTGTAAATTAGTGTTAAGAGTTTAAAATATCTAAAATCACTGATTTTTTTGTCTAAAAGATTTGTATTTAAACCACTTAATGCTGAGCTAAATCTAAAACTTGAAAAGTCCCCAAAAGTCGTTAGATTTTATTAAGTCGCTAAAACGTAAAATAATGTCGCTAAAATCAACAAAATACCGCTAAAACTAGCGACAAAGTCGCTAAAACGGCAACACTGCTCAGCCCCTCCTCCCTCAGCCCCTCTTCCCTCAGCCCCTCCTCCCTCAGCCCCTCCTCCCTCCGCCCCTCCTCCCTCCGCCCCTCCTCCCTCAGCCCCTCCTCCCTCAGCCCCTCCTCCCTCAGCCCCTCCTCCCTCAGCCCCTCCTCCCTCAGCCCCTCCTCCCTCAGTCTCTCCTCCCTCAGCCCTTCCTCTCTCAGACCCTCCTCCCTCAGCCCCTCCTCCCTCAGCCCCTCCTCCCTCAGCCACTCCTTCGTCAGCCCTTCCTCCCTCAGAAACTCCTCCCTCAGCCCCTCCTTCCTCATTCCCTCCTCCCTCAGTCTCTCCTCCCTCAGCCCCTCCACCCTCAGCCCCTCCTCTATCAGCTCCTCCTCCCTCAGCCCCTCCTCCCTCAGCCCCTCCTCCCTCAGTCTCTCCTCCCTCAGCCCTTCTTCTCTCAGACCCTCCTCCCTCAGCCCCTCCTCCCTCAGCCCCTCCTCCCTCAGCCCCTCCTTCCTCAGCCCTTCCTCCCTCAGACACTCCTCCCTCAGCACCTCCTCCCTCATCCCCTCCTCCCTCAGTCTCTCCTCCCTCAGCCCCTCCTCTTTCAGCCCCTCCTCCCTCAGCCCCTCCTCCCTCAGCCCCTCCTCCCTCAGCCCCTCCTCCCTCAGTTCCTCCTCCCTCAGTCTCTCCTCCCTCAGCCCCTCCTCCCTCAGCCCCAGTGTTGCCGTCAAGGAAAAACGAATCTCCCCAGAACTGTATTAAAAAGTCGCTAGATTTGTTAAAAACTCAACGAAAACAACCCGCTAGATGTCGTTAAATTTTTCAAATATGTGTAGACTTGATTTTGTTGCAATAAAAAGCAAGTGACTTATTTTTATTATTTATTTTACGTTTTAAATTCTATAAACGGCAAAATAACATCATTGTAGGTATCATCTTCGTCGGAATGTCCTAATGATGTCATAGAAACGGGATGTGCAGCGGAAGTTGATGATTGAAAGGTCGAAGTCGAAGCGAATGGCGCGCTTGTACTTGTCTCTTTAATTGTTTTTGAAATGTTGCTTAAAACATCCTCAGGTATGTTGTAGGAGTGGCAATTTTGCTTTAAAATTTTAAGTTGGTTTCGTATAAGTAGAATGGAATTTAAAGTTTTTGATGCCATCTTGTTTCGCAACTTGCTTTTTATTATGCTCATTTGACTGAACATTCGCTCGACTTCTGCGTTGGAATGTGGCAATGACAAAACTGTGATTGCCAAGTCTGATATATCTTTGTAGGTATTAAGCCCTGCGGCGTCTTTGTATTTAAGAACTTGTACCCAAAACTTTACAGTATCTGTTGTTTCGTTCCATTTCACAAAATGAATACAGTGCCATTGCTGTAAAATCTTTTCTATTTTGTCTTCTTTAAAAACAAATTCCACAGCAAGTTCAGCAATAGTTTTAAAGTATTTTCTATAGACAATTGGGTCATTTTTTCAAGAGCCATGTAATTATTGGGCAAACGGTTTTTGTAACTCTTTTGCCAGTTTTATGGTGAAATCAATACACCCCTTTCCTAACTGTTTCTACTGTTTGAGGTGGCACACTAGTATTAACAACATGAGACTCAAACATGTACCCTAGGTACGGCACTGGGTTTAGATGCTTTTCAATTTTGACAGTCAAATAATCTTCGTCAGTTCTTACAGCGTTCGGAATCAAAAGCCTGTTGCACACTGATTGCAATAAGTACATTAGCGAAGTAAGCATTTTGACAGGGTCAATATTCTCTCCTTCAAAAACTTTAATTGCCGTTTGAACATCATTTAAAATACTTTTCAGGTAAAAAAAATGCAAACGGTTAGCTTCGTCTTTGTACATTTCACTCAACAAATTTGATGTGTGGCAGTCATTTTTATTAAAAACAAAATGTGTCTTAAGCTCTTCCCACTGTGTCAAAATACGAACAACAGTCGGTTCTATAGAGAGCCAGCGAGTATCACAAACTTTAAGGATTTTTAGAGGCTCTTCTCCGCAGTTAATCCGACTATATATTTCTTTATATTGCTGTTGACGCTTTGATGAAGTCGAAAACCACTTATCATGACCTCTATATGTTGTGGCATAGTTTGACGTGATGCATGACTGACGATTAATTGTAAAGAATGGCAAATGCATCTTATGAGGACTAAATTGGGCAGACTGTATTGCATTTTTAGTATTGTGTAAACGCTATTGTAGCGCCCTGTCATTACGGCAGCGTTATCAGTTCCAAGTCCGACCAAATTGTATAGAGGTAAATTATGAGCTTTTAGGGAATTCACCAAAGATGAGACGAGGCCATTTGCATCAGCATGTTCCACAGGCTCAAGAGATAGAAACGCAGACACTATGGCATTTTGTGAGTCACTGAAATACCTAACAGTTATCCCCATGAATTTGGGGTTGAAAACTGATGTCTTTGATATTGGTTAGTATACACACTGTTTAATATTTTACCTAAAAATCAAGCCTCACAAAGCCCATTGTACAAGTTTGCTTATCTTTTATAAATAAAAACTAATACTTGTAACTCTAACCGAGATTAAATAAAGTAAAAAAATTAATTTCTCAATATGCAGGTTTATCATGACAGAAGAGTCCTTTTGAAAAAGAGAACGTTTTTTATCTTTACTAATACGAAAAATTTAGTACACGGTTGAGTGACTGCTTTTGAATTCAAATTGAAAGTGTATGAAGGTATTACTTCTTTCAATGATAGAGACTAGGTGCTTTTCATTCAGTTTTTTAAAAACCGTGCCCAGAAACCGTAGTGGATTTGTGGGCTTGTAGCGTGTGGAGCTTGCGGATTTTTAGCTAATGGGAACCTTTGAGGATACTCGCTAGGAAGGTGTGTGGAAAAGGACGTCAGTTTGATACCGCAAATTTATTTAAAAGAAAGGATTGGTGCATGCTGGTCCGAAATTGAGCCGTATTGTCTAAAAATTGTAACAAATAAAAAATGTAATCGAATTTTAGTGCCATTCAAAATAAAGGAGTCTACACTAGTTATTTAATCAAACAAAAAGAGATACGAACTAAATATGTTTTTTTGTACTTTATAATCATTGTTTCAAAAAAAATCTCATAAAATCGGTCAATCTGCACTAAGTTCAAAAAAAATCGTAGCAATGGTAAATCCATAAATATTGACATTCTGCTATTGTAGGCCCGAATTTTTACTTTCTGTGCCATCAGAGATTAAATAATTTTAAATTAATATATTATCTGAAAAATATATCGAAGTTTTTTTAAAATATAGCCATGGCGAAGTTTTAGCTCGCTCAGAAAAAATGCACATTGTGCAAAGCAGCTGAAAAGAAATAAATGAAAATTGCCTACAGCCATGTTAATGTCCAGCACTGATAATACCGGGGACCAAATGCGGCGTGCAATAACACTGTTTAATTTGTCTAGATCAAAATTTTCAAAATTTACTTTGAAAAATGGAGCTGTTTAAATTCAAATATAATATAAAGCTAATAGACGAATGATAAATCGAGTCGCAACAAAGAGCGGATGGAAAGTGCCTAGTTTCCGCTGTGAAAAGAATCTCATTAGAATCTTATACGAGTCTTATAAGAATCTTCTAAGGTGCTTATGAGAATCTTATAAGATTCGTATGAGCATTTTATAAGGTTATTGTAAGAACCTGATAATATTCGTATAAGATTCTTATAAGATGCTAATAAGATTCTTATAAGATGCAAATAAAAATCTTATAAGGTTCCAATAAGATTCCAATAAGATTCCAATAAGTTTCTAATAAGATTCTAAATAGATTCTACTAAGATTTTAAAAAGATTCTAATTAGATTCTTATAAGATCCAATAAGATTCCAACAAGATTCCAATAAGATTCCAACAAGATCCAATTAGATTCCAATTAGATTCCAATTAGATTCCAATTGGATTCCAATTGGATTCTTATAAGATTCCAATTAGATTCCAATTGGATTCCAATTAGATTCCAATTAGATTCCAATTCGATTCCAATTAGATTCTTATAAGATTCTTATAAGATTCAATTCAATTCAATTCAATTCAATTAATTTATTGATCACAAAATTCATAAAAACGGAAAGGCTTACATACTATAATTAACCTGTGTAGTAGCCTCCTTATAAGCATCGCTTGTGCAAGGAGGCCTATTCAACTCTTAGGTCTATGTCTTATCTGTTATGGTTAACACTTAGATCTAATTAACAATTTATAGATAGAAGATTAGTTACAATGTGGACTTAAATAAAATTAAAAGTTGCTTTAAATTCTTCATTAGATAGTGTTAGGAGCCATTTTTTCACATTAAATTTGAATCTTTCAAACGGATTAATACCCTTTAAATACTCAGGGAGTTTATTAAAACACTTAGGTCCAATGTAGGAAACAGATTTTTGTGTTTGTGTTTTACGGCAAGCGGGAACTACCATATTATTACGGTTTGTTCTTGTGGCGAGGTAATCTTGAGCATTGTTGGGTTTTACATACTTGTAGGTATAAAAGAGAGTAGCGGCTAAGTAAAGTTTTTTAATATCAAAAACTTTTGCTATGGCGAAGAGCTCAGCTGTCGGAAATCTACGGGGCAATTGGAAGATTACTTTTAGAATCTGTCTTTGCGTTGACTTTAAGTTTGTGAGGTGGGTAGAAAAGGTGCCACCCCAGGCAGCAATGGCGTATTGCAGACCAGATTGGACTAGCGCATAATATATAGTTTTTAGTTGATCTATCGTCAATAAATCCCTTAAAGAATAAAAAATGTGTATGCTTCGCCTTAACTTAGCGTTAACTTCTTCTGTGTGATTATTCCATTTGAGATTACTATCGATAGTCACCCCTAGATATTTGGCATGGTCTACAACACGGATTGCTTTACATTTGGCGTTACATGCAATGTTGTCTCCATGCCTACAGTTTTGGTCGTGTAAAGGAAGAATACGTGCGTTAGGCTGACCTGTAGTTGTGAGAGAAAACGCAATTATGTTAGTTTTATCTGTATTTAGTTTGAGGTGGTGATTGCGTAACCACCTTAGTACATTATCCATGTGAACTTGGCATAACCTGAAACTCTCTGCCCAGCTTGGGGCCGAAATCAGCATTACCGTGTCGTCAGCAAAGGATATTATTTTACTATTAACTGCACTTTTGTTCAAATTGCAAAGATCATTTACATAAATGAGGAATAACAATGGTGAAAGGACAGTCCCTTGTGGTAAACCTACATCGGATTTGAAACACCAGTCACTATAAGCGTTGTTAGCTTTGACTCTTTGTTGCCTTTGGCTTAGGTATGAGCTCAGTAATTTTAGGGGTTTACCTATGATGCCAATCGCACTCAGTTTTTTTAACAGCAGGTTTTTGGGTACCGTGTCGAATGCTTTCTTTATGTCCATAAATACAGCTAAAGGCTTATTATTGATGTCGATTTCAGAATACAAGAAGCTTATGACCTTTAGTACTGCATCCTCTGTACCTAATTTTTCTTGAAACCCGTATTGGTTTATAGATAGTACATTGTTTTCCGTCAAGTATTTAGTTAATCTATTTTTTATACATCGTTCAAATATTTTTGCAAGTATGGGTAGAAGCGATATGGGTCTGTAGTTATTCACGTCCTGCCGATTTCCTCCTTTGAATATAGGGATAACAATAGCTTTTTTGAAGTCAGACGGAAAGGTTCCTTCATTTAGACATTTATTGAGCAGTTTCGTCAAGGGGGATATAATGTTATTTTTAATTGATTGAATTGTTCTATTACTTAAACTGTCCCAACCTGGAGATGACTGCTTTTTAAATGAACTTATTACAGTATGCAGTTCATTACTGCCTATTTTGTGAAGGTGAAAGTGAGAGAGGATGGTATTTGTGGTTGGTGAAACGTCTTCGCTGTTGTTATCAAAATTCTTTGCTATTTGCTCTCCTATGTTTATGAAATAATTGTTGAAATGTTTAGCAAGGGATGTGTTCTTTACACTCTCAGATGATGAAGCTAGCTCGGGATGAAGTGTGTCAACTAAACTCAATGGAATATTTTTGGGAATCTTACTATTTGTCATATCATTAACTATTTCCCATAACTTCTTGTTGTTATTAGCGTTGTTGATTTGTTTTTGGTACCAATTTCTCTTAGCTGCTGTTTTGATGGCATTTAATTTATTTCTATATTTAATGTAGTAAGCTTTTAGGTCGGTGTTGAATGGTTGCCTGTTGATTCTTTTTTTTATTTCGTCTCTTTTCCTTATTGATACAATTATACCCACAGTAATCCAATGCTTCAGGGGTGTGAGTTTTTTCGGGATCAATTTGGAAGTTGTAGATTGCTTGATTGTGTTGCAGATAGACTGTATAAATTTATGAGTAGATAAGTTAGCATCATCATCACTATTGATAACTAGGTCCCAATCGATTAGTCCAAGTTTCCTTTTTACTTCATTAAAATTAGTTATATGGGTCGTTTGTCTACTTACTGAGTTGGTATTTGATTCCTGGCAGTTAATTTGAACTTTAATTAGAGTTGTGAAATGATCTGTTATTGAGTTTTGTAGAATAATAGGTGTAGCATGGCACTGGGGGGAGTTACTCCTATTCCAATTAGATTCTTATAAGATTCCAATTGGATTCCAATTAGATTCCAATTGGATTCCAATTGGATTCCAATTAGATTCTTATAAGATTCCAATTGGATTCCAATTAGATTCCAAAAAGATTCTCTTAAGATTCTTATAAGATTCCAATTAGATTCCAATTGGATTCCAATTGGATTCCATTTGGATTCCAATTGGATGCCAATTGGATGCCAATTGGATTAGATTAGATTCTTATAAGATTCCAATAAGATTCCAATAAGATTCCAATAAGATTCTTATAAGATAAGATTGGATTCCAATTGGATTCCAATTGGATTCCAATTAGATTCTTATAAGATTCTTATAAGATTCCAATTAGATTCTTATAAGATTCCAATTGGATTCCAATTAGATTCCAATTGGATTCCAATTGGAATCCAATTAGATTCTTATAAGATTCCAATTGGATTCCAATAATATTCTTATAAGATTCCAATTAGATTCCAATTAGATTCCAATTAGATTCTTGTAAGATTTCAATTAGATTCTTATAAGATTCCAATTAGATTCTTATAAGATTGGATTCCAATTGGATTCCAATTAGATTCTTATAAGATTCCATTCAGATTATTCCCGAATTGAATATTAGATGCCAATTGGATTCCAATTAGATTCCAATTAGATTCTTATAAGATTCTTATAAGATTCTTATAAGATTCCAATTAGATTCTTATAAGATTCCAATTGGATTCCAATTAGATTCCAATTGGATTCCAATTGGATTCCAATTAGATTCTTATAAGATTCCAATTGGATTCCAATTGGATTCCAATTGGATTCCAATTGGATTCCACTTAGATTCCAATGGGATTCCAATTGGATTCCAATTAGATTCCAATTAGATTCTTATAAGATTCCAATTAGATTCTTATAAGATTCCAATTAGATTCCAATTGGATTCCAATTAGATTCCAATTGGATTCCAATTGGATTCCAATTAGATTCCAATTAGATTCCAATTAGATTCTTATAAGATTCCAATTGGATTCCAATTGGATTCCAATTGGATTCCAATTAGATTCCAATAAGATTCCAATTGGATTCCAATTAGATTCCAATTAGATTCTTATAAGATTCCAATTGGATTCCAATTGGATTCCAATTAGATTCCAATTGGATTCCAATTAGATTCCAATTGGATTCCAATTAGATTTTTATAAGATTCCAATAAGATTCCAATAAGATTCTTATAAGATTCTAATTAAATTCCAATTAGATTCCAATTAGATTCCAATTAGATTCCAATTAGATTCCAATTAAATTCCAATAAGATTGTTATAAGATTCCAACAAGACTCCAATAAGATTCCAATAAGATACCAATTCGATTCTTATAAGATTCCAATTGGATTCCAATTGGATTCCAATTAGATTCCAATTAGATATGTTTATTAGATTCCAATAAGATTGTTATAAGATTCCAACAAGATTCCAATAAGATAAGATCCCAATAAGATCCCAATAAGATAAGATCCCAATAAGATCCGAATAAGATCCCAATAAGATAAGATCCCAATAAGATCCGAATAAGATCCAATGAGATTCCAATTCTAACGTCCGTCGATTCATCTACTATGACGCTATATCTTTGGCTACCAATATAATTTATTATATTTTCTCTGAAATGTGGCGCAAGGACTTGATTGATGACCTGAGTGCATTTTGTTCTATGTAGTTTTTTGTCAGCGGTTTTTGAGTCTGCGAACACATTCTTACATAGATCTATCAGATGATCTATTTGCGATATGGCACTATGTTCCGCGATGTATAAAGCGAGCTTACCTTCAGCTTTTGGGTGGCATCTGTTTACTTTAGTGGCTGGTGCGAAGCATATTTGTTGGTTTTTTGAAAGTATTTCACATTTTTGTTTATGTTTTTTTGCATCTGCATGTTTTTTCAAATCGTTCAAATTAGCGAAAATTTCACTGTGGCAAAACGAACAATACGCTTTGGTTGGATCACGCATCACAGGTTTCAGCCACATTTTGAACTCTTGTTGTTGCTCCCACTCCGTTCTATATTTTTGAGCGTACACCTTTCTTTTAAGAGGAATATCCATTTCAAACACCTAACGTTAATTTAAACTATAAATTCAACGATTCAATTTAGACTTAATTCTCACCTCACTAGTTCTCACTTAAGTTTTTCTCCGTTTGGAATGGGTCACAAACTTAATTTCTACGACTTTCGACCGTAGGCGATTTGAAAATATATATAAAGCAATTAATTGCCGTGATCTTTTTCTACTAATTAGTACTTGCGAGTACTTGGTAGTAGATCATGAAAAGAGCGCTATTTTCCTTGGCCTAAGTATATTCTAAGCAAAGATTCCAACCATAGCAGAGATTCTGCATTCAAATGCTAACGAACTTTTAAATTAATGCTAAAAGTGGTGCGTAAAAATTATCACATTCTATAGAAAATGTTATGTCAGCATACAGAAAATTGCCTAATTTCCCTCTTTTCGAAATTTCTGAGCTTTTTTGAATGTTTACGTAGCCAAATTTTTCAACATAGCATGTAAACTATCAAAGCCATCTATTTTATATAATTCACCACCTGGGGCAAAAGACGGTGTAAGTACAAGGTATCTAGTCGGGAACAAAAGCATGTGTAGATTGTAGTAACCAAAAGTACTAGTGAGTACTAAATAGTATGAGTGGAACACAGGCAATAATAAGCGCGATGCAGTGACAATGTGGATAGGGAAATTCCCGAAAATTGTCTCCGCTTAGTGTAAAAAACTGATGCAATAATGAATGGTGGACAATTCCGACAGAGACGGTGATATGTGATCAACTTCAGGATAAAATGGTAAAGAGAAATGTTTGAAAAATCGTGGGGTTATCTGATGTTCTTAATAGTGACTTGTAAATTAGTGTTAAGAGTTTAA
Organism: Nemotelus nigrinus; assembly: GCA_947369275.1. Taxonomy (NCBI): domain Eukaryota; kingdom Metazoa; phylum Arthropoda; class Insecta; order Diptera; family Stratiomyidae; genus Nemotelus; species Nemotelus nigrinus. The sequence continues at coordinate 93,527,758 of OX376374.1, forward strand.
AATATCTAAAATCACTGATTTTTTTGTCTAAAAGATTTGTATTTAAACCACTTAATGCTGAGCTAAATCTAAAACTTGAAAAGTCCCCAAAAGTCGTTAGATTTTATTAAGTCGCTAAAACGTAAAATAATGTCGCTAAAATCAACAAAATACCGCTAAAACTAGCGACAAAGTCGCTAAAACGGCAACACTGCTCAGCCCCTCCTCCCTCAGCCCCTCTTCCCTCAGCCCCTCCTCCCTCAGCCCCTCCTCCCTCCGCCCCTCCTCCCTCCGCCCCTCCTCCCTCAGCCCCTCCTCCCTCAGCCCCTCCTCCCTCAGCCCCTTCTCCCTCAGCCCCTCCTCCCTCAGCCCCTCCTCCCTCAGTCTCTCCTCCCTCAGCCCTTCCTCTCTCAGACCCTCCTCCCTCAGCCCCTCCTCCCTCAGCCCCTCCTCCCTCAGCCCCTCCTTCGTCAGCCCTTCCTCCCTCAGAAACTCCTCCCTCAGCCCCTCCTTCCTCATTCCCTCCTCCCTCAGTCTCTCCTCCCTCAGCCCCTCCTCTTTCAGCCCCTCCTCCCTCAGCTCCTCCTCCCTCAGCCCTCCTCCCTCAGCCCCTCCTCCCTCAGTCTCTCCTCCCTCAGCCCTTCTTCTCTCAGACCCTCCTCCCTCAGCCCCTCCTCCCTCAGCCCCTCCTCCCTCAGCCCCTCCTTCCTCAGCCCTTCCTCCCTCAGACACTCCTCCCTCAGCACCTCCTCCCTCATCCCCTCCTCCCTCAGTCTCTCCTCCCTCATCCCCTCCTCTTTCAGCCCCTCCTCCCTCAGCCCCTCCTCCCTCAGCCCCTCCTCCCTCAGCCCCTCCTCCCTCAGTTCCTCCTCCCTCAGTCTCTCCTCCCTCAGCCCCTCCTCCCTCAGCCCCAGTGTTGCCGTCAAGGAAAAACGAATCTCCCCAGAACTGTATCAAAAAGTCGCTAGATTTGTTAAAAACTCAACGAAAACAACCCGCTAGATGTCGCTAAATTTTTCAAATATGTGTAGACTTGATTTTGTTGCAATAAAAAGCAAGTGACTTATTTTTATTATTTATTTTACGTTTTAAATTCTATAAACGGCAAAATAACATCATTGTAGGTATCATCTTCGTCGGAATGTCCTAATGATGTCATAGAAACGGGATGTGCAGCGGAAGTTGATGATTGAAAGGTCGAAGTCGAAGCGAATGGCGCGCTTGTACTTGTCTCTTTAATTGTTTTTGAAATGTTGCTTAAAACATCCTCAGGTATGTTGTAGGAGTGGCAATTTTGCTTTAAAATTTTAAGTTGGTTTCGTATAAGTAGAATGGAATTTAAAGTTTTTGATGCCATCTTGTTTCGCAACTTGGTTTTTATTATGCTCATTTGACTGAACATTCGCTCGACTTCTGCGTTGGAATGTGGCAATGACAAAACTGTGATTGCCAAGTCTGATATATCTTTGTAGGTATTAAGCCCTGCGGCGTCTTTGTATTTAAGAACTTGTACCCAAAACTTTACAGTATCTGTTGTTTCGTTCCATTTCACAAAATGAATACAGTGCCATTGCTGTAAAATCTTTTCTATTTTGTCTTCTTTAAAAACAAATTCCACAGCAAGTTCAGCAATAGTTTTAAAGTATTTTCTATAGACAATTGGGTCATTTTTTCAAGAGCCATGTAATTATTGGGCAAACGGTTTTTGTAACTCTTTTGCCAGTTTTATGGTGAAATCAATACACCCCTTTCCTAACTGTTTCTACTGTTTGAGGTGGCACACTAGTATTAACAACATGAGACTCAAACATGTACCCTAGGTACGGCACTGGGTTTAGATGCTTTTCAATTGTGACAGTCAAATAATCTTCGTCAGTTCTTACAGCGTTCGGAATCAAAAGCCTGTTGCATACTGATTGCAATAAGTACATTAGCGAAGTAAGCATTTTGACAGGGTCAATATTCTCTCCTTCAAAAACTTTAATTGCCGTTTGAACATCATTTAAAATACTTTTCAGGTAAAAAAAATGCAAACGGTTAGCTTCGTCTTTGTACATTTCACTCAACAAATTTGATGTGGGGCAGTCATTTTTATTAAAAACAAAATGTGTCTTAAGCTCTTCCCACTGTGTCAAAATACGAACAACAGTCGGTTCTATAGAGAGCCAGCGAGTATCACAAACTTTAAGGATTTTTAGAGGCTCTTCTCCGCAGTTAATCCGACTATATATTTCTTTATATTGCTGTTGACGCTTTGATGAAGTCGAAAACCACTTATAAGTTTCCCTTATCATGACCTCTATATGTTGTGGCATAGTTTGACGTGATGCATGACTGACGATTAATTGTAAAGAATGGCAAATGCATCTTATGAGGACTAAATTGGGCAGACTGTATTGCATTTTTAGTATTGTGTAAACGCTATTGTAGCGCCCTGTCATTACGGCAGCGTTATCAGTTCCAAGTCCGACCAAATTGTATAGAGGTAAATTATGAGCTTTTAGGGAATTCACCAAAGATGAGACGAGGCCATTTGCATCAGCATGTTCCACAGGCTCAAGAGATAGAAACGCAGACACTATGGCATTTTGTGAGTCACTGAAATACCTAACAGTTATCCCCATGAATTTGGGGTTGAAAACTGATGTCTTTGATATTGGTTAGTATACACACTGTTTAATATTTTACCTAAAAATCAAGCCTCACAAAGCCCATTGTACAAGTTTGCTTATCTTTTATAAATAAAAACTAATACTTGTAACTCTAACCGAGATTAAATAAAGTAAAAAAATTAATTTCTCAATATGCAGGTTTATCATGACAGAAGAGTCCTTTTGAAAAAGAGAACGTTTTTTATCTTTACTAATACGAAAAATTTAGTACACGGTTGAGTGACTGCTTTTGAATTCAAATTGAAAGTGTATGAAGGTATTACTTCTTTCAATGATAGAGACTAGGTGCTTTTCATTCAGTTTTTTAAAAACCGTGCCCAGAAACCGTAGTGGATTTGTGGGCTTGTAGCGTGTGGAGCTTGCGGATTTTTAGCTAATGGGAACCTTTGAGGATACTCGCTAGGAAGGTGTGTGGAAAAGGACGTCAGTTTGATACCGCAAATTTATTTAAAAGAAAGGATTGGTGCATGCTGGTCCGAAATTGAGCCGTATTGTCTAAAAATTGTAACAAATAAAAAATGTAATCGAATTTTAGTGCCATTCAAAATAAAGGAGTCTACACTAGTTATTTAATCAAACAAAAAGAGATACGAACTAAATATGTTTTTTTGTACTTTATAATCATTGTTTCAAAAAAAATCACATAAAATCGGTCAATCTGCACTAAGTTCAAAGAAAATCGTAGCAATGGTAAATCCATAAATATTGACATTCTGCTATTGTAGGCCCGAATTTTTACTTTCTGTGCCATCAGAGATTAAATAATTTTAAATTAATATATTATCTGAAAAATATATCGAAGTTTTTTTAAAATATAGCCATGGCGAAGTTTTAGCTCGCTCAGAAAAAATGCACATTGTGCAAAGCAGCTGAAAAGAAATAAATGAAAATTGTCTACAGCCATGTTAATGTCCAGCACTGATAATACCGGGGACCAAATGCGGCGTGCAATAACACTGTTTAATTTGTCTAGATCAAAATTTTCAAAATTTACTTTGAAAAATGGAGCTGTTTAAATTCAAATATAATATAAAGCTAATAGACGAATGATAAATCGAGTCGCAACAAAGAGCGGATGGAAAGTGCCTAGTTTCCGCTGTGAAAAGAATCTCATTAGAATCTTATACGAGTCTTATAAGAATCTTCTAAGGTGCTTATGAGAATCTTATAAGATTCGTATGAGCATTTTATAAGGTTATTGTAAGAACCTGATAATATTCGTATAAGATTCTTATAAGATGCTAATAAGATTCTTATAAGATGCAAATAAAAATCTTATAGGGTTCCAATAAGATTCCAATAAGATTCCAATAAGTTTCTAATAAGATTCTAAATAGATTCTACTAAGATTTTAAAAAGATTCTAATTAGATTCTTATAAGATCCAATAAGATTCCAAAAAGATTCCAATAAGATTCCAACAAGATCCAATTAGATTCCAATTAGATTCCAATTAGATTCCAATTAGATTCCAATTGGATTCCAATTGGATTCTTATAAGATTCCAATTAGATTCCAATTGGATTCCAATTAGATTCCAATTAGATTCCAATTCGATTCCAATTAGATTCTTATAAGATTCTTATAAGATTCCAATTAGATTCTTATAAGATTCCAATTGGATTCCAATTAGATTCCAATTGGATTCCAATTGGATTCCAATTAGATTCTTATAAGATTCCAATTGGATTCCAATTAGATTCCAAAAAGATTCTCTTAAGATTCTTATAAGATTCCAATTAGATTCCAATTGGATTCCAATTGGATTCCAGCTGGATTCCAATTGGATGCCAATTGGATGCCAATTGGATTAGATAAGATTCTTATAAGATTCCAATAAGATTCCAATAAGATTCTTATAAGATAAGATTGGATTCCAATTGGATTTGAATTGGATTCCAATTAGATTCTTATAAGATTCTTATAAGATTCTTATAAGATTCTTATAAGATTCCAATTAGATTTTTATAAGATTCCAATTGGATTCCAATTAGATTCCAATTGGATTCCAATTGGAATCCAATTAGATTCTTATAAGATTCCAATTGGATTCCAATTGGATTCTAATTAGATTCCAATTGGATTCCAATTGGATTCCAATTGGATTCCAATTAGATTCCAATTAGATTCTTATAAGATTCCAATTAGATTCTTATAAGATTGGATTCCAATTGGATTCCAATTAGATTCTTATAAGATTCCATTCAGATTATTCCCGAATTGAATATTAGATGCCAATTGGATTCCAATTAGATTCCAATTAGATTCTTATAAGATTCTTATAAGGTTCTTATAAGATTCCAATTAGATTCTTATAAGATTCCAATTGGATTCCAATTAGATTCTTATAAGATTCCAATTGGATTCCAATTGGATTCCAATTGGATTCCAATTGGATTCCACTTAGATTCCAATTGGATTCCAATTGGATTCCAATTAGATTCCAATTAGATTCTTATAAGATTCCAATTAGATTCTTATAAGATTCCAATTAGATTCCAATTGGATTCCAATTAGATTCCAATTGGATTCCAATAAGATTCTTATAAGATTCTTATAAGATTTCAATTGGATTCCAATTGGATTCCAATTGGATTCCAATAAGATTCCAATTAGATTCCAATTGGATTCCAATTAGATTCCAATTAGATTCTTATAAGATTCCAATTGGATTCCAATTGGATTCCAATTAGATTCCAATAAGATACCAATTCGATTCTTATAAGATTCCAATTGGATTCCAATTGGATTCCAATTAGATTCCAATTAGATATGTTTATTAGATTCCAATAAAATTGTTATAAGAGTCCAACAAGATTCCAATAACATAAGATCCCAATAAGATCCCAATAAGATAAGATCCCAATTAGATCCGAATAAGATCCAATGAGATTCCAATTCTAACGTCCGTCGATTCATCTACTATGACGCTATATCTTTGGCTACCAATATAATTTATTATATTTTCTCTGAAATGTGGCGCAAGGACTTGATTGATGACCTGAGTGCATTTTGTTCTATGTAGTTTTTTGTCAGCGGTTTTTGAGTCTGCGAACACATTCTTACATAGATCTATCAGATGATCTATTTGCGATATGGCACTATGTTCCGCGATGTATAAAGCGAGCTTACCTTCAGCTTTTGGGTGGCATCTGTTTACTTTAGTGGCTGGTGCGAAGCATATTTGTTGGTTTTTTGAAAGTATTTCACATTTTTGTTTATGTTTTTTTGCATCTGCATGTTTTTTCAAATCGTTCAAATTAGCGAAAATTTCACTGTGGCAAAACGAACAAAACGCTTTGGTTGGATCACGCATCACAGGTTTCAGCCACATTTTGAACTCTTGTTGTTGCTCCCACTCCGTTCTATATTTTTGAGCGTACACCTTTCTTTTAAGAGGCATAAGAGTCTTTTAAGAGCGTACACCTTTCTTTTAAGAGGAAAAAATTTCAAACACCTAACGATAATTTAAACTATAAATTCAACGATTCAATTTAGACTCAATTCTCACCTCACTAGTTCTCACTTAAGTTTTTCTCCGTTTGGAATGGGTCACAAACTTAATTTCTACGACTTTCGACCGTAGGCGATTTGAAAATATATATAAAGCAATTAATAGCCGTGATCTTTTTCTACTAATTAGTACTTGCGAGTACTTGGTAGTAGATCATGAAAAGAGCGCTATTTTCCTTGGCCTAAGTATATTCTAAGCAAAGATTCCAACCATAGCAGAGATTCTGCATTCAAATGCTAACGAACTTTTAAATTAATGCTAAATGTGGTGCGTAAAAATTATCACATTCTATAGAAAATGTTATGTCAGCATACAGAAAATTGCCTAATTTCCCTCTCTTCGAAATTTCTGAGCTTTTTTGAATTTTTACGTAGCCAAATTTTTCAACATAGCATGTAAACTATCAAAGCCATCTATTTTATATAATTCACCACCTGGGGCAAAAGACGGTGTAAGTACGAGGTATCTAGTCGGGAACAAAAGCATGTTTAGATTGTAGTAACCAAAAGTACTAGTGAGTACTAAATAGTATGAGTGGAACACAGGCAATAATAAGCGCGATGCAGTGACAATGTGGATAGGGAAATTCCCGAAAATTGTCTCCGCTTAGTGTAAAAAACTGATGCAATAATGAATGGTGGACAATTCCGACAGAGATGGTGATATGTGATCAACTTCAGGATAAAATGGTAAAGAGAAATGTTTGAAAAATCGTGGGGTTATCTGATGTTCTTAATAGTGACTTGTAAATTAGTGTTAAGAGTTTAAAATATCTAAAATCACTGATTTTGTTGTTAAAAGATTTGTATTTAAACCACTTAATGCTGAGCTAAATCTAAAACTTGAAAAGTCCCCAAAAGTCGTTAGATTTTATTAAGTCGCTAAAACGTAAAATAATGTCGCTTAAATCAACAAAATACCGCTAAAACTAGCGACAAAGTCGCTAAAACGGCAACACTGCTCAGCCCCTCCTCCCTCAGCCCCTCTTCCCTCAGCCCCTCCTCCCTCAGCCCCTCCTCCCTCCGCCCCTCCTCCCTCCGCCCCTCCTCCCTCAGCCCCTCCTCCCTCAGCCCCTCCTCCCTCAGCCCCTCCTCCCTCAGCCCCTCCTCCCTCAGCCCCTCCTCCCTCAGTCTCTCCTCCCTCAGCCCTTCCTCTCTCAGACCCTCCTCCCTCAGCCCCTCCTCCCTCAGCCCCTCCTCCCTCAGCCACTCCTTCGTCAGCGCTTCCTCCCTCAGAAACTCCTCCCTCAGCCCCTCCTTCCTCATTCCCTCCTCCCTCAGTCTCTCCTCCCTCAGCCCCTCCACCCTCAGCCCCTCCTCTATCAGCTCCTCCTCCCTCAGCCCCTCCTCCCTCAGCCCCTCCTCCCTCAGTCTCTCCTCCCTCAGCCCTTCTTCTCTCAGACCCTCCTCCCTCAGCCCCTCCTCCCTCAGCCCCTCCTCCCTCAGCCCCTCTTCTCTCCGCCCCTCCTCCCTCAGCCCCTCCTCCCTCCGCCCCTCCTCCCTCCGCCCCTCCTCCCTCAGCCCCTCCTCCCTCAGCCCCTCCTCCCTCAGCCCCTCCTCCCTCAGCCCCTCCTCCCTCAGCCCCTCCTCCCTCAGTCTCTCCTCCCTCAGCCCTTCCTCTCTCAGACCCTCCTCCCTCAGCCCCTCCTCCCTCAGCCCCTCCTCCCTCAGCCCCTCCTTCGTCAGCCCTTCCTCCCTCAGAAACTCCTCCCTCAGCCCCTCCTTCCTCATTCCCTCCTCCCTCAGTCTTCCAATTGGATTCCAATTGGATTCCACTTAGATTCCAATTGGATTCCAATTGGATTCCAATTAGATTCCAATTAGATTCTTATAAGATTCCAATTAGATTCTTATAAGATTCCAATTGGATTCCAATTGGATTCCAATTAGATTCCAATTGGATTCCAATTAGATTCCAATTAGATTCCAGTTCGATTCCAATTAGATTCTTATAAGATTCTTATAAGATTCCAATTAGATTCTTATAAGATTCCAATTGGATTCCAATTAGATTCCAATTGGATTCCAATTGGATCCCAATTAGATTCTTATAAGATTCCAATTGGATTCCAATTGGATTCCAATTGGATTCCAATTAGATTCCAAAAAGATTCTCTTAAGATTCTTATAAGATTCCAATTAGATTCCAATTGGATTCCAATTGGATTCCAGTTGGATTCCAATTGGATGCCAATTGGATGCCAATTGGATTAGATTAGATTCTTATAAGATTCCAATAAGATTCCAATAAGATTGTTATAAGATAAGATTGGATTCCAATTGGATTCCAATTGGATTCCAATTAGATTCTTATAAGATTCTTATAAGATTCTTATAAGATTCTTATAAGATTCCAATTAGATTCTTATAAGATTCCAATTGGATTCCAATTAGATTCCAATTGGATTCCAATTGGAATCCAATTAGATTCTTATAAGATTCCAATTGGATTCCAATTGGATTCTAATTAGATTCTTATAAGATTCCAATTGGATTCCAATTGGATTCCAATTAGATTCCAATTAGATTCTTATAAGATTCCAATTAGATTCTTATAAGATTGGATTCCAATTGGATTCCAATTAGATTCTTATAAGATTCCATTCAGATTATTCCCGAATTGAATATAAGATGCCAATTGGATTCCAATTAGATTCCAATTAGATTCTTATAAGATTCTTATTAGATTCTTATAAGATTCCAATTAGATTCTTATAAGATTCCAATTGGATTCCAATTAGATTCCAATTGGATTCCAATCGGATTCCAATTAGATTCTTATAAGATTCCAATTGGATTCCAATTGGATTCCAATTGGATTCCAATTGGATTCCACTTAGATTCCAATTGGATTCCAATTGGATTCCAATTAGATTCCAATTAGATTCTTATAAGATTCCAATTCGATTCTTATAAGATTCCAATTGGATTCCAATTGGATTCCAATAAGATTCCAATTGGATTCCAATTAGATTCCAATTAGATTCCAATTCGATTCCAATTAGATTCTTATAAGATTCTTATAAGATTCCAATTAGATTTTTATAAGATTCCAATTGGATTCCAATTAGATTCCAATTGGATTCCAATTGGATCCCAATTAGATTCCAAAAAGATTCTCTTAAGATTCTTATAAGATTCCAATTGGATTCCAATTGGATTCCAGTTGGATTCCAATTGGATGCCAATTGGATGCCAATTGGATTAGATTAGATTCTTATAAGATTCCAATAAGATTCCAATAAGATTCTTATAAGATAAGATTGGATTCCAATTGGATTCCAATTGGATTCCAATTAGATTCTTATAAGATTCTTATAAGATTCTTATAAGATTCTTATAAGATTCCAATTAGATTCTTATAAGATTCCAATTGGATTCCAATTAGATTCCAATTGGATTCCAATTGGAATCCAATTAGATTCTTATAAGATTCCAATTGGATTCCAATTGGATTCCAATTAGATTCTTATAAGATTCCAATTGGATTCCAATTGGATTCCAATTAGATTCCAATTAGATTCTTATAAGATTCCAATTAGATTCTTATAAGATTCCAATTAGATTCTTATAAGATTGGATTCCAATTGGATTCCAATTAGATTCTTATAAGATTCCATTCAGTTTATTCCCGAATTGAATATTAGATGCCAATTGGATTCCAATTAGATTCCAATTAGATTCTTATAAGATTCTTATAAGATTCTTATAAGATTCCAATTAGATTCTTATAAGATTCCAATTGGATTCCAATTAGATTCTTATAAGATTCCAATTGGATTCCAATTGGATTCCAATTGGATTCCAATTGGATTCCAATTGGATTCCACTTAGATTCCAATTGGATTCCAATTGGATTCTAATTAGATTCCAATTAGATTCTTATAAGATTCCAATTAGATTCTTATAAGATTCCAATTAGATTCCAATTGGATTCCAATTAGATTCCAATTGGATTCCAATTGGATTCCAATTAGATTCTTATAAGATTCTTATAAGATTCCAATTAGATTCTTATAAGATTCCAATTAGATTCCAATTAGATTCCAGTTGGATTCCAATTGGATTCCAATAAGATTCTTATAAGATTCTTATAAGATTCCAATTGGATTCCAATTAGATTCCAATTGGATTCCAATTGGATTCCAATTGGATTCCAATAAGATTCCAATTAGATTCCAATTGGATTCCAATTATATTCCAATTAGATTCTTATAAGATTCCAATTGGATTCCAATTGGATTCCAATTAGATTCCAATTGGATTCCAATTAGATTCTTATAATATTCCAATAAGATTCCAATAAGATTCTTATAAGATTCTAATTAAATTCCAATTAGATTCCAATTAGATTCCAATTAGATTCCAATTAAATTCCAATAAGATTGTTATAAGATTCCAACAAGACTCCAATAAGATTCCAATAAGATACCAATTCGATTCTTATAAGATTCCAATTGGATTCCAATTGGATTCCAATTAGATTCTTATTAGATATTTTTATAAGATTCCAATAAGATTGTTATAAGATTCCAACAAGATTCCAATAAGATAAGATCCCAATAAGATCCCAATAAGATAAGATCCCAATAAGATCCGAATAAGATCCAATGAGATTCCAATTCTAACGTCCGTCGATTCATCTACTATGACGCTATATCTTTGGCTACCAATATAATTTATTATATTTTCTCTGAAATGTGGCGCAAGGACTTGATTGATGACCTGAGTGCATTTTGTTCTATGTAGTTTTTTGTCAGCAGTTTTTGAGTCTGCGAACACATTCTTACATAGATCTATCAGATGATCTATTTGCGATATGGCACTATGTTCCGCGATGTATAAAGCGAGCTTACCTTCAGCTTTTGGGTGGCGTCTGTTTACTTTAGTGGCTGGTGCGAAGCATATTTGTTGGTTTTTTGAAAGTATTTCACATTTTTGTTTATGTTTTTTTGCATCTGCATGTTTTTTCAAATCGTTCAAATTAGCGAAAATTTCACTGTGGCAAAACGAACAAAACGCTTTGGTTGGATCACGCATCACAGGTTTCAGCCACATTTTGAACTCTTGTTGTTGCTCCCACTCCGTTCTATATTTTTGAGCGTACACCTTTCTTTTAAGAGGAATATCCATTTCAAACACCTAACGATAATTTAAACTATAAATTCAACGATTCAATTTAGACTTAATTCTCACCTCACTAGTTCTCACTTAAGTTTTTCTCCGTTTGGAATGGGTCACAAACTTAATTTCTACGACTTTCGACCGTAGGCGATTTGAAAATATATATAAAGCAATTAATTGCCGTGATCTTTTTCTACTAATTAGTACTTGCGAGTACTTGGTAGTAGATCATGAAAAGAGCGCTATTTTCCTTGGCCTAAGTATATTCTAAGCAAAGATTCCAACCATAGCAGAGATTCTGCATTCAAATGCTAACGAACTTTTAAATTAATGCTAAAAGTGGTGCGTAAAAATTATCACATTCTATAGAAAATGTTATGTCAGCATACAGAAAATTGCCTAATTTCCCTCTCTTCGAAATTTCTGAGCTTTTTTGAATTTTAACGTAGCCAAATTTTTCAACATAGCATGTAAACTATCAAAGCCATCTATTTTATATAATTCACCACCTGGGGCAAAAGACGGTGTAAGTACAAGGTATCTAGTCGGGAACAAAAGCATGTGTAGATTGTAGTAACCAAAAGTACTAGTGAGTACTAAATAGTATGAGTGGAACACAGGCAATAATAAGCGCGATGCAGTGACAATGTGGATAGGGAAATTCCCGAAAATTGTCTCCGCTTAGTGTAAAAAACTGATGCAATAATGAATGGTGGACAATTCCGACAAAGATGGTGATATGTGATCAACTTCAGGATAAAATGGTAAAGAGAAATGTTTGAAAAATCGTGGGGTTATCTGATGTTCTTAATAGTGACTTGTAAATTAGTGTTAAGAGTTTAAAATATCTAAAATCACTGATTTTTTTGTCTAAAAGATTTGTATTTAAACCACTTAATGCTGAGCAAAATCTAAAACTTGAAAAGTCCCCAAAAGTCGTTAGATTTTATTAAGTCGCTAAAACGTAAAATAATGTCGCTAAAATCAACAAAATACCGCTAAAACTAGCGACAAAGTCGCTAAAACGGCAACACTGCTCAGCCCCTCCTCCCTCAGCCCCTCTTCCCTCAGCCCCTCCTCCCTCAGTCCCTCCTCCCTCCGCCCCTCCTCCCTCCGCCCCTCCTCCCTCAGCCCCTCCTCCCTCAGCCCCTCCTCCCTCAGCCCCTCCTTCGTCAGCCCTTCCTCCCTCAGAAACTCCTCCCTCAGCCCCTCCTTCCTCATTCCCTCCTCCCTCAGTCTTCCAATTGGATTCCAATTGGATTCCACTTAGATTCCAATTGGATTCCAATTGGATTCCAATTAGATTCCAATTAGATTCTTATAAGATTCCAATTAGATTCTTATAAGATTCCAATTGGATTCCAATTGGATTCCAATAAGATTCCAATTGGATTCCAATTAGATTCCAATTAGATTCCAGTTCGATTCCAATTAGATTCTTATAAGATTCTTATAAGATTCCAATTAGATTCTTATAAGATTCCAATTGGATTCCAATTAGATTCCAATTGGATTCCAATTGGATCCCAATTAGATTCTTATAAGATTCCAATTGGATTCCAATTGGATTCCAATTGGATTCCAATTGGATTCCAATTAGATTCCAAAAAGATTCTCTTAAGATTCTTATAAGATTCCAATTAGATTCCAATTGGATTCCAATTGGATTCCAGTTGGATTCCAATTGGATGCCAATTGGATGCCAATTGGATTAGATTAGATTCTTATAAGATTCCAATAAGATTCCAATAAGATTCTTATAAGATAAGATTGGATTCCAATTGGATTCCAAATGGATTCCAATTAGATTCTTATAAGATTCTTATAAGATTCTTATAAGATTCTTATAAGATTCCAATTAGATTCTTATAAGATTCCAATTGGATTCCAATTAGATTCCAATTGGATTCCAATTGGAATCCAATTAGATTCTTATAAGATTCCAATTGGATTCCAATTGGATTCTAATTAGATTCTTATAAGATTCCAATTGGATTCCAATTGGATTCCAATTGGATTCCAATTAGATTCCAATTAGATTCTTATAAGATTCCAATTAGATTCTTATAAGATTCCAATTAGATTCTTATAAGATTGGATTCCAATTGGATTCCAATTAGATTCTTATAAGATTCCATTCAGATTATTCCCGAATTGAATATTAGATGCCAATTGGATTCCAATTAGATTCCAATTAGATTCTTATAAGATTCTTATAAGATTCTTATAAGATTCCAATTGGATTCCAATTAGATTCCAATTGGATTCCAATCGGATTCCAATTAGATTCTTATAAGATTCCAAATGGATTCCAATTGGATTCCAATTGGATTCCAATTGGATTCCACTTAGATTCCAATTGGATTCCAATTGGATTCCAATTAGATTCCAATTAGATTCTTATAAGATTCCAATTCGATTCTTATAAGATTCCAATTGGATTCCAATTGGATTCCAATAAGATTCCAATTGGATTCCAATTAGATTCCAATTAGATTCCAATTCGATTCCAATTAGATTCTTATAAGATTCTTATAAGATTCCAATTAGATTCTTATAAGATTCCAATTGGATTCCAATTAGATTCCAATTGGATTCCAATTGGATCCCAATTAGATTCCAAAAAGATTCTCTTAAGATTCTTATAAGATTCCAATTAGATTCCAATTGGATTCCAATTGGATTCCAGTTGGATTCCAATTGGATGCCAATTGGATGCCAATTGGATTAGATTAGATTCTTATAAGATTCCAATAAGATTCCAATAAGATTCTTATAAGATAAGGTTGGATTCCAATTGGATTCCAATTGGATTCCAATTAGATTCTTATAAGATTCTTATAAGATTCTTATAAGATTCTTATAAGATTCCAATTAGATTCTTATAAGATTCCAATTGGATTCCAATTAGATTCCAATTGGATTCCAATTGGAATCCAATTAGATTCTTATAAGATTCCAATTGGATTCCAATTGGATTCCAATTAGATTCTTATAAGATTCCAATTGGATTCCAATTGGATTCCAATTAGATTCCAATTAGATTCTTATAAGATTCCAATTAGATTCTTATAAGATTCCAATTAGATTCTTATAAGATTGGATTCCAATTGGATTCCAATTAGATTCTTATTAGATTCCATTCAGTTTATTCCCGAATTGAATATTAGATGCCAATTGGATTCCAATTAGATTCCAATTAGATTCTTATAAGATTCTTATAAGATTCTTATAAGATTCCAATTAGATTCTTATAAGATTCCAATTGGATTCCAATTAGATTCTTATAAGATTCCAATTGGATTCCAATTGGATTCCAATTGGATTCCAATTGGATTCCACTTAGATTCCAATTGGATTCCAATTGGATTCCAATTAATTTCCAATTAGATTCTTATAAGATTCCAATTAGAATCTTATAAGATTCCAATTAGATTCCAATTGGATTCCAATAAGATTCCAATTGGTTTCCAATTGGATTCCAATTAGATTCTTATAAGATTCTTATAAGATTCCAATTAGATTCTTATAAGATTCCAATTAGATTCCAATTAGATTCCAGTTGGATTCCAATTGGATTCCAATAAGATTCTTATAAGATTCTTATAAGATTCCAATTGGATTCCAATTAGATTCCAATTGGATTCCAATTGGATTCCAATTAGATTCCAATTAGATTCCAATTGGATTCCAATTATATTCCAATTAGATTCTTATAAGATTCCAATTGGATTCCAATTGGATTCCAATTAGATTCCAATTGGATTCCAATTAGATTCTTATAATATTCCAATAAGATTCCAATAAGATTCTTATAAGATTCTAATTAAATTCCAATTAGATTCCAATTAGATTCCAATTAGATTCCAATTAAATTCCAATAAGATTGTTATAAGATTCCAACAAGACTCCAATAAGATTCCAATAAGATACCAATTCGATTCTTATAAGATTCCAATTGGATTCCAATTGGATTCCAATTAGATTCTAATTAGATATGTTTATAAGATTCCAATAAGATTGTTATAAGATTCCAACAAGATTCCAATAAGATAAGATCCCAATAAGATCCCAATAAGATAAGATCCCAATAAGATCCGAATAAGATCCAATGAGATTCCAATTCTAACGTCCGTCGATTCATCTACTATGACGCTATATCTTTGGCTACCAATATAATTTATTATATTTTGTCTGAAATGTGGCGCAAGGACTTGATTGATGACCTGAGTGCATTTTGTTCTATGTAGTTTTTTGTCAGCAGTTTTTGAGTCTGCGAACACATTCTTACATAGATCTATCAGATGATCTATTTGCGATATGGCACTATGTTCCGCGATGTATAAAGCGAGCTTACCTTCAGCTTTTGGGTGGCGTCTGTTTACTTTAGTGGCTGGTGCGAAGCATATTTGTTGGTTTTTTGAAAGTATTTCACATTTTTGTTTATGTTTTTTTGCATCTGCATGTTTTTTCAAATCGTTCAAATTAGCGAAAATTTCACTGTGGCAAAACGAACAAAACGCTTTGGTTGGATCACGCATCACAGGTTTCAGCCACATTTTGAACTCTTGTTGTTGCTCCCACTCCGTTCTATATTTTTGAGCGTACACCTTTCTTTTAAGAGGAATATCCATTTCAAACACCTAACGATAATTTAAACTATAAATTCAACGATTCAATTTAGACTTAATTCTCACCTCACTAGTTCTCACTTAAGTTTTTCTCCGTTTGGAATGGGTCACAAACTTAATTTCTACGACTTTCGACCGTAGGCGATTTGAAAATATATATAAAGCAATTAATTGCCGTGATCTTTTTCTACTAATTAGTACTTGCGAGTACTTGGTAGTAGATCATGAAAAGAGCGCTATTTTCCTTGGCCTAAGTATATTCTAAGCAAAGATTCCAACCATAGCAGAGATTCTGCATTCAAATGCTAACGAACTTTTAAATTAATGCTAAAAGTGGTGCGTAAAATTTATCACATTCTATAGAAAATGTTATGTCAGCATACAGAAAATTGCCTAATTTCCCTCTCTTCGAAATTTCTGAGCTTTTTTGAATTTTAACGTAGCCAAATTTTTCAACATAGCATGTAAACTATCAAAGCCATCTATTTTATATAATTCACCACCTGGGGCAAAAGACGGTGTAAGTACAAGGTATCTAGTCGGGAACAAAAGCATGTGTAGATTGTAGTAACCAAAAGTACTAGTGAGTACTAAATAGTATGAGTGGAACACAGGCAATAATAAGCGCGATGCAGTGACAATGTGGATAGGGAAATTCCCGAAAATTGTCTCCGCTTAGTGTAAAAAACTGATGCAATAATGAATGGTGGACAATTCCGACAGAGATGGTGATATGTGATCAACTTCAGGATAAAATGGTAAAGAGAAATGTTTGAAAAATCGTGGGGTTATCTGATGTTCTTAATAGTGACTTGTACATTAGTGTTAAGAGTTTAAAATATCTAAAATCACTGATTTTTTTGTCTAAAAGATTTGTATTTAAACCACTTAATGCTGAGCTAAATCTAAAACTTGAAAAGTCCCCAAAAGTCGTTAGATTTTATTAAGTCGCTAAAACGTAAAATAATGTCGCTAAAATCAACAAAATACCGCTAAAACTAGCGACAAAGTCGCTAAAACGGCAACACTGCTCAGCCCCTCCTCCCTCAGCCCCTCTTCCCTCAGCCCCTCCTCCCTCAGCCCCTCCTCCCTCCGCCCCTCCTCCCTCCGCCCCTCCTCCCTCAGCCCCTCCTCCCTCAGCAACTCCTCCCTCAGCCCCTCCTCCCTCAGCCCCTCCTCCCTCAGCAACTCCTCCCTCAGTCTCTCCTCCCTCAGCCCTTCCTATCTCAGACCCTCCTCCCTCAGCCCCTCCTCCCTCAGCCCCTCCTCCCTCAGCCCCTCCTTCGTCAGCCCTTCCTCCCTCAGAAACTCCTCCCTCAGCCCCTCCTTCCTCATTCCCTCCTCCCTCAGTCTCTCCTCCCTCAGCCCCTCCTCTTTCAGACCCTCCTCCCTCAGCTCCTCCTCCCTCAGCCCCTCCTCCCTCAGCCCCTCCTCCCTCAGTCTCTCCTCCCTCAGCCCTTCTTCTCTCAGACCCTCCTCCCTCAGCCCCTCCTCCCTCAGCCCCTCCTCCCTCAGCCCCTCCTTCCTCAGCCCTTCCTCCCTCAGACACTCCTCCCTCAGCACTTCCTCCCTCATCCCCTCCTCCCTCAGTCTCTCCTCCCTCAGCCCCTCCTCTTTCAGCCCCTCCTCCCTCAGCCCCTCCTCCCTCAGCCCCTCCTCCCTCAGCCCCTCCTCCCTCAGTTCCTCCTCCCTCAGTCTCTCCTCCCTCAGCCCCTCCTCCCTCAGCCCCAGTGTTGCCGTCAAGGAAAAACGAATCTCCCCAGAACTGTATCAAAAAGTCGCTAGATTTGTTAAAATTTCAACGAAAAAAACCCGCTAGATGTCGCTAAATTTTTCAAATATGTGTAGACTTGATTTTGTTGCAATAAAAAGCAAGTGACTTATTTTTATTATTTATTTTACGTTTTAAATTCTATAAACGGCAAAATAACATCATTGTAGGTATCATCTTCGTCGGAATGTCCTAATGATGTCATAGAAACGGGATGTGCAGCGGAAGTTGATGATTGAAAGGTCGAAGTCGAAGCGAATGGCGCGCTTGTACTTGTCTCTTTAATTGTTTTTGAAATGTTGCTTAAAACATCCTCAGGTATGTTGTAGGAGTGGCAATTTTGCTTTAAAATTTTAAGTTGGTTTCGTATAAGTAGAATGGAATTTAAAGGTTTTGATGCCATCTTGTTTCGCAACTTGGTTTTTATTATGCTCATTTGACTGAACATTCGCTCGACTTCTGCGTTGGAATGTGGCAATGACAAAACTGTGATTGCCAAGTCTGATATATCTTTGTAGGTATTAAGCCCTGCGGCGTCTTTGTATTTAAGAACTTGTACCCAAAACTTTACAGTATCTGTTGTTTCGTTCCATTTCACAAAATGAATACAGTGCCATTGCTGTAAAATCTTTTCTATTTTGTCTTCTTTAAAAACAAATTCCACAGCAAGTTCAGCAATAGTTTTAAAGTATTTTCTATAGACAATTGGGTCATTTTTTCAAGAGCCATGTAATTATTGGGCAAACGGTTTTTGTAACTCTTTTGCCAGTTTTATGGTGAAATCAATACACCCCTTTCCTAACTGTTTCTACTGTTTGAGGTGGCACACTAGTATTAACAACATGAGACTCAAACATGTACCCTAGGTACGGCACTGGGTTTAGATGCTTTTCAATTTTGACAGTCAAATAATCTTCGTCAGTTCTTACAGCGTTCGGAATCAAAAGCCTGTTGCATACTGATTGCAATAAGTACATAAGCGAAGTAAGCATTTTGACAGGGTCAATATTCTCTCCTTCAAAAAGTTTAATTGCCGTTTGAATATCATTTAAAATACTTTTCAGGTAAAAAAAATGCAAACGGTTAGCTTCGTCTTTGTACATTTCACTCAACAAATTTGATGTGTGGCAGTCATTTTTATTAAAAACAAAATGTGTCTTAAGCTCTTCCCACTGTGTCAAAATACGAACAACAGTCGGTTCTATAGAGAGCCAGCGAGTATCACAAACTTTAAGGATTTTTAGAGGCTCTTCTCCGCAGTTAATCCGACTATATATTTCTTTATATTGCTGTTGACGCTTTGATGAAGTCGAAAACCACTTATAAGTTTCCCTTATCATGACCTCTATATGTTGTGGCATAGTTTGACGTGATGCATGACTGACGATTAATTGTAAAGAATGGCAAATGCATCTTATGAGGACTAAATTGGGCAGACTGTATTGCATTTTTAGTATTGTGTAAACGCTATTGTAGCGCCCTGTCATTACGGCAGCGTTATCAGTTCCAAGTCCGACCAAATTGTATAGAGGTAAATTATGAGCTTTTAGGGAATTCACCAAAGATGAGACGAGGCAATTTGCATCAGCATGTTCCACAGGCTCAAAAGATAGAAACGCAGACACTATGGCATTTTGTGAGTCACTGAAATACCTAACAGTTATCCCCATGAATTTGGGGTTGAAAACTGATGTCTTTGATATTGGTTAGTATACACACTGTTTAATATTTTACCTAAAAATCAAGCCTCACAAAGCCCATTGTACAAGTTTGCTTATCTTTTATAAATAAAAACTAATACTTGTAACTCTAACCGAGATTAAATAAAGTAAAAAAATTAATTTCTCAATATGCAGGTTTATCATGACAGAAGAGTCCTTTTGAAAAAGAGAACGTTTTTTATCTTTACTAATACGAAAAATTTAGTACACGGTTGAGTGACTGCTTTTGAATTCAAATTGAAAGTGTATGAAGGTATTACTTCTTTCAATGATAGAGACTAGGTGCTTTTCATTCAGTTTTTTAAAAACCGTGCCCAGAAACCGTAGTGGATTTGTGGGCTTGTAGCGTGTGGAGCTTGCGGATTTTTAGCTAATGGGAACCTTTGAGGATACTCGCTAGGAAGGTGTGTGGAAAAGGACGTCAGTTTGATACCGAAAATTTATTTAAAAGAAAGGATTGGTGCATGCTGGTCCGAAATTGAGCCGTATTGTCTAAAAATTGTAACAAATAAAAAATGTAATCGAATTTTAGTGCCATTCAAAATAAAGGAGTCTACACTAGTTATTTAATCAAACAAAAAGAGATACGAACTAAATATGTTTTTTTGTACTTTATAATCATTGTTTCAAAAAAAATCTCATAAAATCGGTCAATCTGCACTAAGTTCAAAGAAAATCGTAGCAATGGTAAATCCATAAATATTGACATTCTGCTATTGTAGGCCCGAATTTTTACTTTCTGTGCCATCAGAGATTAAATAATTTTAAATTAATATATTATCTGAAAAATATATCGAAGTTTTTTTAAAATATAGCCATGGCGAAGTTTTAGCTCGCTCAGAAAAAATGCACATTGTGCAAAGCAGCTGAAAAGAAATAAATGAAAATTGTCTACAGCCATGTTAATGTCCAGCACTGATAATACCGGGGACCAAATGCGGCGTGCAATAACACTGTTTAATTTGTCTAGATCAAAATTTTCAAAATTTACTTTGAAAAATGGAGCTGTTTAAATTCAAATATAATATAAAGCTAATAGACGAATGATAAATCGAGTCGCAACAAAGAGCGGATGGAAAGTGCCTAGTTTCCGCTGTGAAAAGAATCTCATTAGAATCTTATACGAGTCTTATAAGAATCTTCTAAGGTGCTTATGAGAATCTTATAAGATTCGTATGAGCATTTTATAAGGTTATTGTAAGAACCTGATAATATTCGTATAAGATTCTTATAAGATGCTAATAAGATTCTTATAAGATGCAAATAAAAATCTTATAAGGTTCCAATAAGATTCCAATAAGATTCCAATAAGTTTCTAATAAGATTCTAAATAGATTCTACTAAGATTTTAAAAAGATTCTAATTAGATTCTTATAAGATCCAATAAGATTCCAACAAGATTCCAATAAGATTCCAACAAGATCCAATTAGATTCCAATTAGATTCCAATTAGATTCCAATTGGATTCCAATTGGATTCTTGTAAGATTCCAATTAGATTCCAATTGGATTCCAATTAGATTCCAATTAGATTCCAATTCGATTCCAATTAGATTCTTATAAGATTCTTATAAGATTCCAATTAGATTCTTATAAGATTCCAATTGGATTCCAATTAGATTCCAATTGGATTCCAATTGGATTCCGATTAGATTCTTATAAGATTCCAATTGGATTCCAATTGGATTCCAATTGGATTCCAATTAGATTCCAAAAAGATTCTCTTAAGATTCTTATAAGATTCCAATTAGATTCCAATTGGATTCCAATTGGATTCCAGTTGGATTCCAAATTGGATGCCAATTGGATAAGATTAGATTCTTATAAGATTCCAATAAGATTCCAATAAGATTCTTATAAGATAAGATTGGATTCCAATTGGATTCCAATTGGATTCCAATTGGATTCCAATTAGATTCTTATAAGATTCTTATAAGATTCTTATAAGATTCCAATTAGATTCTTATAAGATTCCAATTGGATTCCAATTAGATTCCAATTGGATTCCAATTGGAATCCAATTAGATTCTTTTAAGATTCCAATTGGATTCCAATTGGATTCCAATTAGATTCTTATAAGATTCCAATTAGATTCCAATTGGATTCCAATTGGATTCCAATTGGATTCCAATTGGATTCCAATTAGATTCCAATAAGATTCCAATTAGATTCCAATTAGATTCTTATAAGATTCCAATAAGATTCTTATAAGATTGGATTCCAATTGGATTCCAATTAGATTCTTATAAGATTCCATTCAGATTATTCCCGAATTGAATATTAGATGCCAATTGGATTCCAATTAGATTCCAATTAGATTCTTATAAGATTCTTATAAGATTCTTATAAGATTCCAATTAGATTCTTATAAGATTCCAATTGGATTCCAATTAGATTCCAATTGGATTCCAATTGGATTCCAATTAGATTCTTATAAGATTCCAATTTGATTCCAATTGGATTCCAATTGGATTCCAATTGGATTCCACTTAGATTCCAATTGGATTCCAATTGGATTCCAATTAGATTCCAATTAGATTCTTATAAGATTCCAATTAGATTCTTATAAGATTCCAATTAGATTCCAATTGGATTCCAATTGGATTCCAATTAGATTCTTATAAGATTCTTATAAGATTCCAATTAGATTCTTATAAGATTCCAATTAGATTCCAATTAGATTCCAGTTGGATTCCAATTGGATTCCAATAAGATTCTTATAAGATTCTTATAAGATTCCAATTGGATTCCAATTAGATTCCAATTGGATTCCAATTGGATTCCAATTGGATTCCAATTAGATTCCAATTAGATTCCAATTGGATTCCAATTAGATTCCAATTAGATTCTTATAAGATTCCAATTGGATTCCAATTAGATTCTTATAAGATTCCAATTGGATTCCAATTGGATTCCAATTAGATTCCAATAAGATTCCAATAAGATTCTTATAATATTCTAATTAAATTTCAATTAGATTCCAATTAGATTCCAATTAGATTCCAATTAGATTCCAATTAGATTCCAATTAAATTCCAATAAGATTGTTATAAGATTCCAACAAGACTCCAATAAGATTCCAATAAGATACCAATTCGATTCTTATAAGATTCCAATTGGATTCCAATTGGATTCCAATTAGATTCCAATTAGATATGTTTATTAGATTCCAATAAGATTGTTATAAGATTCCAACAAGATTCCAATAAGATAAGATCCCAATAAGATCCCAATAAGATAAGATCCCAATAAGATCCGAATAAGATCCAATGAGATTCCAATTCTAACGTCCGTCGATTCATCTACTATGACGCTATATCTTTGGCTACCAATATAATTTATTATATTTTCTCTGAAATGTGGCGCAAGGACTTGATTGATGACCTGAGTGCATTTTGTTCTATGTAGTTTTATGTCAGCGGTTTTTGAGTCTGCGAACATATTCTTACATAGATCTATCAGATGATCTATTTGCGATATGGCACTATGTTCCGCGATGTATAAAGCGAGCTTACCTTCAGCTTTTGGGTGGCATCTGTTTACTTTAGTGGCTGGTGCGAAGCATATTTGTTGGTTTTTTGAAAGTATTTCACATTTTTGTTTATGTTTTTTTGCATCTGCATGTTTTTTCAAATCGTTCAAATTAGCGAAAATTTCACTGTGGCAAAACGAACAAAACGCTTTGGTTGGATCACGCATCACAGGTTTCAGCCACATTTTGAACTCTTGTTGTTGCTCCCACTCCGTTCTATATTTTTGAGCGTACACCTTTCTTTTAAGAGGAATATCCATTTCAAACACCTAACGATAATTTAAACTATAAATTCAACGATTCAATTTAGACTTAATTCTCACCTCACTAGTTCTCACTTAAGTTTTTCTCCGTTTGGAATGGGTCACAAACTTAATTTCTACGACTTTCGACCGTAGGCGATTTGAAAATATATATAAAGCAATTAATTGCCGTGATCTTTTTCTACTAATTAGTACTTGCGAGTACTTGGTAGTAGATCATGAAAAGAGCGCTATTTTCCTTGGCCTAAGTATATTCTAAGCAAAGATTCCAACCATAGCAGAGATTCTGCATTCAAATGCTAACGAACTTTTAAATTAATGCTAAAAGTGGTGCGTAAAAATTATCACATTCTATAGAAAATGTTATGTCAGCATACAGAAAATTGCCTAATTTCCCTCTCTTCGAAATTTCTGAGCTTTTTTGAATTTTTACGTAGCCAAATTTTTCAACATAGCATGTAAACTATCAAAGCCATCTATTTTATATAATTCACCACCTGGGGCAAAAGACGGTGTAAGTACAAGGTATCTAGTCGGGAACAAAAGCATGTGTAGATTGTAGTAACCAAAAGTACTAGTGAGTACTAAATAGTATGAGTGGAACACAGGCAATAATAAGCGCGATGCAGTGACAATGTGGATAGGGAAATTCCCGAAAATTGTCTCCGCTTAGTGTAAAAAACTGATGCAATAATGAATGGTGGACAATTCCGACAGAGATGGTGATATGTGATCAACTTCAGGATAAAATGGTAAAGAGAAATGTTTGAAAAATCGTGGGGTTATCTGATGTTCTTAATAGTGACTTGTAAATTAGTGTTAAGAGTTTAAAATATCTAAAATCACTGATTTTTTTGTCTAAAAGATTTGTATTTAAACCACTTAATGCTGAGCTAAATCTAAAACTTGAAAAGTCCCCAAAAGTCGTTAGATTTTATTAAGTCGCTAAAACGTAAAATAATGTCGCTAAAATCAACAAAATACCGCTAAAACTAGCGACAAAGTCGCTAAAACGGCAACACTGATTATTGGGCAAACGGTTTTTGTAACTCTTTTGCCAGTTTTATGGTGAAATCAATACACCCCTTTCCTAACTGTTTGTACTGTTTGAGGTGGCACACTAGTATTAACAACATGAGACTCAAACATGTACCCTAGGTACGGCACTGGGTTTAGATGCTTTTCAATTTTTACAGTCAAATAATCTTCGTCAGTTCTTACAGCGTTCGGAATCAAAAGCCTGTTGCATACTGATTGCAATAAGTACATTAGCGAAGTAAGCATTTTGACAGGGTCAATATTCTCTCCTTCAAAAACTTTAATTGCCGTTTGAACATCATTTAAAATACTTTTCAGGTAAAAAAAATGCAAACGGTTAGCTTCGTCTTTGTACATTTCACTCAACAAATTTGATGTGTGGCAGTCATTTTTATTAAAAACAAAATGTGTCTTAAGCTCTTCCCACTGTGTCAAAATACGAACAACAGTCGGTTCTATAGAGAGCCAGCGAGTATCACAAACTTTAAGGATTTTTAGAGGCTCTTCTCCGCAGTTAATCCGACTATATATTTCTTTATATTGCTGTTGACGCTTTGATGAAGTCGAAAACCACTTATAAGTTTCCCTTATCATGACCTCTATATGTTGTGGCATAGTTTGACGTGATGCATGACTGACGATTAATTGTAAAGAATGGCAAATGCATCTTATGAGGACTAAATTGGGCAGACTGTATTGCATTTTTAGTATTGTGTAAACGCTATTGTAGCGCCCTGTCATTACGGCAGCGTTATCAGTTCCAAGTCCGACCAAATTGTATAGAGGTAAATTATGAGCTTTTAGGGAATTCACCAAAGATGAGACGAGGCCATTTGCATCAGCATGTTCCACAGGCTCAAGAGATAGAAACGCAGACACTATGGCATTTTGTGAGTCACTGAAATACCTAACAGTTATCCCCATGAATTTGGGGTTGAAAACTGATGTCTTTGATATTGGTTAGTATACACACTGTTTAATATTTTACCTAAAAATCAAGCCTCACAAAGCCCATTGTACAAGTTTGCTTATCTTTTATAAATAAAAACTAATACTTGTAACTCTAACCGAGAGTAAATAAAGTAAAAAAATTAATTTCTCAATATGCAGGTTTATCATGACAGAAGAGTCCTTTTGAAAAAGAGAACGTTTTTTATCTTTACTAATACGAAAAATTTAGTACACGGTTGAGTGACTGCTTTTGAATTCAAATTGAAAGTGTATGAAGGTATTACTTCTTTCAATGATAGAGACTAGGTGCTTTTCATTCAGTTTTTTAAAAACCGTGCCCAGAAACCGTAGTGGATTTGTGGGCTTGTAGCGTGTGGAGCTTGCGGATTTTTAGCTAATGGGAACCTTTGAGGATACTCGCTAGGAAGGTGTGTGGAAAAGGACGTCAGTTTGATACCGAAAATTTATTTAAAAGAAAGGATTGGTGCATGCTGGTCCGAAATTGAGCCGTATTGTCTAAAAATTGTAACAAATAAAAAATGTAATCGAATTTTAATGCCATTCGAAATAAAGGAGTCTACACTAGTTATTGAATCAAACAAAAAGAGATACGAACTAAATATGTTTTTTTGTACTTTATAATCATTGTTTCAAAAAAAAATCTCATAAAATCGGTCAATCTGCACTAAGTTCAAAGAAAATCGTAGCAATGGTAAATCCATAAATATTGACATTCTGCTATTGTAGGCCCGAATTTTTACTTTCTGTGCCATCAGAGATTAAATAATTTTAAATTAATATATTATCTGAAAAATATATCGAAGTTTTTTTAAAATATAGCCATGGCGAAGTTTTAGCTCGCTCAGAAAAAATGCACATTGTGCAAAGCAGCTGAAAAAAAATAAATGAAAATTGTCTACAGCCATGTTAATGTCCAGCTTTGATAATACCGGGGACCAAATGCGGCGTGCAATAACACTGTTTAATTTGTCTAGATCAAAATTTTCAAAATTTACTTTGAAAAATGGAGCTGTTTAAATTCAAATATAATATAAAGCTAATAGACGAATGATAAATCGAGTCGCAACAAAGAGCGGATGGAAAGTGCCTAGTTTCCGCTGTGAAAAGAATCTCATTAGAATCTTATACGAGTCTTATAAGAATCTTCTAAGGTGCTTATGAGAATCTTATAAGATTCGTATGAGCATTTTATAAGGTTATTGTAAGAACCTGATAATATTCGTATAAGATTCTTATAAGATGCTAATAAGATTCTTATAAGATGCAAATAAAAATCTTATAAGGTTCCAATAAGATTCCAATAAGATTCCAATAAGTTTCTAATAAGATTCTAAATAGATTCTACTAAGATTTTAAAAAGATTCTAATTAGATTCTTATAAGATCCAATAAGATTCCAACAAGATTCCAATAAGATTCCAACAAGATCCAATTAGATTCCAATTAGATTCCAATTAGATTCCAATTGGATTCCAATTGGATTCTTGTAAGATTCCAATTAGATTCCAATTGGATTCCAATTAGATTCCAATTAGATTCCAATTCGATTCCAATTAGATTCTTATAAGATTCTTATAAGATTCCAATTAGATTCTTATAAGATTCCAATTGGATTCCAATTAGATTCCAATTGGATTCCAATTGGATTCCGATTAGATTCTTATAAGATTCCAATTGGATTCCAATTGGATTCCAATTGGATTCCAATTAGATTCCAAAAAGATTCTCTTAAGATTCTTATAAGATTCCAATTAGATTCCAATTGGATTCCAATTGGATTCCAGTTGGATTCCAAATTGGATGCCAATTGGATAAGATTAGATTCTTATAAGATTCCAATAAGATTCCAATAAGATTCTTATAAGATAAGATTGGATTCCAATTGGATTCCAATTGGATTCCAATTGGATTCCAATTAGATTCTTATAAGATTCTTATAAGATTCTTATAAGATTCCAATTAGATTCTTATAAGATTCCAATTGGATTCCAATTAGATTCCAATTGGATTCCAATTGGAATCCAATTAGATTCTTTTAAGATTCCAATTGGATTCCAATTGGATTCCAATTAGATTCTTATAAGATTCCAATTAGATTCCAATTGGATTCCAATTGGATTCCAATTGGATTCCAATTAGATTCCAATAAGATTCCAATTAGATTCCAATTAGATTCTTATAAGATTCCAATAAGATTCTTATAAGATTGGATTCCAATTGGATTCCAATTAGATTCTTATAAGATTCCATTCAGATTATTCCCGAATTGAATATCAGATGCCAATTGGATTCCAATTAGATTCCAATTAGATTCTTATAAGATTCTTATAAGATTCTTATAAGATTCCAATTAGATTCTTATAAGATTCCAATTGGATTCCAATTAGATTCCAATTGGATTCCAATTGGATTCCAATTAGATTCTTATAAGATTCCAATTTGATTCCAATTGGATTCCAATTGGATTCCAATTGGATTCCACTTAGATTCCAATTGGATTCCAATTGGATTCCAATTAGATTCCAATTAGATTCTTATAAGATTCCAATTAGATTCTTATAAGATTCCAATTAGATTCCAATTGGATTCCAATTGGATTCCAATTAGATTCTTATAAGATTCTTATAAGATTCCAATTAGATTCTTATAAGATTCCAATTAGATTCCAATTAGATTCCAGTTGGATTCCAATTGGATTCCAATAAGATTCTTATAAGATTCTTATAAGATTCCAATTGGATTCCAATTAGATTCCAATTGGATTCCAATTGGATTCCAATTGGATTCCAATTAGATTCCAATTAGATTCCAATTGGATTCCAATTAGATTCCAATTAGATTCTTATAAGATTCCAATTGGATTCCAATTAGATTCTTATAAGATTCCAATTGGATTCCAATTGGATTCCAATTAGATTCCAATAAGATTCCAATAAGATTCTTATAATATTCTAATTAAATTTCAATTAGATTCCAATTAGATTCCAATTAGATTCCAATTAGATTCCAATTAGATTCCAATTAAATTCCAATAAGATTGTTATAAGATTCCAACAAGACTCCAATAAGATTCCAATAAGATACCAATTCGATTCTTATAAGATTCCAATTGGATTCCAATTGGATTCCAATTAGATTCCAATTAGATATGTTTATTAGATTCCAATAAGATTGTTATAAGATTCCAACAAGATTCCAATAAGATAAGATCCCAATAAGATCCCAATAAGATAAGATCCCAATAAGATCCGAATAAGATCCAATGAGATTCCAATTCTAACGTCCGTCGATTCATCTACTATGACGTTTTATCTTTGGCTACCAATATAATTTATTATATTTTCTCTGAAATGTGGCGCAAGGACTTGATTGATGACCTGAGTGCATTTTGTTCTATGTAGTTTTATGTCAGCGGTTTTTGAGTCTGCGAACATATTCTTACATAGATCTATCAGATGATCTATTTGCGATATGGCACTATGTTCCGCGATGTATAAAGCGAGCTTACCTTCAGCTTTTGGGTGGCATCTGTTTACTTTAGTGGCTGGTGCGAAGCATATTTGTTGGTTTTTTGAAAGTATTTCACATTTTTGTTTATGTTTTTTTGCATCTGCATGTTTTTTCAAATCGTTCAAATTAGCGAAAATTTCACTGTGGCAAAACGAACAAAACGCTTTGGTTGGATCACGCATCACAGGTTTCAGCCACATTTTGAACTCTTGTTGTTGCTCCCACTCCGTTCTATATTTTTGAGCGTACACCTTTCTTTTAAGAGGAATATCCATTTCAAACACCTAACGATAATTTAAACTATAAATTCAACGATTCAATTTAGACTTAATTCTCACCTCACTAGTTCTCACTTAAGTTTTTCTCCGTTTGGAATGGGTCACAAACTTAATTTCTACGACTTTCGACCGTAGGCGATTTGAAAATATATATAAAGCAATTAATTGCCGTGATCTTTTTCTACTAATTAGTACTTGCGAGTACTTGGTAGTAGATCATGAAAAGAGCGCTATTTTCCTTGGCCTAAGTATATTCTAAGCAAAGATTCCAACCATAGCAGAGATTCTGCATTCAAATGCTAACGAACTTTTAAATTAATGCTAAAAGTGGTGCGTAAAAATTATCACATTCTATAGAAAATGTTATGTCAGCATACAGAAAATTGCCTAATTTCCCTCTCTTCGAAATTTCTGAGCTTTTTTGAATTTTTACGTAGCCAAATTTTTCAACATAGCATGTAAACTATCAAAGCCATCTATTTTATATAATTCACCACCTGGGGCAAAAGACGGTGTAAGTACAAGGTATCTAGTCGGGAACAAAAGCATGTGTAGATTGTAGTAACCAAAAGTACTAGTGAGTACTAAATAGTATGAGTGGAACACAGGCAATAATAAGCGCAATGCAGTGACAATGTGGATAGGGAAATTCCCGAAAATTGTCTCCGCTTAGTGTAAAAAACTGATGCAATAATGAATGGTGGACAATTCCGACAGAGATGGTGATATGTGATCAACTTCAGGATAAAATGGTAAAGAGAAATGTTTGAAAAATCGTGGGGTTATCTGATGTTCTTAATAGTGACTTGTAAATTAGTGTTAAGAGTTTAAAATATCTAAAATCACTGATTTTTTTGTCTAAAAGATTTGTATTTAAACCACTTAATGCTGAGCTAAATCTAAAACTTGAAAAGTCCCCAAAAGTCGTTAGATTTTATTAAGTCGCTAAAACGTAAAATAATGTCGCTAAAATCAACAAAATACCGCTAAAACTAGCGACAAAGTCGCTAAAACGGCAACACTGATTATTGGGCAAACGGTTTTTGTAACTCTTTTGCCAGTTTTATGGTGAAATCAATACACCCCTTTCCTAACTGTTTGTACTGTTTGAGGTGGCACACTAGTATTAACAACATGAGACTCAAACATGTACCCTAGGTACGGCACTGGGTTTAGATGCTTTTCAATTTTTACAGTCAAATAATCTTCGTCAGTTCTTACAGCGTTCGGAATCAAAAGCCTGTTGCATACTGATTGCAATAAGTACATTAGCGAAGTAAGCATTTTGACAGGGTCAATATTCTCTCCTTCAAAAACTTTAATTGCCGTTTGAACATCATTTAAAATACTTTTCAGGTAAAAAAAATGCAAACGGTTAGCTTCGTCTTTGTACATTTCACTCAACAAATTTGATGTGTGGCAGTCATTTTTATTAAAAACAAAATGTGTCTTAAGCTCTTCCCACTGTGTCAAAATACGAACAACAGTCGGTTCTATAGAGAGCCAGCGAGTATCACAAACTTTAAGGATTTTTAGAGGCTCTTCTCCGCAGTTAATCCGACTATATATTTCTTTATATTGCTGTTGACGCTTTGATGAAGTCGAAAACCACTTATAAGTTTCCCTTATCATGACCTCTATATGTTGTGGCATAGTTTGACGTGATGCATGACTGACGATTAATTGTAAAGAATGGCAAATGCATCTTATGAGGACTAAATTGGGCAGACTGTATTGCATTTTTAGTATTGTGTAAACGCTATTGTAGCGCCCTGTCATTACGGCAGCGTTATCAGTTCCAAGTCCGACCAAATTGTATAGAGGTAAATTATGAGCTTTTAGGGAATTCACCAAAGATGAGACGAGGCCATTTGCATCAGCATGTTCCACAGGCTCAAGAGATAGAAACGCAGACACTATGGCATTTTGTGAGTCACTGAAATACCTAACAGTTATCCCCATGAATTTGGGGTTGAAAACTGATGTCTTTGATATTGGTTAGTATACACACTGTTTAATATTTTACCTAAAAATCAAGCCTCACAAAGCCCATTGTACAAGTTTGCTTATCTTTTATAAATAAAAACTAATACTTGTAACTCTAACCGAGAGTAAATAAAGTAAAAAAATTAATTTCTCAATATGCAGGTTTATCATGACAGAAGAGTCCTTTTGAAAAAGAGAACGTTTTTTATCTTTACTAATACGAAAAATTTAGTACACGGTTGAGTGACTGCTTTTGAATTCAAATTGAAAGTGTATGAAGGTATTACTTCTTTCAATGATAGAGACTAGGTGCTTTTCATTCAGTTTTTTAAAAACCGTGCCCAGAAACCGTAGTGGATTTGTGGGCTTGTAGCGTGTGGAGCTTGCGGATTTTTAGCTAATGGGAACCTTTGAGGATACTCGCTAGGAAGGTGTGTGGAAAAGGACGTCAGTTTGATACCGAAAATTTATTTAAAAGAAAGGATTGGTGCATGCTGGTCCGAAATTGAGCCGTATTGTCTAAAAATTGTAACAAATAAAAAATGTAATCGAATTTTAGTGCCATTCGAAATAAAGGAGTCTACACTAGTTATTGAATCAAACAAAAAGAGATACGAACTAAATATGTTTTTTTGTACTTTATAATCATTGTTTCAAAAAAAAATCTCATAAAATCGGTCAATCTGCACTAAGTTCAAAGAAAATCGTAGCAATGGTAAATCCATAAATATTGACATTCTGCTATTGTAGGCCCGAATTTTTACTTTCTGTGCCATCAGAGATTAAATAATTTTAAATTAATATATTATCTGAAAAATATATCGAAGTTTTTTTAAAATATAGCCATGGCGAAGTTTTAGCTCGCTCAGAAAAAATGCACATTGTGCAAAGCAGCTGAAAAAAAATAAATGAAAATTGTCTACAGCCATGTTAATGTCCAGCTTTGATAATACCGGGGACCAAATGCGGCGTGCAATAACACTGTTTAATTTGTCTAGATCAAAATTTTCAAAATTTACTTTGAAAAATGGAGCTGTTTAAATTCAAATATAATATAAAGCTAATAGACGAATGATAAATCGAGTCGCAACAAAGAGCGGATGGAAAGTGCCTAGTTTCCGCTGTGAAAAGAATCTCATTAGAATCTTATACGAGTCTTATAAGAATCTTCTAAGGTGCTTATGAGAATCTTATAAGATTCGTATGAGCATTTTATAAGGTTATTGTAAGAACCTGATAATATTCGTATAAGATTCTTATAAGATGCTAATAAGATTCTTATAAGATGCAAATAAAAATCTTATAAGGTTCCAATAAGATTCCAATAAGATTCCAATAAGTTTCTAATAAGATTCTAAATAGATTCTACTAAGATTTTAAAAAGATTCTAATTAGATTCTTATAAGATCCAATAAGATTCCAACAAGATTCCAATAAGATTCCAGCAAGATCCAATTAGATTCCAATTAGATTTCAATTAGATTCCAATTGGATTCCAATTGGATTCTTATAAGATTCCAATTAGATTCCAATTGGATTCCAATTAGATTCCAATTAGATTCCAATTCGATTCCAATTAGATTCTTATAAGATTCTTATAAGATTCCAATTAGATTCTTATAAGATTCCAATTGGATTCCAATTGGATTCCAATTAGATTCCAAAAAGATTCTCTAAAGATTCTTATAAGATTCCAATTAGATTCCAATTGGATTCCAATTGGATTCCAGTTGGATTCCAATTGGATGCCAATTGGATGCCAATTGGATTAGATTAGATTCTTATAAGATTCCAATAAGATTCCAATAAGATTCTTATAAGATAAGATTGGATTCCAATTGGATTCCAATTGGATTCCAATTGGATTCCAATTAGATTCTTATAAGATTCTTATAAGATTCTTATAAGATTCTTATAAGATTCTTATAAGATTCCAATTAGATTCTTATAAGATTCCAATTGGATTCCAATTAGATTCCAATTGGATTCCAATTGGAATCCAATTAGATTCTTATAAGATTCCAATTGGATTCCAATTGGATTCCAATTAGATTCTTATAAGATTCCAATTAGATTCCAATTGGATTCCAATTGGATTCCAATTGGATTCCAATTAGATTCCAATTAGATTCTTATGAGATTCCAATTAGATTCTTATAAGATTCCAATTAGATTCTTATAAGATTTGATTCCAATTGGATTCCAATTAGATTCTTATAAGATTCCATTCAGATTATTCCCGAATTGAATATTAGATGTCAATTGGATTCCAATTAGATTCCAATTAGATTCTTATAAGATTCTTATAAGATTCTTATAAGATTCCAATTAGATTCTTATAAGATTCCAATTGGATTCCAATTAAATTCCAATTGGATTCCAATTGGATTCCAATTAGATTCTTATAAGATTCCAATTGGATTCCAATTTGATTCCAATTGGATTCCACTTAGATTCCAATTGGATTCCAATTAGATTCCAATTAGATTCTTATAAGATTCCAATTAGATTCTTATAAGATTCCAATTAGATTCCAATTGGATTCCAATTGGATTCCAATTAGATTCTTATAAGATTCTTATAAGATTCCAATTAGATTCCAATTAGATTCCAGTTGGATTCCAATTGGATTCCAATAAGATTCTTATAAGATTCTTATAAGATTCCAATTGGATTCCAATTAGATTCCAATTGGATTCCAATTGGATTCCAATTAGATTCCAATTAGATTCCAATTGGATTCCAATTAGATTCCAATTAGATTCTTATAAGATTCCAATTGGATTCCAATTAGATTTTTATAAGATTCCAATTGGATTCCAATTGGATTCCAATTAGATTCCAATAAGATTCCAATAAGATTCTTATAAGATTCTAATTAAATTCCAATTAGATTCCAATTAGATTCCAATTAGATTCCAATTAGATTCCAATTAAATTCCAATAAGATTGTTATAAGATTCCAACAAGACTCCAATAAGATTCCAATAAGATACCAATTCGATTCTTATAAGATTCCAATTGGATTCCAATTGGATTCCAATTAGATTCCAATTAGATATGTTCATTAGATTCCAATAAGATTGTTATAAGATTCCAACAAGATTCCAATAACATAAGATCCCAATAAGATCCCAATAAGATAAGATCCCAATAAGATCCGAATAAGATCCAATGAGATTCCAATTCTAACGTCCGTCGATTCATCTACTATGACGCTATATTTTTGGCTACCAATATAATTTATTATATTTTCTCTGAAATGTGGCGCAAGGACTTGATTGATGACCTGAGTGCATTTTGTTCTATGTAGTTTTATGTCAGCGGTTTTTGAGTCTGGGAACACATTCTTACATAGATCTATCAGATGATCTATTTGCGATATGGCACTATGTTCCGCGATGTATAAAGCGAGCTTACCTTCAGCTTTTGGGTGGCATCTGTTTACTTTAGTGGCTTGTGCGAAGCATATTTGTTGGTTTTTTGAAAGTATTTCACATTTTTGTTTATGTTTTTTTGCATCTGCATGTTTTTTCAAATCGTTCAAATTAGCGAAAATTTCACTGTGGCAAAACGAACAAAACGCTTTGGTTGGATCACGCATCACAGGTTTCAGCCACATTTTGAACTCTTGTTGTTGCTCCCACTCCGTTCTATATTTTTGAGCGTACACCTTTCTTTTAAGAGGAATATCCATTTCAAACACCTAACGATAATTTAAACTATAAATTCAACGATTCAATTTAGACTTAATTCTCACCTCACTAGTTCTCACTTAAGTTTTTCTCCGTTTGGAATGGGTCACAAACTTAATTTCTACGACTTTCGACCGTAGGCGATTTGAAAATATATATAAAGCAATTAATTGCCGTGATCTTTTTCTACTAATTAGTACTTGCGAGTACTTGGTAGTAGATCATGAAAAGAGCGCTATTTTCCTTGGCCTAAGTATATTCTAAGCAAAGACTCCAACCATAGCAGAGATTCTGCATTCAAATGCTAATGAACTTTTAAATTAATGCTTAAAGTGGTGCGTAAAAATTATCACATTCTATAGAAAATGTTATGTCAGCATACAGAAAATTGCCTAATTTCCCTCTCTTCGAAATTTCTGAGCTTTTTTGAATTTTTACGTAGCCAAATATTTCAACATAGCATGTAAACTATCAAAGCCATCTATTTTATATAATTCACCACCTGGGGCAAAAGACGGTGTAAGTACAAGGTATCTAGTCGGGAACAGAAGCATGTGTAGATTGTAGTAACCAAAAGTACTAGTGAGTACTAAATAGTATGAGTGGAACACAGGCAATAATAAGCGCGATGCAGTGACAATGTGGATAGGGAAATTCCCGAAAATTGTCTCCGCTTAGTGTAAAAAACTGATGCAATAATGAATGGTGGACAATTCCGACAGAGACGGTGATATGTGATCAACTTCAGGATAAAATGGTTAAGAGAAATGTTTGAAAAATCGTGGGGTTATCTGATGTTCTTAATAGTGACTTGTAAATTAGTGTTAAGAGTTTAAAATATCTAAAATCACTGATTTTTTTGTCTAAAAGATTTGTATTTAAACCACTTAATGCTGAGCTAAATCTAAAACTTGAAAAGTCCCCAAAAGTCGTTAGATTTTATTAAGTCGCTAAAACGTAAAATAATGTCGCTAAAATCAACAAAATACCGCTAAAACTAGCGACAAAGTCGCTCAAACGGCAACACTGCTCAGCCCCTCCTCCCTCAGCCCCTCTTCCCTCAGCCCCTCCTCCCTCAGCCCCTCCTCCCTCCGCCCCTCCTCCCTCCGCCCCTCCTCCCCCAGCCCCTCCTCCCTCAGCCCCTCCTCCCTCAGCCCCTCCTCCCTCAGTCTCTCCTCCCTCAGCCCTTCCTCTCTCAGACCCTCCTCCCTCAGCCCCTCCTCCCTCAGCCCCTCCTCCCTCAGCCACTCCTTCGTCAGCCCTTCCTCCCTCAGAAACTCCTCCCTCAGCCCCTCCTTCCTCATTCCCTCCTCCCTCAGTCTCTCCTCCCTCAGCCCCTCCTCTTTCAGCCCCTCCTCCCTCAGCTCCTCCTCCCTCAGCCCCTCCTCCCTCAGCCCCTCCTCACTCAGCTCCTCCTCCCTCAGTCTCTCCTCCCTCAGCCCCTCCTCTTTCAGTCCCTCCTCCCTCAGCCCCTATTCCCTTAGCCCGTCCTCCCTCTGCCCCTCCTCCCTCAGCCCCTCCTCTCTCAGATCCTCCTCCCTCAGCCCCTCCTCTCTTAGACCCTCCTCCCTCAGCCCCTCCTCCCTCAACCCCTCCTTCCTCAA
Organism: Nemotelus nigrinus; assembly: GCA_947369275.1. NCBI lineage: Eukaryota > Metazoa > Arthropoda > Insecta > Diptera > Stratiomyidae > Nemotelus > Nemotelus nigrinus. The sequence continues at coordinate 93,564,044 of OX376374.1, forward strand.
TCTCTCTTCCCTCAGCCCCTCCTCTCTCTGACCCTCCTCCCTCAGCCCTTCCTCCCTGAGTCTCTTCTCCATCCGCGCCTCTTCCCTCAACCCCTCCTTTTTTTTTTATTAAGTCGCTAAAACGTAAAATAATGTCGCTAAAATCAACAAAATACCGCTAAAACTATCGACAAAGTCGCTAAAACGGCAACACTGCTCAGCCCCTCCTCCCTCAGCCCCTCTTCCCTCAGCCCCTCCTCCCTCAGCCCCTCCTCCCTCCGCCCCTCCTCCCTCCGCCCCTCCTCCCTCAGCCCCTCCTCCCTCAGCCCCTCCTCCCTCAGTCTCTCCTCCCTCAGCCCTTCCTCTCTCAGACCCTCCCCCCTCAGCCCCTCCTCCCTCAGCCCCTCCTCCCTCAGCCCCTCCTTCGTCAGCCCTTCCTCCCTCAGAAACTCTTCCCTCAGCCCCTCCTTCCTCATTCCCTCCTTCCTCATTCCCTCCTCCCTCAGTCTCTCCTCCCTCAGCCCCTCCTCTTTCAGCCCCTCCTCCCTCAGCTCCTCCTCCCTCAGCCCCTCCATCCTTAGCTCTTCTTCCCTCAGACACTCCTCCCTCAGCCCCTCCTCCCTCATCCCATCCTCCCTCAGTCTCTCCTCCCTCAGCCCCTCCTCCCTCAGCCCCTCCTCCCTCAGCCCCTCCTCCTTCAGCCCCTACTCCCTCATCCCCTCCTCCCTCAGACACTCCTCCTTCAGCCCCTCGTCCCTCATCCCCTCCTCCCTAAGTCTCTCCTCCCTCAGCCCCTCCTCTTTCAGCCCCTCCTCCCTCAGCCCCTCCTCCCTCAGCCCGTCCTCCCTCAGCCCCTCCTCCCTCAGTCTTTCCTCCCTCAGCCCTTCCTCTCTCAGACCCTCCACCCTTAGCTCCTCCTCCCACAGCCCCTCCTCCCTCAGCCCCTCCTCCCTCAGCGCCTCCTCCCACCGCCCCTCCTCCCTCAGCCCCTTCTCCTTCAGCCCCTCCTCCCTCAGCCCCTCCTCCGTCAGTCCCTCCTCCCTCAGCCCCTCCTCCCTAAGCCCCTCCTCCCTCATCCCCTCTTGCCTCAGCCCTTCCTCCCTCAGACACTCCTCCCTCAGCCCCTCCTCCCTCATCCCCTCCTTCCTCAGTCTCTCCTCCCTCAGCCCCTCCTCTTTCAGCCCCTCCTCCCTCCGCCCCTCCTCCCTCAGTCCCTCCTCCTTCAGCCCCTCCTCCCTCAGTCTCTCTTCCCTCAGCCCCTCCTCTTTCAGCCCCTCCTCCCTCAGCCCCTCCTCCCTCAGCCCCTCCTTCTTCAGCCCTTCCTCCCTCAGACACTCCTCCCTCAGCCCCTCCTCCCTCAGCCCCTCTTCTTACAGCACCTCCTCCCTAGGCCCCTCCTCCCTCAGCCCCTCCTCCCTCAGCCCCTCCTCCCTCAGCCCCTCCTCCCTCAGCACCTCCTCCCTCAGTCTCTCCTCCCTCAGCCCGTCTTCCCTCAGCCCCTCCTCCCTCAGTCCCTCCTCCCTCAGCCCCTCCTCCCTCAGCCCCTCCTGCCTTATCCCCTCCTTCCTCAGCCCTTCCTCCTTCAGCCCCTTCTCCCTCATCTCCTCTTCCCTCAGGCTCTCCTCCCTCAGCCCTTCCTCTCACAGCCCCTCCTCCCTCAGCCCCTCCTCCCTCAGCCCCTCCTCCCTCAGCCCCTCCTCCCTCAGCCCCTCCTCCCTAACCCCTCCTCCCTCAGCCCCTCCTCCCTCAGCCCCTCCTCCCTCAGCCCCTCCTCCCTCAGCCCCTCCTTCCTTAGCCCTTTCTCCCTCAGCCCCTCCTCCCTCAGCCCCTCCTCCCTCAGCCCCTCCTTCTTCAGCCCCTCCTCCCTCAGCCCCTCCTCCCTCCGCCACTCCTCCCTCAGCCCCTCCTCTTTCAGCCCCTCCTCCCTCAGCCCCTCCTCCCTCAGCCCCTCCTCCCTCAGCCCCTCCTCCATCAGTCTCTCCTCCCTCAGCCCTCCCTCTCTCCGACCCTCCTCCCTCAGCCTCTCCTCCCTCAGCCCCTCCTCCCTCAGCCCCTCCATCCTCAGCTCTTCTTCCCTCAGACACTCCTCCCTCAGCCCCTCCTCCCTCATCCCATCCTCCCTCAGTCTCTCCTCCCTCAGCCCCTCCTCCCTCAGCCCCTCCTCCCTCAGCCCCTCCTCCTTCAGCCCCTACTCCCTCATCCCCTCCTCCCTCAGACACTCCTCCTTCAGCCCCTCGTCCCTCATCCCCTCCTCCCTAAGTCTCTCCTCCCTCAGCCCCTCCTCTTTCAGCCCCTCCTCCCTCAGCCCCTCCTCCCTCAGCCCGTCCTCCCTCAGCCCCTCGACCCTCAGTCTTTCCTCCATCAGCCCTTCCTCTCTCAGACCCTCCACCCTTAGCTCCTCCTCCCTCAGCCCCTCCTCCCTCAGCCCCTCCTCCCTCAGCGCCTCCTCCCTCCGCCCCTCCTCCCTCAGCCCCTTCTCCTTCAGCCCCTCCTCCCTCAGCCCCTCCTCCGTCAGTCCCTCCTCCCTCAGCCCCTCCTCCCTAAGCCCCTCCTTCCTCATCCCCTCTTTCCTCAGCCCTTCCTCCCTCAGACACTCCTCCCTCAGCCCCTCCTCCCTCATCCCCTCCTTCCTCAGTCTCTCCTCCCTCAGCTCCTCCTCTTTCAGCCCCTCCTCCCTCCGCCCCTCCTCCCTCAGCCCCTCCTCCTTCAGCCCCTCCTCCCTCAGTCTCTCTTCCCTCAGCCCCTCCTCTTTCAGCCCCTCCTCCCTCAGCCCCTCCTCCCTCAGCCCCTCCTTCTTCAGCCCTTCCTCCCTCAGACACTCCTCCCTCAGCCCCTCCTCCCTCAGCCCCTCTTCTTACAGCACCTCCTCCCTAGGCCCCTCCTCCCTCAGCCCCTCCTCCCTCAGCCCCTCCTCCCTCAGCCCCTACTCTTTCAGCACCTCCTCCCTCAGTCTCTCCTCCCTCAGCCCGTCTTCCCTCAGCCCCTCCTCCCTCAGTCCCTCCTCCCTCAGCCCCTCCTCCCTCAGCCCCTCCTGCCTCATCCCCTCCTTCCTCAGCCCTTCCTCCCTCAGCCATTTGTCCCTCAGCCCCTCCGCCCTCAGTCTCTCCTCCATCCGCCCCTCCTTCCTCAGCCCCTCCTCCCTCAGCCCCTCCTCCTTCAGCCCCTCCTCTCTCAGCCCCTCCTTCCTCAGCCCCTCCTCCCTCAGCCCCTCCTCCCTCAGCCCCTCCTTCCTCCGCCTCTCCTCCCTCAGCCCCTCCTCCCTCAGCCTTTCCTCCCTCAGTCTCTCTTCCCTCAGCCCCTCCTCTTTCAGCCCCTCCTCCCTCAGCCCCTCCTCCCTCAGCCACTCCTCCCTCAGCCCCTCCTCCCTCAGTCTCTCCTCCCTCAGACCCTCCTCCCTCAGCCCCTCTTTCCTCATCCCCTCCTTCCTCAGCCCTTCCTCCCTCAGCCATTTGTCCCTCAGCCCCTCCTCCATCAGCCCCTCCTCCCTCAGTCTCTCCTCCCTCAGCCCCTCCTCCCTCAGCCCCTCCTCCCTCAGCCCTTCCTCTCTCAGCCCCTCCTTCTTCAGCCCTTCCTCCCTCAGACACTCTTCCCTCAGCCCCTCCTCCCTCAGCCCCTCTTCTTACAGCACCTCCTCCCTAGGCCCCTCCTCCCTCCTCCCTCAGGCCCTCCTCCCTCAGCCCCTCCTCCCTCAGCACCTCCTCCCTCAGTCTCTCCTCCCCCAGCCCCTCCTCTTTCAGCCCCTCCCACCTCAGCCCCTCCTCCCTCAGCACCTCCTCCCTCAGCCCCTCCTCACTCAGCCCCTCCTCCCTCAGCCCCTCCTCCCTCAGCCCCTTCTCCCTCAGTCTCTCTTCCTCTGCCCCTCCTCCCTCAGCCCCTCCTCCCTCAGCCCTTCCTCCCTCAGCCCCTCCACCCTCAGCCTCTCCTTCCTCAGCCCCTCCTCCCTCAGTCCCTCCTCCCTCAGCCCCTCCTCTCTCAGCCCCTCCTTCCTCAGCCCCTCCTCCCTCAGCCCCTCCTCCCTCAGCCCCTCCTTCCTCCGCCTCTCCTCCCTCAGCTCCTCCTCCCTCAGCCTTTCCTCCCTCAGTCTCTCTTCCCTCAGCCCCTCCTCTTTCAGCCCCTCCTCCCTCAGCCCCTCCTCCCTCAGCCACTCCTCCCTCAGCCCCTCCTCCCTCAGTCTCTCCTCCCTCAGACCCTCCTCCCTCAGCCCCTCTTTCCTCATCCCCTCCTTCCTCAGCCCTTCCTCCCTCAGCCATTTGTCCCTCAGCCCCTCCTCCATCAGCCCCTCCTGCCTCAGTCTCTCCTCCCTCAGCCCCTCCTCCCTCAGCCCCTCCTCCCTCAGCCCTTCCTCTCTCAGCCCCTCCTTCTTCAGCCCTTCCTCTCTCAGACACTCCTCCCTCAGCCCCTCCTCCCTCAGCCCCTCTTCTTACAGCACCTCCTCCCTAGGCCCCTCCTCCCTCCTCCCTCAGGCCCTCCTCCCTCAGCCCCTCCTCCCTCAGCACCTCCTCCCTCAGTCTCTCCTCCCCCAGCCCCTCCTCTTTCAGCCCCTCCCACCTCAGCCCCTCCTCCCTCAGCACCTCCTCCCTCAGCCCCTCCTCACTCAGCCCCTCCTCCCTCAGCCCCTCCTCCCTCAGCCCCTTCTCCCTCAGTCTCTCTTCCTCAGCCCCTCCTCCCTCAGCCCCTCCTCCCTCAGCCCTTCCTCCCTCAGCCCCTCCACCCTCAGCCTCTCCTTCATCAGCCCCTCCTCCCTCAGTCCCTCCTCCCTCAGCCCCTCCTTCCTCAGCCTTTCCTCCCTCAGCCCCTCCTCCCTCAGCCCCTCCTCCCTCAGCCCCTCCACCCTCAGCTCCTCCTCCCTCAGCCCCTCCTCCCTCAGCCCCTCCACCCTCAGCTCCTCCTCCCTCAGCCCCTCCTCCCTCCGCCCCTCCTCCCTCAGCCCCTCCTCCCTCAGCCCCTCCTCCCTCAGCCTCTCCTCCCTCATCCCCTCCTCCCTCAGTCTCTCCTCCCTCAGCCCTTCCTCTCTCAGCCCCTCCTCCCTCAGCCCCTCCTCCCTCAGCCCTTCCTCCCTCAGCCTCTCCTCAATCAGTCTCTCCTCCCTCAGCCCATCCTCTCCCAGACCCTCCTTCCTCAGCCCCTCCTCCCTCAGCCCCTCCTCCCTCAGCCCCTCCTTCCTCAGCCCTTCCTCCCTCAGACACTCCTCCCTCAGCCCCTCCTCCCTCATCCCCTCCTCCCTCAGTCTCTCCTCCCTCAGTCTCTCCTCCCTCAGCCCCTCCTCTTTCAGCCCCTCCTCCCTCCGCCCCTCCTTCCTCAGCCCCTCCTCCCTCAGCCCCTCCTCCCTCAGCCCCTCCTCCCTCAGCCACTCCTCCCTCAGTCCCTCCTCCCTCAGTCTCTCCTCCCTCTGACCCTCCTCCCTCAGCCCCTCCTTCCTCAGCCCCTCCTCCCTCAGCCCCTCCTCCCTCAGCCCCTCCTTCCTCAGCCCTTCCTCCCTCAGACACTCCTCCCTCAGCCCCTCCTCCCTCATCCCCTCCTCCCTCAGTCTCTCCTCCCTCAGCCCTTCCTCTCTCAGCCCCTCCTTCTTCAGCCCTTCCTCCCTCAGACACTCCTCCCTCAGCCCCTCCTCCCTCAGCCCCTCTTCTTACAGCACCTCCTCCCTAGGCCCCTCCTCCCTCCTCCCTCAGGCCCTCCTCCCTCAGCCCCTCCTCCCTCAGCACCTCCTCCCTCCGTCTCTCCTCCCCCAGCCCCTCCTCTTTCAGCCCCTCCCACCTCAGCCCCTCCTCCCTCAGCACCTCCTCCCTCAGCCCCTCCTCACTCAGCCCCTCCTCCCTCAGCCCCTCCTCCCTCAGCCCCTTCTCCCTCAGTCTCTCTTCCTCAGCCCCTCCTCCCTCAGCCCCTCCTTTCTCAGCCCTTCCTCCCTCAGCCCCTCCACCCTCAGCCTCTCCTTCCTCAGCCCCTCCTCCCTCAGTCCCTCCTCCCTCAGCCCCTCCTTCCTCAGCCTTTCCTCCCTCAGCCCCTCCTCCCTCAGCCCCTCCTCCCTCAGCCCCTCCACCCTCAGCTCCTCCTCCCTCAGCCCCTCCTCCCTCCGCCCCTCCTCCCTCAGCCCCTCCTCCCTCAGCCCCTCCTCCCTCAGCCTCTCCTCCCTCATCCCCTCCTCCCTCAGTCTCTCCTCCCTCAGCCCTTCCTCTCTCAGCCCCTCCTCCCTCAGCCCCTCCTCCCTCAGCCCTTCCTCCCTCAGCCCCTCCTCAATCAGTCTCTCCTCCCTCAGCCCATCCTCTCCCAGACCCTCCTTCCTCAGCCCCTCCTCCCTCAGCCCCTCCTCCCTCAGCCCCTCCTTCCTCAGCCCTTCCTCCCTCAGACACTCCTCCCTCAGCCCCTCCTCCCTCATCCCCTCCTCCCTCAGTCTCTCCTCCCTCAGTCTCTCCTCCCTCAGCCCCTCCTCTTTCAGCCCCTCCTCCCTCCGCCCCTCCTTCCTCAGCCCCTCCTCCCTCAGCCCCTCCTCCCTCAGCCCCTCCTTCCTTCTCCCCTCCTCCCTCAGCCTCTCCTCCCTCAGCCCCTTTTCCCTCAGTCTCTCTTCCCTCAGCCCCTCCTCTTTCAGCCCCTCCTCCCTCAGCCCCTCCTCCCTCAGCCCCTCTTCCCTCAGTCCCTCCTCCCTCAGCCCCTCCACCCTCAGAATTTCCTCCCTCAGCCCCTCCTCTCTCAGCCCCTCCTCCCTCAGCCCCTCCTCCCTCAGCCCCTCCTCCCTCCGCCCATCCTCCCTCAGCCCCTCCTCCCTCAGCCCCTCCTCCCTCATCCCCTCCTCCCTCAGTCTCTCCTCCCTCAGCCCTTCCTCTCTCAGCCCCTCCTCCCCCAGCCCCTCCTCCCTCAGCCACTCCTCCCTCCGCCCCTTTTCCCTCAGCCCCTCCTCCCTCAGCCCCTCCACCCTCAGCCTCTCCTCCCTCAGCCCTTCCTCCCTCAGCCACTCCTCCCTCAGCCCCTCCTCCCTCAGTCGCTCCTCCCTCAGCCCTTCCTCTCTCAGACCCTCCTCCCTCAGCCCCTCCTCCCTCAGCCCGTCCTCCCTCAGCCCCTCCTTCCTCAGCCCTTCCTCCCTCAGACACTCCTCCTTCAGCCCCTCCTCCCTCATCCCCTCCTCCCTCAGTCTCTCCTCCTTCAGCCCCTCCTCCCTCAGCCCCTCCTCCTTCAGCCCCTCCTCCCTCAGCCCCTCCTTCCTCAGCCCCTCCTCCCTCAGCCCCTCCTCCCTCAGCCCCTCCTTCCTCCGCCCCTCCTCCCTCAGCCTCTCCTCCCTCAGCCCCTTTTCCCTCAGTCTCTCTTCCCTCAGCCCCTCCTCTTTCAGCCCCTCCTCCCTCAGCCCCTCCTCCCTCAGCCTCTCCTCCCTCAGTCCCTCCTCCCTCAGCCCCTCCACCCTCAGAATTTCCTCCCTCAGCCCCTCCTCCCTCAGCCCCTCCTCCCTCAGCCCCTCCTCCCTCAGCCCCTCCTCCCTCCGCCCCTCCTCCCTCAGATCCTCCTCCCTCAGCCCCTCCTCCCTCATCCCCTCCTCCCTCAGTCTCTCCTCCATCAGCCCTTCCTTTCTCAGCCCCTCCTCCCCCAGCCCCTCCTCCCTCAGCCACTCCTCCCTCCGCCCCTCCTCCCTCAGCCCCTCCTCCCTCAGCCCCTCCACCCTCAGCCTCTCCTCCCTCAGCCCTTCCTCTCTCAGCCCCTCCTCCCTCAGCCCCTCCTCCCTCAGTCGCTCCTCCGTCAGCCCTTCCTCTCTCAGACCCTCCTCCCTCAGCCCCTCCTCCCTCAGCCCGTCCTCCCTCAGCCCCTCCTTCCTCAGCACTTCCTCCCTCAGACACTCCTCCCTCAGCCCCTCCTCCCTCATCCCCTCCTCCCTCAGCCCCTCCTCCCTCATTCCCTCCTCCCTCAGCCCCTCCGCCCTGAGTCTCTCCTCCATCCGCCCCTTCTTCCTCAGCCCCTCCTCCCTCAGCCCCTCCTCCTTCAGCCCCTCCTCTCTCAGCCCCTCCTTCCTCAGCCCCTCCTCCCTCAGCCCCTCCTCCCTCAGCCCCTCCTTCCTCCGCCTCTCTTCCCTCAGCCCCTCCTCCCTCAGCCCCTCCTCCCTCAGTCTCTCTTCCCTCAGCCCCTCCTCTTTCAGCCCCTCCTCCCTCAGCCCCTCCTCCCTCAGCCACTCCTCTATCAGCCCCTCCTCCCTCAGTCTCTCCTCCCTCAGACCCTCCTCCCTCAGCCCCTCTTCCCTCAGCCCCTCCTTCCTCAGCCCTTCCTCCCTCAGACACTCCTCCCTCAGCCCCTCCTCCTTCATCCCCTCCTCCCTCAGTCTCTCCCTCAGCCCCTCTTCTTTCAGCCCCTCCTCCCTCAGCCCCTCCTCCCTCAGCACCTCCTCCCTCAGCCCCTCCTCACTCAGCCCCTCCTCCCTCAGCCCCTCCTCCCTCAGCCCAATCTCCCTCAGTCTCTCCTCCTCAGCCCCTCCTCCCTCAGCCCCTACTCCCTCAGCCCCTCCTCCCTAAGCCCCTCCACTCTCAGCGTCTCCTCCCTAAGCCCCTCCTCCCTCAGCCCCACCACCCTCAGCCTTTCCTCCCTCAGCTCCTCCTCCCTCAGCCCCTCCTTCCTCAGCCCCTCCTCCCTCAGTCTCTCCTCCCTCAGCCCTTCCTCTTTCAGACCCTCCTCCCTCAGCCCCTCCTCCCTCAGCCCCTCCTCCCTCAGCCCCTCCTCCCTCAGCCCCTCCTTCCTCAGCCCTTCCTGCCTCAGACACTCCTCCCTCAGCCCCTCCTCCCTAATCCCCTCCTCCCTCAGTCTCTCCTCCCTCAGCCCCTCCTCTTTCAGCCCCTCCTCCCTCAGCCCCTCCTCCCTCAGCCCCTCCTCCCTCAGCCCCTCCTCCCTCAGTTCCTTCTCCCTTAGTCTCTCCTCCCTCAGCCCCTCCTCCCTCAGCCCCTCCTCCCTCAGCCCCTCTTCCCTCAGCCCCTCCTCCCTCAGCCCCTCCTTCCTCAGCCCCTCCTCCCTCAGTCTCTCCTCCCTCAGCCCTTCCTCTCTCAGACCCTCCTCCCTAAGCCCCTCCTCCCTCAGCCCCTCCTCCCTCAGCCCCTCCTCCCTCAGCCCCTTCTCCCTCAGTCTCTCCTCCCTCAGCCCCTCCTCCCTCAGCCCCTCCTTCGTCAGCCCTTCCTTCCTCAGACACTCCTCCCTCAGCCCCTCCTTCCTCATTCCCTCCTCCCTCAGTCTCTCCTTCCTTAGCACCTCTTCTTTCAGCCCCTCCTCCCTCAGCCCCTCATCTCTCAGCCCCTCCTCCCTCAGCCCCTCCTCCCTCAGTTCCTCCTCCTTCAGTCTCTCCTCCCTCAGCCCCTCCTCCCTCAGCCCCTCCTCCCTCAGCCCCTCCTCCCTCAGCCCCTCCTCCCTCAGCCCCTCCTCCCTCCGCCCCTCCTCCCTCAGCCCCTCCTCCCTCAGCCCCTCCTCTCTCAGCCCCTCCTCTCTCAGCCCCTCCTCCCTCAGCCCCTCCTCCCTCAGTCTCTCCTCCCTCAGCCCTTCCTCTCTCAGACCCTCCTCCCTCAGCCCCTCCTCCCTCAGCCCCTCCTTCCTCAGCCCTTCCTCCCTCAGACACTCCTCCCTCAGCCCCTCCTCCCTCATTCCCTCCTCCCTCAGTCTCTCCTCCCTCAGCCCCTGCTCTTTCAGCCCCTCCTCCCTCAGCCCCTCCTCCCTCAGCCCCTCCTCCCTCAGCCCCTCCTCCCTCAGTTCCTCCTCCCTCAGTCTCTCCTCCCTCAGTTCCTCCTCCCTCAGCCCCTCCTCCCTCAGCCCCTCTTCCCTCAGCCCCTCCTCCCTCAGCCCCTCCTTCCTCAGCCCTTCCTCCCTCAGACACTCCTCCCTCAGCCCCTCCTCCCTCATTCCCTCCTCCCTCAGTCTCTCCTCCCTCAGCCCCTGCTCTTTCAGCCCCTCCTCCCTCAGCCCCTCCTCCCTCAGCCCCTCCTCCCTCAGCCCCTCCTCCCTCAGTTCCTCCTCCCTCAGTCTCTCCTCCCTCAGTTCCTCCTCCCTCAGCCCCTCCTCCCTCAGCCCCTCTTCCCTCAGCCCCTCCTCCCTCAGCCCCTCCTCCCTCCGCCCCTCCTCCCTCAGCCCCTCCTCCCTAAGACCCTCCTCCCTCAGCCCCTCCTCCCTTAGCCCCTCCTCCCTCAGCCCCTCCTTCCTCAGCCCTTCCTCCCTCAGACACTCCTCCCTCAGCCCCTCCTCCCTCATCCCCCCCTCCCTCAGTCTCTCCTCCCTCAGCCCCTCCTCTTTCAGCCCCTCCACCCTCAGCGTCTCCTCCCTCAGCCCCTCCTCCCTCAGCCCCTCCTCCCTCAGCCCCTCCACCCTCAGCCTTTCCTCCCTCAGCTCCTCCTCCCTCAGCCCCTCTTCCCTCAGCCCCTCCTCCCTCAGTCTCTCCTCCCTCAGCCCTTCTTCTCTCAGACCCTCCTCCCTCAGCCCCTCCTCCCTCAGCCCCTCCTCCCTCAGCCCCTCCTTCCTCAGCCCTTCCTCCCTCAGACACTCCTCCCTCAGCACCTCCTCCCTCATCCCCTCCTCCCTCAGTCTCTCCTCCCTCAGCCCCTCCTCTTTCAGCCCCTCCTCCCTCAGCCCCAGTGTTGCCGTCAAGGAAAAACGAATCTCCCCAGAACTGTATCAAAAAGTCGCTAGATTTGTTAAAAACTCAACGAAAACAACCCGCTAGATGTCGCTAAATTTTTCAAATATGTGTAGACTTGATTTTGTTGCAATAAAAAGCAAGTGACTTATTTTTATTATTTATTTTACGTTTTAAATTCTATAAACGGCAAAATAACATCATTGTAGGTATCATCTTCGTCGGAATGTCCTAATGATGTCATAGAAACGGGATGTGCAGCGGAAGTTGATGATTGAAAGGTCGAAGTCGAAGCGAATGGCGCGCTTGTACTTGTCTCTTTAATTGTTTTTGAAATGTTGCTTAAAACATCCTCAGGTATGTTGTAGGAGTGGCAATTTTGCTTTAAAATTTTAAGTTGGTTTCGTATAAGTAGAATGGAATTTAAAGTTTTTGATGCCATCTTGTTTCGCAACTTTGTTTTTATTATGCTCATTTGACTGAACATTCGCTCGACTTCTGCGTTGGAATGTGGCAGTGACAAAACTGTGATTGCCAAGTCTGATATATCTTTGTAGGTATTAAGCCCTGCGGCGTCTTTGTATTTAAGAACTTGTACCCAAAACTTTACAGTATCTGTTGTTTCGTTCCATTTCACAAAATGAATACAGTGCCATTGCTGTAAAATCTTTTCTATTTTGTCTTCTTTAAAAACAAATTCCACAGCAAGTTCAGCAATAGTTTTAAAGTATTTTCTATAGACAATTGGGTCATTTTTTCAAGAGCCATGTAATTATTGGGCAAACGGTTTTTGTAACTCTTTTGCCAGTTTTATGGTGAAATCAATACACCCCTTTCCTAATTGTTTCTACTGTTTGAGGTGGCACACTAGTATTAACAACATGAGACTCAAACATGTACCCTAGGTACGGCACTGGGTTTAGATGCTTTTCAATTTTGACAGTCAAATAATCTTCGTCAGTTCTTACAGCGTTCGGAATCAAAAGCCTGTTGCATACTGATTGCAATAAGTACATTAGCGAAGTAAGCATTTTGACAGGGTCAATATTCTCTCCTTCAAAAACTTTAATTGCCGTTTGAACATCATTTAAAATACTTTTCAGGTAAAAAAAATGCAAACGGTTAGCTTCGTCTTTGTACATTTCACTCAACAAATTTGATGTGTGGCAGTCATTTTTATTAAAAACAAAATGTGTCTTAAGCTCTTCCCACTGTGTCAAAATACGAACAACAGTCGGTTCTATAGAGAGCCAGCGAGTATCACAAACTTTAAGGATTTTTAGAGGCTCTTCTCCGCAGTTAATCCGACTATATATTTCTTTATATTGCTGTTGACGCTTTGATGAAGTCGAAAACCACTTATCATGACCTCTATATGTTGTGGCATAGTTTGACGTGATGCATGACTGACGATTAATTGTAAAGAATGGCAAATGCATCTTATGAGGACTAAATTGGGCAGACTGTATTGCATTTTTAGTATTGTGTAAACGCTATTGTAGCGCCCTGTCATTACGGCAGCGTTATCAGTTCCAAGTCCGACCAAATTGTATAGAGGTAAATTATGAGCTTTTAGGGAATTCACCAAAGATGAGACGAGGCCATTTGCATCAGCATGTTCCACAGGCTCAAGAGATAGAAACGCAGACACTATGGCATTTTGTGAGTCACTGAAATACCTAACAGTTATCCCCATGAATTTGGGGTTGAAAACTGATGTCTTTGATATTGGTTAGTATACACACTGTTTAATATTTTACCTAAAAATCAAGCCTCACAAAGCCCATTGTACAAGTTTGCTTATCTTTTATAAATAAA
>OX376374.1:93576616-93622962 GCA_947369275.1 Nemotelus nigrinus
AATCGCAGGCCTTCTTATTGGGCGAAAGCCCGAGAAGTTCTTTTCTCTTTTCAGGGTCCGCGCTTGGCCTGGCTGGCCTCAAAATGACAAATAGTTTTTCGTGATTTTTTTCGGTTTTTTGTCTTTCAGCAGTTTCTTTAAAGGGAGGGATACTGGCCAAACGAGTAGTTTCCGGTTTTTGTGTTAGATTTTTGATATCTCATGGCCAGTATCGGAGGGTGGAGGACCCCAGACCATCGGGGTCAGGGCTCCACTAACATCGGGGGCCCGGGGCTGTCTGCCTCACCCGGGTTCCTTAGAAAAGAGAGGTAGCCTTTTCCCTATTTTCCCTTTTGTTAGATTTTCAATTTTCTGGCTCCGTGCGTTGTCACGAGCACTGGGTCTGCTTAGTCAGCCCATGTTGCAGAGCCTGGGTGGTTTCCTTTACGGAGCTATGCCCCCTTTTGGTCCCTGGGTATTTTACATACCAGTTTGCGGCTACAATTCATGACGGATGAATATACGTAGCATCCCGTTTTCTTAGAGAGCAAACCATCCCCATTGTTTAAAGAACCCACCCCAGCCGCAGCGAGCTAGCAAAGCGGCACCCCAGCATCCGTCGGGGTTGGTTAAAGGGTGCTCCGCTAATGCGGACAAGGGGCCTTTACGGCCATTTCTAGGGCACCCTGCTCTCGGGGCAATCTTTTTTTTTGTTTTGCCTCTTGAATGGCATTAGCCATTTCACTTTGTGACCTTAGCACTCTTGGTTCTGGACTTCGGTCTGGTTCTAAGTTGTGCTAAGGCCACTCCCACCTTCATATTCGCTACAAATAGTATACCATATCATACATTATGCTCGGTACATTACTGCTTCAGCTTGTGTTGGAAGTTACTTTTGGGATTGCCTCCTTCAACACCCCACGTGGAGGCTCTAATGCCCGATAAGGTTCCCAATTTGCACTCGCTCGTTTGGTCCATCCGATGTTGTCATCCGGCTGGAACGTCATATTACCTTATTGTCAACAGTTTTATTAAGCAGCGGAAGATACTTACAGCCCGCAGTACTATTTCCTTGTAGCAGTCGGAAAAATCCGTGACTCAGTTGATGTTGCTTTCGCGGCTTTTATTATTTTTAGCGTACCTTATGAAGCATTTGTACAAAGCGCCGACTATGCTCTTGGAGCAAGTTCGTTGGAATTTATTCAGTGTTATTACATGGGATACCAGCCAGAAGATAACAGATTACTTGAACAACAAAGCAAAACTAGTGTCGTTTTGTCGAAAAGATATCGAAGATAAACATAAGAAACTATCACCAGAATATTTAAGCGGTAAGTATAGTTAGTCGTTTCATTTGAATTCTGTGAAGATGATTTGTATTGAACTGTTGGTTTTGCAGGAGTAAAGCCGAAATTCTCTTCATTGACAGTAATCGATCCAAAAGTACAACAAGAGTTCAAGCTAGGCGGGCTGGCTTGGAACTTTATACTGTGCACGCCCGACAAACTGAAATATCCGTTGCTGGTCGATGCTCTAATTGATATTTTGTCAGTTACGGATATATGTGCGAATAGTACACCATATCATACATTATGCTCGGTACATTACTGCTTCAGCTTGTGTTGGTAGTTACTTTTGGGATTGCCGCCTTCAACACTCCACGAGGAGGCTCTAATGCACGATAAGGTTCCCAATTTGCACTCGCGCGTTTGGTCCATCCGATGTCTTCATCCGGCTGGAACGTCACATTACCTTATTGTCAACAGTCTTATTAAGCAGGGAATGTACACGCAGTATGCGGAGACGTTGTGGAATAGAGTAACAGAGCATGTAAGCGACATTAGATACAGTTTGAAACAAACGCTCTCAGGTCTAGAATTATTCGTGAAAACGTTTCATATTCGTAAGTAACGTAGAGTTTCTATTGTTTGTATTGTTTGTACATAGATATTTTGCAGATAATCTTCGATTGTCGAAAGTATTACTTCTGGACGCTACTTGGTTCGCAAACCCAATTGGCTCTTGTGACAGCTGATTTTGTGATGATTTATGAATTAGCGGAAGATATTTACAGCCCGCAGTACTATTTCCTTGTAGCAGTCGGAAAAATCCGTGACTCAGTTGATGTTGCTTTCGCGGCTTTTATTATTTTTAGAGTACCTTATGAAGCATTTGTACAATGCGCCGACTATTCTCTTGGAGCAAGTTCGTTGGAATTTATTCAGTGTTATTACATTGGATACCAGCCAGAAGATAACAGATTACTTGAACAACAAAGCAAAACTAGTGTCGTTTTGTCGTAAAGATATCGAAGATAAACATAAGAAACTATCACCAGAATATTTAAGCGGTAAGTATAGTTAGTCGTTTCATTTGAATTCTGTGAAGATGATTTGTATTGAACTGTTGGTTTTGCCGGAGTAAAGCCGAAATTCTCTTCATTGACAGTAATCGATCCAAAAGTACAACAAGAGTTCAAGCTAGGCGGGCTGGCTTGGAACTTTATACTGTGCACGCCCGACAAACTGAAATATCCGTTGCTGGTCGATGCTCTAATTGATATTTTGTCAGTTACGGATATATGTGCGAATAGTATACCATATCATACATTATGCTCGGTACATTACTGCTTCAGCTTGTGTTGGAAGTTACTTTTGGGATTGCCTCCTTCAACACCCCACGTGGAGGCTCTAATGCACGATAACGTTCCCAATTTGCACTCGCTCGTTTGGTCCATCCGATGTCGTCATCCGGCTGGAACGTCACATTACCTTATTGTAAACAGTTTTATTAAGCAGCGGAAGATACTTACAGCCCGCAGTACTATTTCCTTGTAGTAGTCGGAAAAATCCGTGACTCAGTTGATGTTGCTTTCGCAGCTTTTATTATTTTTAGAGTACCTTATGAAGCATTTGTACAATGCGCCGACTATGCTCTTGGAGCAAGTTCGTTGGAATTTATTCAGTGTTATTACATTGGATACCAGCCAGAAGATAACAGATTACTTGAACAACAAAACAAAACTAGTGTCGTTTTGTCGTAAAGGTATCGAAGATAAACATAAGAAACTATCACCAGAATATTTAAGCGGTAAGTATAGTTAGTCGTTTCATTTGAATTCTGTGAAGATGATTTGTATTGAACTGTTGGTTTTGCAGGAGTAAAGCCGAAATTCTCTTCATTGACAGTAATCGATCCAAAAGTACAACAAGAGTTCAAGCTAGGCGGGCTGGCTTGGAACTTTATACTGTGCACGCCCGACAAACTGAAATATCCGTTGCTGGTCGATGCTCTAATTGATATTTTGTCAGTTACGGATATATGTGCGAATAGTATACCATATCATACATTATGCTCGGTACATTACTGCTTCAGCTTGTGTTGGTAGTTACTTTTGGGATTGCCGCCTTCAACACCCCACGAGGAGGCTCTAATGCACGATAAGGTTCCCAATTTGCACTCGCTCGTTTGGTCCATCCGATGTCTTCATCCGGCTGGAACGTCACATTACCTTATTGTCAACAGTCTTATTAAGCAGCGGAAGATACTTACAGCCCGCAGTACTATTTCCTTGTAGCAGTCGGAAAAATCCGTGACTCAGTTGATGTTGCTTTCGCGGCTTTTATTATTTTTAGAGTACCTTATGAAGCATTTGTACAATGCGCCGACTATGCTCTTGGAGCAAGTTCGTTGGAATTTATTCAGTGTTATTACATTGGATACCAGCCAGAAGATAACAGATTACTTGAACAACAAAGCAAAACTAGTGTCGTTTTGTCGTAAAGATATCGAAGATAAACATAAGAAACTATCACCAGAATATTTAAGCGGTAAGTATAGTTAGTCGTTTCATTTGAATTCTGTGAAGATGATTTGTATTGAACTGTTGGTTTTGCAGGAGTAAAGCCGAAATTCTCTTCATTGACAGTAATCGATCCAAAAGTACAACAAGAGTTCAAGCTAGGCGGGCTGGCTTGGAACTTTATACTGTGCACGCCTGACAAACTGAAATATCCGTTGCTGGTCGATGCTCTAATTGATATTTTGTCAGTTACGGATATATGTGCGAATAGTATACCATATCATACATTATGCTCGGTACATTACTGCTTCAGCTTGTGTTGGAAGTAACTTTTGGGATTGCCTCCTTCAAAAACCCCACGTGGAGGCTCTAATGCACGATAAGGTTCCCAATTTGCACTCGCTCGTTTGGTCCATCCGATGTCGTCATCCGGCTGGAACGTCACATTACCTTATTGTCAACAGTCTTATTAAGCAGCGGAAGATACTTACAGCCCGCAGTACTATTTCCTTGTAGCAGTCGGAAAAATCCGTGACTCAGTTGATGTTGCTTTCGCGGCTTTTATTATTTTTAGAGTACCTTATGAAGCATTTGTACAATGCGCCGACTATGCTCTTGGAGCAAGTTCGTTGGAATTTATTCAGTGTTATTACATTGGATACCAGCCAGAAGATAACAGATTACTTGAACAACAAAACAAAACTAGTGTCGTTTTGTCGTAAAGATATCGAAGATAAACATAAGAAACTATCACCAGAATATTTAAGCGGTAAGTATAGTTAGTCGTTTCATTTGAATTCTGTGAAGATGATTTGTATTGAACTGTTGGTTTTGCAGGAGTAAAGCCGAAATTCTCTTCATTGACAATAATCGATCCAAAAGTACAACAAGAGTTCAAGCTAGGCAGGCTGGCTTGGAACTTTATACTGTGCACGCCCGACAAACTGAAATATCCGTTGCTGGTCGATGCTCTAATTTATATTTTGTCAGTTACGGATATATGTGCGAATAGTATACCATATCATACATTATGCTCAGTACATTACTGCTTCAGCTTGTGTTGGAAGTTACTTTTGGGATTGCCTCCTTCAAAAACCCCACGTGGAGGCTCTAATGCACGATAAGGTTCCCAATTTGCACTCGCTCGTTTGGTCCATCCGATGTCGTCATCCGGCTGGAACGTCACATTACCTTATTGTCAACAGTCTTATTAAGCAGCGGAAGATACTTACAGCCCGCAGTACTATTTCCTTGTAGCAGTCGGAAAAATCCGTGACTCAGTTGATGTTGCTTTCGCGGCTTTTATTATTTTTAGAGTACCTTATGAAGCATTTGTACAATGCGCCGACTATGCTCTTGGAGCAAGTTCGTTGGAATTTATTCAGTGTTATTACATTGGATACCAGCCAGAAGATAACAGATTACTTGAACAACAAAACAAAACTAGTGTCGTTTTGTCGTAAAGATATCGAAGATAAACATAAGAAACTATCACCAGAATATTTAAGCGGTAAGTATAGTTAGTCGTTTCATTTGAATTCTGTGAAGATGATTTGTATTGAACTGTTGGTTTTGCAGGAGTAAAGCCGAAATTCTCTTCATTGACAATAATCGATCCAAAAGTACAACAAGAGTTCAAGCTAGGCGGGCTGGCTTGGAACTTGATACTGTGCATGCCCGACAAACTGAAATATCCGTTGCTGGTCGATGCTCTAATTGATATTTTGTCAGTTACGGATATATGTGCGAATAGTATACCATATCATACATTATGCTCGGTACATTACTGCTTCAGCTTGTGTTGGAAGTTACTTTTGGGATTGCCTCCTTCAACACCCCAGGTGGAGGCTCTAATGCACGATAAGGTTCCCAATTTGTACTCGCTCGTTTGGTCCATCCGATATCGTCATCCGGCTGGAACGTCACATTACCTTATTGTCAACAGTTTTATTAAGCAGCGGAAGATACTTACAGCCCGCAGTACTTTTTCCTTGTAGCAGTCGGAAAAATCCGCGACTCAGTTGATGTTGCTTTCGCGGCTTTTATTATTTTTAGAGTACCTTATGAAGCATTTGTACAATGCGCCAACTATGCTCTTGGAGCAAGTTTTATTCAGTGTTATTACATTGGATACCAGCCAGAAGATAACAGATTACTTGAACAACAAAACAAAACTAGTGTTGTTTTGTCGTAAAGATATCGAAGATAAACATAAGAAACTATCACCAGAATATTTAAGCGGTAAGTATAGTTAGTCGTTTCATTTGAATTCTGTGAAGATGATTTGTATTGAACTGTTGGTTTTGCCGGAGTAAAGCCGAAATTCTCTTCATTGACAGTAATCGATCCAAAAGTACAACAAGAGTTCAAGCTAGGCGGGCTGGCTTGGAGCTTTATACTGTGCACGCCCGACAAACTGAAATTGCTCCGACTCCCAATCTCCGACTCCCAATCGTTATGGTAATTGGTTAGACCTTATATTCACAAACGCTTATGACAAAGTAGTGGTTAGCCCTACTATCGACGAGGAGAATCTTTTCTCTAATAGCCTTCACCATTCTGCTCTTACTATTGATTTATCCACTACTGATTCTAATATCTTTCAAACGTACAATAATACTATTGTATACGATTTCCGTAATGCTGATTATTATAGCATTCACCATTCTCTTGACAATGTCGATTGGACAGATACGCTTGCATCCCAATCTATTGACGACAATGTAAATTCATTCTACAATATACTGTTTGACGCGGTCGAAAGATATGTCCCTAAAATTAGGAGAAAGGATAAACTTTCTGAGCCTTGGCTCGATAAGACTCTTAGACGTATGAGAAATCATAGAAATAAGCTTTACAAATCAATAAAAAATAATGTCGACTCTAGCCACCGTATTAAAGAAGAATACAATGCAGTGGCCAAAGAATTCCATAACAAGTCTCATGAAGCATATGACAGATTCATTAAAACCACCGGCGAGAATATAATCCACAACCCCAAAAAGTTTTTTGACTTTGTGAATATGAAACGCAAAACAACTGGCTATCCCTCTTCTATGTGTTATAACACCTCAATGTCTTCTTCTCCTCAAGAAATTTGCAACTTTTTCGCAGATAACTTCCAAGACGTTTTTAATCCAGCAAGTACTTCATCACCCTGTCATTCCCCAAGAGTAACTAGACCAATTTTCGCTGAGGCTATAACCATTTCCAGAGATGATATCTCTAAAGCTATCTTGGAGCTTGATAGTAAAAAAGGCCCTGGACCTGATCTTCTTCCTCCAATGTTTCTTATTAAATGTGCCGCACAGCTAATCACTCCCCTTCAAATTATATTTAATACATCTCTTTCTTCTGGGTACTTTCCGTCGTATTGGAAATCCTCCTACGTGACACCAATATTCAAAAATGGTGATAGAAGATCAATTCAAAATTATAGAGGTATTGCCATTTTATCAACCATTCCTAAACTCTTCGAAAAAATCATATGTGCTAAACTATCCCCTCTGGTCGATTCTCGACTTAATGAACAGCAGCATGGTTTTAGGAAAGGATGTTCTACCACTACCAACCTAATGGTGCTGGTTTCCCATGTTCTTTGTAAAATGGAGAAAGGTGATCAAATTGACGCAGTCTACACTGACTTTAGCAAAGCATTTGACCGTGTTGACCACTCCATTTTGATTTCCAAGCTACAGCAATTCGGAATTGCCGGATCTCTACTAAAATGGCTTAGCTCTTACCTCCACAACCGCTCACAACATGTGAAATTCCAAGGGCTTATTTCTAAAAAAATTCATGTCAATTCAGGTGTACCTCAAGGTAGCCATCTTGGCCCTTTACTTTTTAATATTTTTATATCAGACTTGTCAGAGGTTTTATCTGATGTGCCTCATCTACTCTATGCGGACGACCTGAAAATTTATTATACTATAAAGTCGTCTTCAGATGCCAGCTTTTTTCAATCAAAACTAAATTCCCTCGAACATTGGTGCAGCGTGAATAACCTACCTCTCAACATCGCAAAATGTCATGTGATTAGCTTTTCGAGAAAAAGTACGCGCGTACATTATACGTACCTTTTAAGCAATACGGCACTTAGTAGAGTGGACAATATTTTAGACCTCGGTGTGGTGCTGGATGAAAAGCTCCGCTTTAATTTCCATTACGACAAAATTATTTCTCAAGCAAGTAAACGACTTGGCTTCATTAAGCGACGGGCCAGGGAGTTTCAGAACCTTTGGGTTTCAAAATCACTTTACACAGCGCTCGTTCGCCCCCTTCTTGAGTATGCTTGCATTATCTGGAACCCAGTTTTCGAAATTCACAGCCAGAGATTTGAATCTATTCAGAAGCAATTCTTGCTATTCGCTCTTAGAGGTCTTTACTATCCAAGTGATTTTAGCAATTTACCAACGTATGAATTTCGCCTTAGACTTCTAAACTTATTACCTCTTGCATCCAGAAGATTAATGTTATCTGCCTGCTTCAGTTTCGATGTCATTAGAGACGCTGTTAATGTTGACTATATACAGGAAAGATTTGTGCTTAATCAGCCCTTGAGAGTCACTAGATCCCGACGAATGCTAGTTGAATATAATCATAGCACCGCATATGCTGATAATGAGCCAATTAACAGATGCTGCAAAATATTCAACAGTATGAGCCAACACTTTTCCCCCACGATATCTAAAGTGTCCTTTAAAAATAGAATTACCAAGGCTCTCTTATCCTACCCTCCCTAGTCTACCGGCCTAGTATCTTCTTTGACTTAGGACTATTTTTATAATTGTTTAATTAGATAATTAATCAATTTCGTTTTGCATTTTGCGTATTTAATATTGTGACCTACATGTAAATTAGCTTTGTGTATTTATTTATCGAATGTTTATTTATTTATATTATATTTGTTTGTATTTTATACCTATTTGAACCTGTTTTTTTTTTTTTTTAAATTTGTCTAGTTTTTTTTTTATGTTTTATATTTATTTCATTTATATGTATTATTATTATTATACCTTGTTTGGTAAATAAATAAATAAATAAATAAATATCCGTTGCTAGTCGATGCTCTAATTGATATTTTGTCAGTTACGGATATATGTGCGAATAGTATACCATATCATACATTATGCTCAGTACATTACTGCTTCAGCTTGTGTTGGAAGTTACTTTTGGGATTGCCTCCTTCAAAAACCCCACGTGGAGGCTCTAATGCACGATAAGGTTCCCAATTTGCACTCGCTCGTTTGGTCCATCCGATGTCGTCATCCGGCTGGAACGTCACATTACCTTATTGTCAACAGTCTTATTAAGCAGCAGAAGATACTTACAGCCCGCAGTACTATTTCCTTGTAGCAGTCGGAAAAATCCGTGACTCAGTTGATGTTGCTTTCGCGGCTTTTATTATTTTTAGAGTACCTTATGAAGCATTTGTACAATGCGCCGACTATGCTCTTGGAGCAAGTTCGTTGGAATTTATTCAGTGTTATTACATTGGATACCAGCCAGAAGATAACAGATTACTTGAACAACAAAACAAAACTAGTGTCGTTTTGTCGTAAAGATATCGAAGATAAACATAAGAAACTATCACCAGAATATTTAAGCGGTAAGTATAGTTAGTCGTTTCATTTGAATTCTGTGAAGATGATTTGTATTGAACTGTTGGTTTTGCCGGAGTAAAGCCGAAATTCTCTTCATTGACAGTAATCGATCCAAAAGTACAACAAGAGTTCAAGCTAGGCAGGCTGGCTTGGAACTTTATACTGTGCACGCCCGACAAACTGAAATATCCGTTGCTGGTCGATGCTCTAATTGATATTTTGTCAGTTACGGGTATATGTGCGAATAGTATACCATATCATACATTATGCTCAGTACATTACTGCTTCAGCTTGTGTTGGAAGTTACTTTTGGGATTGCCTCCTTCAAAAACCCCACGTGGAGGCTCTAATGCACGATAAGGTTCCCAATTTGCACTCGCTCGTTTGGTCCATCCGATGTCGTCATCCGGCTGGAACGTCACATTACCTTATTGTCAACAGTCTTATTAAGCAGCAGAAGATACTTACAGCCCGCAGTACTATTTCCTTGTAGCAGTCGGAAAAATCCGTGACTCAGTTGATGTTGCTTTCGCGGCTTTTATTATTTTTAGAGTACCTTATGAAGCATTTGTACAATGCGCCGACTATGCTCTTGGAGCAAGTTCGTTGGAATTTATTCAGTGTTATTACATTGGATACCAGCCAGAAGATAACAGATTACTTGAACAACAAAGCAAAACTAGTGTCGTTTTGTCGTAAAGATATCGAAGATAAACATAAGAAACTATCACCAGAATATTTAAGCGGTAAGTATAGTTAGTCGTTTCATTTGAATTCTGTGAAGATGATTTGTATTGAACTGTTGGTTTTGCAGGAGTAAAGCCGAAATTCTCTTCATTGACAATAATCGATCCAAAAGTACAACAAGAGTTCAAGCTAGGCGGGCTGGCTTGGAACTTGATACTGTGCATGCCCGACAAACTGAAATATCCGTTGCTGGTCGATGCTCTAATTGATATTTTGTCAGTTACGGATATATGTGCGAATAGTATACCATATCATACATTATGCTCGGTACATTACTGCTTCAGCTTGTGTTGGAAGTTACTTTTGGGATTGCCTCCTTCAACACCCCACGTGGAGGCTCTAATGCACGATAAGGTTCCCAATTTGCACTCGCTCGTTTGGTCCATCCGATATCGTCATCCGGCTGGAACGTCACATTACCTTATTGTCAACAGTTTTATTAAGCAGCGGAAGATACTTACAGCCCGCAGTACTATTTCCTTGTAGCAGTCGGAAAAATCCGCGACTCAGTTGATGTTGCTTTCGCGGCTTTTATTATTTTTAGAGTACCTTATGAAGCATTTGTACAATGCGCCAACTATGCTCTTGGAGCAAGTTTTATTCAGTGTTATTACATTGGATACCAGCCAGAAGATAACAGATTACTTGAACAACAAAACAAAACTAGTGTTGTTTTGTCGTAAAGATATCGAAGATAAACATAAGAAACTATCACCAGAATATTTAAGCGGTAAGTATAGTTAGTCGTTTCATTTGAATTCTGTGAAGATGATTGGTATTGAACTGTTGGTTTTGCAGGAGTAAAGCCGAAATTCTCTTCATTGACAGTAATCGATCCCAGTGACGGCTCGTCAGGGGCGGCAGGGTCGGCCCGGCCGTACCAAAATAATTGACTAATAACACCCGAAAATATTGAAGATAAATAATTAATATTAAATGTTTAACTACTACTCATTTATTTCTTTCACTCATATCTTTAATATCAGTGGTTCTTTAATTTGCCATCAGCCGCGTATACAAGCCCGTATTAAAATAGGAATTAGATCGAAATAGTAAAGTATAAACGGGTAAACAACCCATTGCTATTCGTTTGCTTTGAATTCAATCTTATTTCAATTCCGATTTGTGTACGCGCAACGAACAACTTACCCGGCAATCTTTCATACGACGCGACGGCCAGCCGACAGTCCTCAAAATCTACATTACATACAAGCATTCAATCATATGTACTCATATATACGACTACAGGTCCAACTAGTGATGAGTCTGCGCCCGTACGTTGACGTATGCGCCGAGGTAAACCACGCAAAGCATATGTTGCACCCAAACATAACTTACCGAACAGCCAGAAAAGTGGCATGCTCCTTAAGCAACCTTTTGCTCAATTTTTACTATGAGCTGTCCGTACGTAAAGTGGTAATGAGATACGACTTGACATACGTTCGCTTATGCGTTGTATGGGCACTTAAATTCACTCATGTTTGCGTACGTCAAAAAGTGCCTTTTTTGCTCTAAAACCGGTCGGTTTTGAGTGACGATTACGGCCGCAGACTCATCTTTGGTCAGGGCTTACAATGCATCACCCACCCAACGAAACGGCGGCCATATCATACCCAGCAAGTGCATGCAAGAATCAAGTGAAGCCACGGCCGAAATTGCGGCCCATAGTAAAGTGGCAGAGTCTGGCTACAGTCTAAGTCACTCAAAGCTTCTCAGGCAGCTTCCCTTCTATACTTTATTTCAATACTAGCTATTTAGCTAGGTGTTTTGTATCAAATTTCGAACTGATCATACAGACCGCGTAAAGCAAAAATGGTAAAAATTGCCAGCGGCCAGCCGCCAACTGCCGGCACTCTGCTTAAAAGCAGCAAGCATCATACATGCTCCGTTAAATTGCGCTAAAGTCAATGTTAGGACGCTTTATGTTACTGGAGAGATTGAGTTTCTGTACCATAGCATTGTGCGGGTAGAAAAAGGTCAAATGGAAGTTTCTTTATTAAAGAATGCCTTGTGTTTGGTAGAGTGATAAGACGATGTTAGTGCATATTAGTAAAATAGAAAAAAAAATGCTTTTTGAATGTTTTTATGTCTTGATTAGGAAACTGTGGTTGTCGTATAGATTTAATTTGTCAGTGCGAAAACGGTTTTTCGAAAATGTTGTTTATTGAGGAGATATGGTAATGGAAAAACTGAAATAATGCAGGTAGCAAGATGGTTCGGCAAATCATCTTTTTATAGACGAATTTATTCGTAAAGAATATAATATAATGAAAAAATATGAGAAACTTAATCCAAAGGAAAACTTGATGAATTGGTACGTAGTATTTTATAATTAATGCTCGTGGTATACTCGTGAAGTCCGTAATGAACAATTTTTTAGTGTCCGCTAAAATTTTGAAAACTAATCATCGATTTAGTTCGACAGGGAAAGATAATATAAAGTTGCAATCGCAAGTTTTTCAACTTTAAAATGCATAAAAGCTTGCATTAGGAAGAATGTGCGATTAGGTCTGTTCGCGTACTTCAGCAGTAACAGAATTTGGCAGCTGGCTTCTTTTTGCTGCAAAATTTGGCTTGCAGCAAGAGTACAAAAACGACTTTCTGCGAATCTATTTTAATGTATTATAATTGATTCAGGTACGCGAAGAGACCTATTGTCATTAATAGCAATGCTACGAAAATCAATGAAAGATAAATTATAATTTTTGTGCTGAAAAGGTCGATGATTTCGCGGTAGTCAAAATAAAAGTCTGAATATACAAAGTGGTATTGCTTTGAATATCCTTTTGGCAAAAAAAAACTTTAATTTGTTGCTTGCTCTTTGAAAAGTACTATAGGACTTTTGATTCCTAAGAGACTATTTATTTAGCTGCCAAAAACTTCATCTTGTGGAATAGAACTTCGCTTTTGGCTGACCCAAATTTTTATGTTACGAGCCGTCACTGATCGATCCAAAAGTACAACAAGAGTTCAAGCTAGGCGGGCTGGCTTGGAGCTTTATACTGTGCACGCCCGACAAACTGAAATATCCGTTGCTAGTCGATGCTCTAATTGATATTTTGTCAGTTACGGATATATGTGCGAATAGTATACCATATCATACATTTTGCTCGGTACATTACTGCTTCAGCTTGTGTTGGAAGTTACTTTTGGGATTGCCTCCTTCAACACCCTACGTGGAGGCTCTAATGCACCATAAGGTTCCCAATTTGCACTCGCTCGTTTGGTCCATCCGATGTCGTCATCCGGCTGGAACGTCACATTACCTTATTGTCAACAGTCTTATTAAGCAGCGGAAGATACTTACAGCCCGCAGTACTATTTCCTTGTAGCAGTCGGAAAAATCCGTGACTCAGTTGATGTTGCTTTCGCGGCTTTTATTATTTTTAGAGTACCTTATGAAGCATTTGTACAATGCGCCGACTATGCTCTTGGAGCAAGTTCGTTGGAATTTATTCAGTGTTATTACATTGGATGCCAGCCAGAAGATAACAGATTACTTGAACAACAAAACAAAACTAGTGTCGTTTTGTCGAAAAGATATCGAAGATAAACATAAGAAACTATCACCAGAATATTTAAGCGGTAAGTATAGTTAGTCGTTTCATTTGAATTCTGTGAAGATGATTTGTATTGAACTGTTGGTTTTGCCGGAGTAAAGCCGAAATTCTCTTCATTGACAGTAATCGATCCAAAAGTACAACAAGAGTTCAAGCTAGGCGGGCTGGCTTGGAACTTTATACTGTGCACGCCCGACAAACTGAAATATCCGTTGCTGGTCGATGCTCTAATTGATATTTTGTCAGTTACGGATATATGTGCGAATAGTATACCATATCATACATTATGCTCGGTACATTACTGCTTCAGCTTGTGTCGGTAGTTACTTTTGGGATTGCCGCCTTCAACACCCCACGAGGAGGCTCTAATGCACGATAAGGTTCCCAATTTGCACTCGCTCGTTTGGTCCATCCGATGTCTTCATCCGGCTGGAACGTCACATTACCTTATTGTCAACAGTCTTATTAAGCAGGGAATGTACACGCAGTATGCGGAGACGTTGTGGAATAGAGTAACAGAGCATGTAAGCGACATTAGATACAGTTTGAAACAAACGCTCTCAGGTCTAGAATTATTCGTGAAAACGTTTCATATTCGTAAGTAACGTAGAGTTTCTATTGTTTGTATTGTTTGTACATAGGTATTTTGCAGATAATCTTCGATTGTCGAAAGTATTACTTCTGGACGCTACTTGGTTCGCAAACCAAATTGGCTCTTGTGACAGCTGATTTTGTGATGATTTATGAATTAGCGGAAGATATTTACAGCCCGCAGTACTATTTCCTTGTAGCAGTCGGAAAAATCCGTGACTCAATTGATGTTGCTTTCGCGGCTTTTATTATTTTTAGAGTACCTTATGAAGCATTTGTACAATGCGCCGACTATGCTCTTGGAGCAAGTTCGTTGGAATTTATTCAGTGTTATTACATTGGATACCAGCCAGAAGATAACAGATTACTTGAACAACAAAGCAAAACTAGTGTCGTTTTGTCGTAAAGATATCGAAGATAAACATAAGAAACTATCACCAGAATATTTAAGCGGTAAGTATAGTTAGTCGTTTCATTTGAATTCTGTGAAGATGATTTGTATTGAACTGTTGGTTTTGCAGGAGTAAAGCCGAAATTCTCTTCATTGACAGTAATCGATCCAAAAGTACAACAAGAGTTCAAGCTAGGCGGGCTGGCTTGGAACTTTATACTGTGCATGCCCGACAAACTGAAATATCCGTTGCTGGTCGATGCTCTAATTGATATTTTGTCAGTTACGGATATATGTGCGAATAGTATACCATATCATACATTATGCTCAGTACATTACTGCTTCACCTTGTGTTGGAAGTTACTTTTGGGATTGCCTCCTTCAAAAACCCCACGTGGAGGCTCTAATGCACGATAAGGTTCCCAATTTGCACTCGCTCGTTTGGTCCATCCGATGTCGTCATCCGGCTGGAACGTCACATTACCTTATTGTCAACAGTCTTATTAAGCAGCGGAAGATACTTACAGCCCGCAGTACTATTTCCTTGTAGCAGTCGGAAAAATCCGTGACTCAGTTGATGTTGCTTTCGCGGCTTTTATTATTTTTAGAGTACCTTATGAAGCATTTGTACAATGCGCCGACTATGCTCTTGGAGCAAGTTCGTTGGAATTTATTCAGTGTTATTACATTGGATACCAGCCAGAAGATAACAGATTACTTGAACAACAAAACAAAACTAGTGTCGTTTTGTCGTAAAGATATCGAAGATAAACATAAGAAACTATCACCAGAATATTTAAGCGGTAAGTATAGTTAGTCGTTTCATTTGAATTCTGTGAAGATGATTTGTATTGAACTGTTGGTTTTGCAGGAGTAAAGCCGAAATTCTCTTCATTGACAATAATCGATCCAAAAGTACAACAAGAGTTCAAGCTAGGCGGGCTGGCTTGGAACTTGATACTGTGCATGCCCGACAAACTGAAATATCCGTTGCTGGTCGATGCTCTAATTGATATTTTGTCAGTTACGGATATATGTGCGAATAGTATACCATATCATACATTATGCTCGGTACATTACTGCTTCAGCTTGTGTTGGAAGTTACTTTTGGGATTGCCTCCTTCAACACCCCAGGTGGAGGCTCTAATGCACGATAAGGTTCCCAATTTGTACTCGCTCGTTTGGTCCATCCGATATCGTCATCCGGCTGGAACGTCACATTACCTTATTGTCAACAGTTTTATTAAGCAGCGGAAGATACTTACAGCCCGCAGTACTATTTCCTTGTAGCAGTCGGAAAAATCCGCGACTCAGTTGATGTTGCTTTCGCGGCTTTTATTATTTTTAGAGTACCTTATGAAGCATTTGTACAATGCGCCAACTATGCTCTTGGAGCAAGTTTTATTCAGTGTTATTACATTGGATACCAGCCAGAAGATAACAGATTACTTGAACAACAAAACAAAACTAGTGTTGTTTTGTCGTAAAGATATCGAAGATAAACATAAGAAACTATCACCAGAATATTTAAGCGGTAAGTATAGTTAGTCGTTTCATTTGAATTCTGTGAAGATGATTTGTATTGAACTGTTGGTTTTGCCGGAGTAAAGCCGAAATTCTCTTCATTGACAGTAATCGATCCAAAAGTACAACAAGAGTTCAAGCTAGGCGGGCTGGCTTGGAGCTTTATACTGTGCACGCCCGACAAACTGAAATATCCGTTGCTAGTCGATGCTCTAATTGATATTTTGTCAGTTACGGATATATGTGCGAATAGTATACCATATCATACATTATGCTCAGTACATTACTGCTTCAGCTTGTGTTGGAAGTTACTTTTGGGATTGCCTCCTTCAAAAACCCCACGTGGAGGCTCTAATGCACGATAAGGTTCCCAATTTGCACTCGCTCGTTTGGTCCATCCGATGTCGTCATCCGGCTGGAACGTCACATTACCTTATTGTCAACAGTCTTATTAAGCAGCAGAAGATACTTACAGCCCGCAGTACTATTTCCTTGTAGCAGTCGGAAAAATCCGTGACTCAGTTGATGTTGCTTTCGCGGCTTTTATTATTTTTAGAGTACCTTATGAAGCATTTGTACAATGCGCCGACTATGCTCTTGGAGCAAGTTCGTTGGAATTTATTCAGTGTTATTACATTGGATACCAGCCAGAAGATAACAGATTACTTGAACAACAAAACAAAACTAGTGTCGTTTTGTCGTAAAGATATCGAAGATAAACATAAGAAACTATCACCAGAATATTTAAGCGGTAAGTATAGTTAGTCGTTTCATTTGAATTCTGTGAAGATGATTTGTATTGAACTGTTGGTTTTGCCGGAGTAAAGCCGAAATTCTCTTCATTGACAGTAATCGATCCAAAAGTACAACAAGAGTTCAAGCTAGGCAGGCTGGCTTGGAACTTTATACTGTGCACGCCCGACAAACTGAAATATCCGTTGCTGGTCGATGCTCTAATTGATATTTTGTCAGTTACGGGTATATGTGCGAATAGTATACCATATCATACATTATGCTCAGTACATTACTGCTTCAGCTTGTGTTGGAAGTTACTTTTGGGATTGCCTCCTTCAAAAACCCCACGTGGAGGCTCTAATGCACGATAAGGTTCCCAATTTGCACTCGCTCGTTTGGTCCATCCGATGTCGTCATCCGGCTGGAACGTCACATTACCTTATTGTCAACAGTCTTATTAAGCAGCAGAAGATACTTACAGCCCGCAGTACTATTTCCTTGTAGCAGTCGGAAAAATCCGTGACTCAGTTGATGTTGCTTTCGCGGCTTTTATTATTTTTAGAGTACCTTATGAAGCATTTGTACAATGCGCCGACTATGCTCTTGGAGCAAGTTCGTTGGAATTTATTCAGTGTTATTACATTGGATACCAGCCAGAAGATAACAGATTACTTGAACAACAAAACAAAACTAGTGTCGTTTTGTCGTAAAGATATCGAAGATAAACATAAGAAACTATCACCAGAATATTTAAGCGGTAAGTATAGTTAGTCGTTTCATTTGAATTCTGTGAAGATGATTTGTATTGAACTGTTGGTTTTGCAGGAGTAAAGCCGAAATTCTCTTCATTGACAATAATCGATCCAAAAGTACAACAAGAGTTCAAGCTAGGCGGGCTGGCTTGGAACTTGATACTGTGCATGCCCGACAAACTGAAATATCCGTTGCTGGTCGATGCTCTAATTGATATTTTGTCAGTTACGGATATATGTGCGAATAGTATACCATATCATACATTATGCTCGGTACATTACTGCTTCAGCTTGTGTTGGAAGTTACTTTTGGGATTGCCTCCTTCAACACCCCACGTGGAGGCTCTAATGCACGATAAGGTTCCCAATTTGCACTCGCTCGTTTGGTCCATCCGATATCGTCATCCGGCTGGAACGTCACATTTCCTTATTGTCAACAGTTTTATTAAGCAGCGGAAGATACTTACAGCCCGCAGTACTATTTCCTTGTAGCAGTCGGAAAAATCCGCGACTCAGTTGATGTTGCTTTCGCGGCTTTTATTATTTTTAGAGTACCTTATGAAGCATTTGTACAATGCGCCAACTATGCTCTTGGAGCAAGTTTTATTCAGTGTTATTACATTGGATACCAGCCAGAAGATAACAGATTACTTGAACAACAAAACAAAACTAGTGTTGTTTTGTCGTAAAGATATCGAAGATAAACATAAGAAACTATCACCAGAATATTTAAGCGGTAAGTATAGTTAGTCGTTTCATTTGAATTCTGTGAAGATGATTGGTATTGAACTGTTGGTTTTGCAGGAGTAAAGCCGAAATTCTCTTCATTGACAGTAATCGATCCCAGTGACGGCTCGTCAGGGGCGGCAGGGTCGGCCCGGCCGTACCAAAATAATTGACTAATAACACCCGAAAATATTGAAGATAAATAATTAATATTAAATGTTTAACTACTACTCATTTATTTCTTTCACTCATATCTTTAATATCAGTGGTTCTTTAATTTGCCATCAGCCGCGTATACAAGCCCGTATTAAAATAGGAATTAGATCGAAATAGTAAAGTATAAACGGGTAAACAACCCATTGCGATTCGTTTGCTTTGAATTCAATCTTATTTCAATTCCGATTTGTGTACGCGCAACGAACAACTTACCCGGCAATCTTTCATACGACGCGACGGCCAGCCGACAGTCCTCAAAATCTACATTACATACAAGCATTCAATCATATGTACTCATATATACGACTACAATGCATCACCCACCCAACGAAACGGCGGCCATATCATACCCAGCAAGTGCATGCAAGAATCAAGTGAAGCCACGGCCGAAATTGCGGCCCATAGTAAAGTGGCAGAGTCTGGCTACAGTCTAAGTCACTCAAAGCTTCTCAGGCAGCTTCCCTTCTATACTTTATTTCAATACTAGCTATTTAGCTAGGTGTTTTGTATCAAATTTCGAACTGATCATACAGACCGCGTAAAGCAAAAATGGTAAAAATTGCCAGCGGCCAGCCGCCAACTGCCGGCACTCTGCTTAAAAGCAGCAAGCATCATACATGCTCCGTTAAATTGCGCTAAAGTCAATGTTAGGACGCTTTATGTTACTGGAGAGATTGAGTTTCTGTACCATAGCATTGTGCGGGTAGAAAAAGGTCAAATGGAAGTTTCTTTATTAAAGAATGCCTTGTGTTTGGTAGAGTGATAAGACGATGTTAGTGCATATTAGTAAAATAGAAAAAAAAATGCTTTTTGAATGATTTTATGTCTTGATTAGGAAACTGTGGTTGTCGTATAGATTTAATTTGTCAGTGCGAAAACGGTTTTTCGAAAATGTTGTTTATTGAGGAGATATGGTAATGGAAAAACTGAAATAATGCAGGTAGCAAGATGGTTCGGCAAATCATCTTTTTATAGACGAATTTATTCGTAAAGAATATAATATAATGAAAAAATATGAGAAACTTAATCCAAAGGAAAACTTGATGAATTGGTACGTAGTATTTTATAATTAATGCTCGTGGTATACTCGTGAAGTCCGTAATGAACAATTTTTTAGTGTCCGCTAAAATTTTGAAAACTAATCATCGATTTAGTTCGACAGGGAAAGATAATATAAAGTTGCAATCGCAAGTTTTTCAACTTTAAAATGCATAAAAGCTTGCATTAGGAAGAATGTGCGATTAGGTCTGTTCGCGTACTTCAGCAGTAACAGAATTTGGCAGCTGGCTTCTTTTTGCTGCAAAATTTGGCTTGCAGCAAGAGTACAAAAACGACTTTCTGCGAATCTATTTTAATGTATTATAATTGATTCAGGTACGCGAAGAGACCTATTGTCATTAATAGCAATGCTACGAAAATCAATGAAAGATAAATTATAATTTTTGTGCTGAAAAGGTCGATGATTTCGCGGTAGTCAAAATAAAAGTCTGAATATACAAAGTGGTATTGCTTTGAATATCCTTTTGGCAAAAAAAAACTTTAATTTGTTGCTTGCTCTTTGAAAAGTACTATAGGACTTTTGATTCCTAAGAGACTATTTATTTAGCTGCCAAAAACTTCATCTTGTGGAATAGAACTTCGCTTTTGGCCGACCCAAATTTTTATGTTACGAGCCGTCACTGATCGATCCAAAAGTACAACAAGAGTTCAAGCTAGGCGGGCTGGCTTGGAGCTTTATACTGTGCACGCCCGACAAACTGAAATATCCGTTGCTAGTCGATGCTCTAATTGATATTTTGTCAGTTACGGATATATGTGCGAATAGTATACCATATCATACATTTTGCTCGGTACATTACTGCTTCAGCTTGTGTTGGAAGTTACTTTTGGGATTGCCTCCTTCAACACCCTACGTGGAGGCTCTAATGCACCATAAGGTTCCCAATTTGCACTCGCTCGTTTGGTCCATCCGATGTCGTCATCCGGCTGGAACGTCACATTACCTTATTGTCAACAGTCTTATTAAGCAGCGGAAGATACTTACAGCCCGCAGTACTATTTCCTTGTAGCAGTCGGAAAAATCCGTGACTCAGTTGATGTTGCTTTCGCGGCTTTTATTATTTTTAGAGTACCTTATGAAGCATTTGTACAATGCGCCGACTATGCTCTTGGAGCAAGTTCGTTGGAATTTATTCAGTGTTATTACATTGGATGCCAGCCAGAAGATAACAGATTACTTGAACAACAAAACAAAACTAGTGTCGTTTTGTCGAAAAGATATCGAAGATAAACATAAGAAACTATCACCAGAATATTTAAGCGGTAAGTATAGTTAGTCGTTTCATTTGAATTCTGTGAAGATGATTTGTATTGAACTGTTGGTTTTGCCGGAGTAAAGCCGAAATTCTCTTCATTGACAGTAATCGATCCAAAAGTACAACAAGAGTTCAAGCTAGGCGGGCTGGCTTGGAACTTTATACTGTGCACGCCCGACAAACTGAAATATCCGTTGCTGGTCGATGCTCTAATTGATATTTTGTCAGTTACGGATATATGTGCGAATAGTATACCATATCATACATTATGCTCGGTACATTACTGCTTCAGCTTGTGTTGGTAGTTACTTTTGGGATTGCCGCCTTCAACACCCCACGAGGAGGCTCTAATGCACGATAAGGTTCCCAATTTGCACTCGCTCGTTTGGTCCATCCGATGTCTTCATCCGGCTGGAACGTCACATTACCTTATTGTCAACAGTCTTATTAAGCAGGGAATGTACACGCAGTATGCGGAGACGTTGTGGAATAGAGTAACAGAGCATGTAAGCGACATTAGATACAGTTTGAAACAAACGCTCTCAGGTCTAGAATTATTCGTGAAAACGTTTCATATTCGTAAGTAACGTAGAGTTTCTATTGTTTGTATTGTTTGTACATAGGTATTTTGCAGATAATCTTCGATTGTCGAAAGTATTACTTCTGGACGCTACTTGGTTCGCAAACCAAATTGGCTCTTGTGACAGCTGATTTTGTGATGATTTATGAATTAGCGGAAGATATTTACAGCCCGCAGTACTATTTCCTTGTAGCAGTCGGAAAAATCCGTGACTCAGTTGATGTTGCTTTCGCGGCTTTTATTATTTTTAGAGTACCTTATGAAGCATTTGTACAATGCGCCGACTATGCTCTTGGAGCAAGTTCGTTGGAATTTATTCAGTGTTATTACATTGGATACCAGCCAGAAGATAACAGATTACTTGAACAACAAAGCAAAACTAGTGTCGTTTTGTCGTAAAGATATCGAAGATAAACATAAGAAACTATCACCAGAATATTTAAGCGGTAAGTATAGTTAGTCGTTTCATTTGAATTCTGTGAAGATGATTTGTATTGAACTGTTGGTTTTGCCAGAGTAAAGCCGAAATTCTCTTCATTGACAGTAATCGATCCAAAAGTACAACAAGAGTTCAAGCTAGGCGGGCTGGCTTGGAACTTTATACTGTGCACGCCCGGCAAACTGAAATATCCGTTGCTGGTCGATGCTCTAATTGATATTTTGTCAGATATGGATATATGTGCGAATATGTAGCATCCAGTAATTTTTATATTTTTCATTTAAAAATTACTGGTCACATATCTCCGACCCACACTGTATGGATCGGAGACGCTACAACATTTTGCAATTGAAACTACCTTTCAATTGCACGAAAACAAAATCCCGCAAGTCCCCCGGGTGACCTTATTGTTGTTTTCGCACAGCCAAGAGAAAATCCCGTTAGATCTTCGTGGCTGTGCAAGTGGCTTGCGAGCTGGGACACTAAAAATCTAGAGAGTCTGTTCTGGGTCGCGGTGCGAAGAGGAGGTTTTGGCGGTCGTGGCCGTGAGAAGGTGTCGAGGGGGCATGCGCTTTGCTCCGGACTAAATTTCGAAAAAAGTGTACGGGGATAATATCTGAGATAGTGTCAGAAAGTTGTAAAAGTGAAGATAGTTAGGATTTATCTGATTTGAACATGCAATTTCTTGTGCAGTATCCTATAGTGTTCGCCTGAGGGAATGTATTCCAAAGTGCCCCTTTAAACTGCCATCTAAATTACACCTCCTTCCCCCCTTTTTATTTGGTTGCCTAACGATTGTATATGGCAGTGTCGGATTAAGGAGGTGCAGTGAAAAGTGAAGCGAAGAGAATTGCGAGTTGGAAAGATCGGCTGACTGAATTAAACCAAGCGCCCCTGGATCAAGACGAGTGAAGTGTGCATATGTGCGCAGTGCAAGTAATCGTGATTCCTCATACCTACGATATCTACGCGCTGAAATGATTTTTCGTGTCTCTTGCGGCAACTGACGTGACGTGCCAAGATTGCGTGTTCGTGACAGAAATTGTGTCAGATGGCTAAATTGAGCAAGTCCTTTCGAGTGGTCTATTGTGAAAGTGAAGAGGGCCAAATAAATTGAGTTCTGCCGCGCGAGTTACAATGCCATAAGCAAACTAATCTGGTGTATATCGTAGAGTAGACGATAAGATGAATCGGGTGGGAGTGTCGATTATGAAAAATTGGTCGCCGGAAAAGATGTCATGCTAGAGCCGCCCGCACGCGATTGTTACCGCCGAACAAGACGAAAACAAAGAAATACAATGCAAAGTGACAAATCGTTGGCGGCGCCGTCGAAGATAATGACGGTGCACCCGAAACATGTGTGAACTATCTCGTCTGTTTGAAATGAACGGCCTCAGTATCAGTGAGAATCAAGTTATCCACCTGCATCGGCCGCTGGCAGGCTTGTCATGCTGCTTTCCGTGCTGTCTTCAACCTAAGGAATTTCCGGCACCGCCTGGCGATGCGATTGGTACTATTGAGCAGGAATAGTCGGTTTGTAATTCACAGGTTGCCAGTCGTCATAATCTTGGGGACGCTGTATCAAGTTTTGAAGGTCAGTGTGTACATTTACAAGTGCGCAGAGGTTGAGTTGCAGGTAGTCGCATTGACTGGCGAACCAATTGGAATAATCTCTAACCAGTGGTTCAGTTTTGTCCGGGAAATGGTTGCAAATGCTGACTTTGCTAGTATCTCCTTCTCTTTAGATGGGGATCTGAAACGTGAAAGTGGTCTTGCTGGAAGCCTGGTTCCTTTAATCGATGCGATGTTCTTGGAAGCTCAAGCCCACTGTTCGTGAGCGGATCGTCTAGGCAGTTTCTACACTCAAAGCTCAAGCAGGCCCGAATCAATTTTACTGTCATTCAATGCGCACAACAAGCGCATAAACAGGCTCGGAAGTGATGTATAATGGCGACTAGCTGATATATAAGTCGGTGCTGGGCAAACGATATTTAAAAATGAGCAGACGGTTTTCTCTACGTGAAATTTAAGTCTATGACATCGAATGTTATGGTGTTACATTACACTCCTACAATTCTGTGATGAAATGATAGGTCGATTTAATCAACGTACCTTTGCCAAAAGAATAATCAGCTTCGTTGCATCAAGTACTTTTGTAACCGCAACTGTGTCACCACGTAATTTCACTTGATATCGATTTTGCTTGTTAATTGATGTACATATGTTCATATGCAATTAAGTTAACTCTAACCTTACAAATGTTTATTATGTAACAACACCTTCACAGAATTATTAATCTGGTGTTATAAATTATGATTTCTTCAAATGTATATGAAGGGCAAGTTATGGTTACTTGATTTTAGAGGGAAATAAGAAGTAAAACATCTGGAGTAACGATTGAGTACGGTTACTTATTAATTCAATGTTAATTCAGTCATTTATCGTTTATTCGGAGCTAGCATTTTAATTTTTTTCAAACTAACGAAATAATAGTAATCCCTCGCAGTCATCAATTTGACTTTAGTTTCTTTTGTTCAAGGTATTTACTAATGGATTGAATTCCAAAACCAAAACCAAACACGCGGCTTTAGGCGCCTAAAACCAGATCGTATTTTTTTGGAAAATTAAGGGGGAAGTTAAAAGCAATCACAAGAAAAAACAAAACAAAACAAAACAAAAACACCTATTAGTAATTACCTATTCTTAGGATTGTACTCGAATCATGGTATTTTCTTATTTACAATTGAATAATAATGAATTGTTAATTTAAAAATCGCAGGCCTTCTTATTGGGCGAAAGCCCGAGAAGTTCTTTTCTCTTTTCAGGGTCCGCGCTTGGCCTGGCTGGCCTCAAAATGACAAATAGTTTTTCGTGATTTTTTTCGGTTTTTTGTCTTTCAGCAGTTTCTTTAAAGGGAGGGATACTGGCCAAACGAGTAGTTTCCGGTTTTTGTGTTAGATTTTTGATATCTCATGGCCAGTATCGGAGGGTGGAGGACCCCAGACCATCGGGGTCAGG
Organism: Nemotelus nigrinus; assembly: GCA_947369275.1. Lineage (NCBI taxonomy): Eukaryota > Metazoa > Arthropoda > Insecta > Diptera > Stratiomyidae > Nemotelus > Nemotelus nigrinus. Next base: position 93,601,598 of record OX376374.1, read on the forward strand.
GCTCCACTAACATCGGGGGCCCGGGGCTGTCTGCCTCACCCAGGTTCCTTAGAAAAGAGAGGTAGCTTTTTCCCTATTTTCCCTTTTGTTAGATTTTCAATTTTCTGGCTCCGTGCGTTGTCACGAGCACTGGGTCTGCTTAGTCAGCCCATGTTGCAGAGCCTGGGTGGTTTCCTTTACGGAGCTATGCCCCCTTTTGGTCCCTGGGTATTTTACATACCAGTTTGCGGCTACAATTCATGACGGATGAATATACGTAGCATCCCGTTTTCTTAGAGAGCAAACCATCCCCATTGTTTAAAGAACCCACCCCAGCCGCTGCGAGCTAGCAAAGCGGCACCCCAGCATCCGTCGGGGTTGGTTAAAGGGTGCTCCGCTAATGCGGACAAGGGGCCTTTACGGCCATTTCTAGGGCACCCTGCTCTCGGGGCAATTCTTTTTTTTGTTTTGCCTCTTGAATGGCATTAGCCATTTCACTTTATGACCTTAGCACTCTTGGTTCTGGACTTCGGTCTGGTTCTAAGTTGTGCTAAGGCCACTCCCACCTTCATATTCGCTACAAATAGTATACCATATCATACATTATGCTCGGTACATTACTGCTTCAGCTTGTGTTGGAAGTTACTTTTGGGATTGCCTCCTTCAACACCCCACGTGGAGGCTCTAATGCCCGATAAGGTTCCCAATTTGCACTCGCTCGTTTGGTCCATCCGATGTTGTCATCCGGCTGGAACGTCACATTACCTTATTGTCAACAGTTTTATTAAGCAGCGGAAGATACTTACAGCCCGCAGTACTATTTCCTTGTAGCAGTCGGAAAAATCCGTGACTCAGTTGATGTTGCTTTCGCGGCTTTTATTATTTTTAGCGTACCTTATGAAGCATTTGTACAAAGCGCCGACTATGCTCTTGGAGCAAGTTCGTTGGAATTTATTCAGTGTTATTACATTGGATACCAGCCAGAAGATAACAGATTACTTGAACAACAAAACAAAACTAGCGTCGTTTTGTCGAAAAGATATCGAAGATAAACATAAGAAACTATCACCAGAATATTTAAGCGGTAAGTATAGTTAGTCGTTTCATTTGAATTCTGTGAAGATGATTTGTATTGAACTGTTGGTTTTGCAGGAGTAAAGCCGAAATTCTCTTCATCGACAGTAATCGATCCAAAAGTACAACAAGAGTTCAAGCTAGGCGGGCTGGCTTGGAACTTTATACTGTGCACGCCCGACAAACTGAAATATCCGTTGCTGGTCGATGCTCTAATTGATATTTTGTCAGTTACGGATATATGTGCGAATAGTATACCATATCATACATTATGCTCGGTACATTACTGCTTCAGCTTGTGTTGGTAGTTACTTTTGGGATTGCCGCCTTCAACACTCCACGAGGAGGCTCTAATGCACGATAAGGTTCCCAATTTGCACTCGCGCGTTTGGTCCATCCGATGTCTTCATCCGGCTGGAACGTCACATTACCTTATTGTCAACAGTCTTATTAAGCAGGGAATGTACACGCAGTATGCGGAGACGTTGTGGAATAGAGTAACAGAGCATGTAAGCGACATTAGATACAGTTTGAAACAAACGCTCTCAGGTCTAGAATTATTCGTGAAAACGTTTCATATTCGTAAGTAACGTAGAGTTTCTATTGTTTGTATTGTTTGTACATAGATATTTTGCAGATAATCTTCGATTGTCGAAAGTATTACTTCTGGACGCTACTTGGTTCGCAAACCCAATTGGCTCTTGTGACAGCTGATTTTGTGATGATTTATGAATTAGCGGAAGATATTTACAGCCCGCAGTACTATTTCCTTGTAGCAGTCGGAAAAATCCGTGACTCAGTTGATGTTGCTTTCGCGGCTTTTATTATTTTTAGAGTACCTTATGAAGCATTTGTACAATGCGCCGACTATTCTCTTGGAGCAAGTTCGTTGGAATTTATTCAGTGTTATTACATTGGATACCAGCCAGAAGATAACAGATTACTTGAAAAACAAAGCAAAACTAGTGTCGTTTTGTCGTAAAGATATCGAAGATAAACATAAGAAACTATCACCAGAATATTTAAGCGGTAAGTATAGTTAGTCGTTTCATTTGAATTCTGTGAAGATGATTTGTATTGAACTGTTGGTTTTGCCGGAGTAAAGCCGAAATTCTCTTCATTGACAGTAATCGATCCAAAAGTACAACAAGAGTTCAAGCTAGGCGGGCTGGCTTGGAACTTTATACTGTGCACGCCCGACAAACTGAAATATCCGTTGCTGGTCGATGCTCTAATTGATATTTTGTCAGTTACGGATATATGTGCGAATAGTATACCATATCGTACATTATGCTCGGTACATTACTGCTTCAGCTTGTGTTGGAAGTTACTTTTGGGATTGCCTCCTTCAACACCCCACGTGGAGGCTCTAATGCACGATAACGTTCCCAATTTGCACTCGCTCGTTTGGTCCATCCGATGTCGTCATCCGGCTGGAACGTCACATTACCTTATTGTAAACAGTTTTATTAAGCAGCGGAAGATACTTACAGCCCGCAGTACTATTTCCTTGTAGTAGTCGGAAAAATCCGTGACTCAGTTGATGTTGCTTTCGCGGCTTTTATTATTTTTAGAGTACCTTATGAAGCATTTGTACAATGCGCCGACTATGCTCTTGGAGCAAGTTCGTTGGAATTTATTCAGTGTTATTACATTGGATACCAGCCAGAAGATAACAGATTACTTGAACAACAAAACAAAACTAGTGTCGTTTTGTCGTAAAGGTATCGAAGATAAACATAAGAAACTATCACCAGAATATTTAAGCGGTAAGTATAGTTAGTCGTTTCATTTGAATTCTGTGAAGATGATTTGTATTGAACTGTTGGTTTTGCAGGAGCAAAGCCGAAATTCCCTTCATTGACAATAATCGATCCAAAAGTACAACAAGAGTGCAAGCTAGGCGGGCTGGCTTGGAGCTTTATACTGTGCACGCCCGACAAACTGAAATATCCGTTGCTGGTCGATGCTCTAATTAATATTTTGTCAGTTACGGATATATGTGCGAATAGTATACCATATCATACATTATGCTCAGTACATTACTGCTTCAGCTTGTGTTGGAAGTTACTTTTGGGATTGCCTCCTTCAAAAACCCCACGTGGAGGCTCTAATGCACGATAAGGTTCCCAATTTGCACTCGCTCGTTTGGTCCATCCGATGTCGTCATCCGGCTGGAACGTCACATTATCTTATTGTCAACAGTCTTATTAAGCAGCGGAAGATACTTACTTACTATTTCCTTGTAGCAGTCGGAAAAATCCGTGACTCAGTTGATGTTGCTTTCGCGGCTTTTATTATTTTTAGAGTACCTTATGAAGCATTTGTACAATGCGCCGACTATGCTCTTGGAGCAAGTTCGTTGGAATTTATTCAGTGTTATTACATTGGATACCAGCCAGAAGATAACAGATTACTTGAACAACAAAGCAAAACTAGTGTCGTTTTGTCGTAAAGATATCGAAGATAAACATAAGAAACTATCACCAGAATATTTAAGCGGTAAGTATAGTTAGTCGTTTCATTTGAATTCTGTGAAGATGATTTGTATTGAACTGTTGGTTTTGCAGGAGTAAAGCCGAAATTCTCTTCATTGACAGTAATCGATCCAAAAGTACAACAAGAGTTCAAGCTAGGCGGGCTGGCTTGGAACTTTATACTGTGCACGCCCGACAAACTGAAATATCCGTTGCTGGTCGATGCTCTAATTGATATTTTGTAAGTTACGGATATATGTGCGAATAGTATACCATATCATACATTATGCTCGGTACATTACTGCTTCAGCTTGTGTTGGTAGTTACTTTTGGGATTGCCGCCTTCAACACCCCACGAGGAGGCTCTAATGCACGATAAGGTTCCCAATTTGCACTCGCGCGTTTGGTCCATCCGATGTCTTCATCCGGCTGGAACGTCACATTACCTTATTGTCAACAGTCTTATTAAGCAGGGAATGTACACGCAGTATGCGGAGACGTTGTGGAATAGAGTAACAGAGCATGTAAGCGACATTAGATACAGTTTGAAACAAACGCTATCAGGTCTAGAATTATTCGTGAAAACGTTTCATATTCGTAAGTAACGTTGAGTTTCTATTGTTTGTATTGTTTGTACATAGATATTTTGCAGATAATCTTCGATTGTCGAAAGTATTACTTCTGGACGCTACTTGGTTCGCAAACCCAATTGGCTCTTGTGACAGCTGATTTTGTGATGATTTATGAATTAGCGGAAGATATTTACAGCCCGCAGTACTATTTCCTTGTAGCAGTCGGAAAAATCCGTGACTCAGTTGATGTTGCTTTCGCGGCTTTTATTATTTTTAGAGTACCTTATGAAGCATTTGTACAATGCGCCGACTATTCTCTTGGAGCAAGTTCGTTGGAATTTATTCAGTGTTATTACATTGGATACCAGCCAGAAGATAACAGATTACTTGAACAACAAAGCAAAACTAGTGTCGTTTTGTCGTAAAGATATCGAAGATAAACATAAGAAACTATCACCAGAATATTTAAGCGGTAAGTATAGTTAGTCGTTTCATTTGAATTCTGTGAAGATGATTTGTATTGAACTGTTGGTTTTGCCGGAGTAAAGCCGAAATTCTCTTCATTGACAGTAATCGATCCAAAAGTACAACAAGAGTTCAAGCTAGGCGGGCTGGCTTGGAACTTTATACTGTGCACGCCCGACAAACTGAAATATCCGTTGCTGGTCGATGCTCTAATTGATATTTTGTCAGTTACGGATATATGTGCGAATAGTATACCATATCATACATTATGCTCGGTACATTACTGCTTCAGCTTGTGTTGGAAGTTACTTTTGGGATTGCCTCCTTCAACACCCCACGTGGAGGCTCTAATGCACGATAACGTTCCCAATTTGCACTCGCTCGTTTGGTCCATCCGATGTCGTCATCCGGCTGGAACGTCACATTACCTTATTGTAAACAGTTTTATTAAGCAGTGGAAGATATTTACAGCCCGCAGTACTATTTCCTTGTAGTAGTCGGAAAAATCCGTGACTCAGTTGATGTTGCTTTCGCAGCTTTTATTATTTTTAGAGTACCTTATGAAGCATTTGTACAATGCGCCGACTATGCTCTTGGAGCAAGTTCGTTGGAATTTATTCAGTGTTATTACATTGGATACCAGCCAGAAGATAACAGATTACTTGAACAACAAAACAAAACTAGTGTCGTTTTGTCGTAAAGGTATCGAAGATAAACATAAGAAACTATCACCAGAATATTTAAGCGGTAAGTATAGTTAGTCGTTTCATTTGAATTCTGTGAAGATGATTTGTATTGTACTGTTGGTTTTGCAGGAGCAAAGCCGAAATTCTCTTCATTGACAATAATCGATCCAAAAGTACAACAAGAGTGCAAGCTAGGCGGGCTGGCTTGGAGCTTTATACTGTGCACGCCCGACAAACTGAAATATCCGTTGCTGGTCGATGCTCTAATTAATATTTTGTCAGTTACGGATATATGTGCGAATAGTATACCATATCATACATTATGCTCAGTACATTACTGCTTCAGCTTGTGTTGGAAGTTACTTTTGGGATTGCCTCCTTCAAAAACCCCACGTGGAGGCTCTAATGCACGATAAGGTTCCCAATTTGCACTCGCTCGTTTGGTCCATCCGATGTCGTCATCCGGCTGGAACGTCACATAATCTTATTGTCAACAGTCTTATTAAGCAGCGGAAGATACTTACTTACTATTTCCTTGTAGCAGTCGGAAAAATCCGTGACTCAGTTGATGTTGCTTTCGCGGCTTTTATTATTTTTAGAGTACCTTATGAAGCATTTGTACAATGCGCCGACTATGCTCTTGGAGCAAGTTCGTTGGAATTTATTCAGTGTTATTACATTGGATACCAGCCAGAAGATAACAGATTACTTGAACAACAAAGCAAAACTAGTGTCGTTTTGTCGTAAAGATATCGAAGATAAACATAAGAAACTATCACCAGAATATTTAAGCGGTAAGTATAGTTAGTCGTTTCATTTGAATTCTGTGAAGATGATTTGTATTGAACTGTTGGTTTTGCAGGAGTAAAGCCGAAATTCTCTTCATTGACAGTAATCGATCCAAAAGTACAACAAGAGTTCAAGCTAGGCGGGCTGGCTTGGAACTTTATACTGTGCACGCCCGACAAACTTAAATATCCGTTGCTGGTCGATGCTCTAATTGATATTTTGTCAGTTACGGATATATGTGCGAATAGTATACCATATCATACATTATGCTCGGTACATTACTGCTTCAGCTTGTGTTGGTAGTTACTTTTGGGATTGCCGCCTTCAACACCCCACGAGGAGGCTCTAATGCACGATAAGGTTCCCAATTTGCACTCGCGCGTTTGGTCCATCCGATGTCTTCATCCGGCTGGAACGTCACATTACCTTATTGTCAACAGTCTTATTAAGCAGGGAATGTACACGCAGTATGCGGAGACGTTGTGGAATAGAGTAACAGAGCATGTAAGCGACATTAGATACAGTTTGAAACAAACGCTCTCAGGTCTAGAATTATTCGTGAAAACGTTTCATATTCGTAAGTAACGTAGAGTTTCTATTGTTTGTATTGTTTGTACCTAGATATTTTGCAGATAATCTTCGATTGTCGAAAGTATTACTTCTGGACGCTACTTGGCTCGCAAACCAAATTGGCTCTTGTGACAGCTGATTTTGTGATGATTTATGAATTAGCGGAAGATATTTAAAGCCCGCAGTACTATTTCCTTGTAGCAGTCGGAAAAATCCGTGACTCAGTTGATGTTGCTTTCGCGGCTTTTATTATTTTTAGCGTACCTTATGAAGCATTTGTACAATGCGCCGACTATGCTCTTGGAGCAAGTTCGTTGGAATTTATTCAGTGTTATTACATTGGATACCAGCCAGAAGATAACAGATTACTTGAACAACAAAGCAAAACTAGTGTCGTTTTGTCGAAAAGATATCGAAGATAAACAAAAGAAACTATCACCAGAATATTTAAGCGGTAAGTATAGTTAGTCGTTTCATTTGAATTCTGTGAAGATGATTTGTATTGAACTGTTGGTTTTGCAGGAGTAAAGCCGAAATTTTCTTCATTGACAGTAATCGATCCAAAAGTACAACAAGAGTTCAAGCTAGGCGGGCTGGCTTGGAACTTTATACTGTGCACGCCCGACAAACTTAAATATCCGTTGCTGGTCGATGCTCTAATTGATATTTTGTCAGTTACGGATATATGTGCGAATAGTATACCATATCATACATTATGCTCGGTACATTACTGCTTCAGCTTGTGTTGGAAGTTACTTTTGGGATTGCCTCCTTCAACACCCCACGTGGAGGCTCTAATGCACGATAACGTTCCCAATTTGCACTCGCTCGTTTGGTCCATCCGATGTCGTCATCCGGCTGGAACGTCACATTACCTTATTGTAAACAGTTTTATTAAGCAGCGGAAGATACTTACAGCCCGCAGTACTATTTCCTTGTAGTAGTCGGAAAAATCCGTGACTCAGTTGATGTTGCTTTCGCAGCTTTTATTATTTTTAGAGTACCTTATGAAGCATTTGTACAATGCGCCGACTATGCTCTTGGAGCAAGTTCGTTGGAATTTATTCAGTGTTATTACATTGGATACCAGTCAGAAGATAACAGATTACTTGAACAACAAAACAAAACTAGTGTCGTTTGGTCGTTAATGTATCGAAGATAAACATAAGAAACTATCACCAGAATATTTAAGCGGTAAGTATAGTTAGTCGTTTCATTTGAATTCTGTGAAGATGATTTGTATTGAACTGTTGGTTTTGCAGGAGTAAAGCCGAAATTCTCTTCATTGACAGTAATCGATCCAAAAGTACAACAAGAGTTCAAGCTAGGCGGGCTGGCTTGGAACTTTATACTGTGCACGCCCGACAAACTGAAATATCCGTTGCTGGTCGATGCTCTAATTGATATTTTGTCAGTTACGGATATATGTGCGAATAGTATACCATATCATACATTATGCTCGGTACATTACTGCTTCAGCTTGTGTTGGTAGTTACTTTTGGGATTGCCGCCTTCAACACCCCACGAGGAAGCTCTAATGCACGATAAGGTTCCCAATTTGCACTCGCGCGTTTGGTCCATCCGATGTCTTCATCCGGCTGGAACGTCACATTACCTTATTGTCAACAGTCTTATTAAGCAGGGAATGTACACGCCGTATGCGGAGACGTTGTGGAATAGAGTAACAGAGCATGTAAGCGACATTAGATACAGTTTGAAACAAACGCTCTCAGGTCTAGAATTATTCGTGAAAACGTTTCATATTCGTAAGTAACGTAGAGTTTCTATTGTTTGTATTGTTTGTACATAGATATTTTGCAGATAATCTTCGATTGTCGAAAGTATTACTTCTGGACGCTACTTGGTGCGCAAACCAAATTGGCTCTAGTGACAGCTGATTTTGTGATGATTTATGAATTAGCGGAAGATATTTACAGCCCGCAGTACTATTTCCTTGTAGCAGTCGGAAAAATCCGTGACTCAGTTGATGTTGCTTTCGCGGCTTTTATTATTTTTAGAGTACCTTATGAAGCATGTGTACAATGCGCCGACTATACTCTTGGAGCAAGTTCGTTGGAATTTATTCAGTGTTATTACATTGGATACCAGCCAGAAGATAACAGATTACTTGAACAACAAAACAAAACTAGTGTCGTTTTGTCGTAAAGATATCGAAGATAAACATAAGAAACTATCACCAGAATATTTAAGCGGTAAGTATAGTTAGTCGTTTCATTTGAATTCTGTGAAGATGATTTGTATTGAACTGTTGGTTTTGCCGGAGTAAAGCCGAAATTCTCTTCACTGACAGTAATCGATCCAAAAGTACAACAAGAGTTCAAGCTAGGCGGGCTGGCTTGGAACTTTATACTGTGCACGCCCGACAAACTGAAATATCCGTTGCTGGTCGATGCTCTAATTGATATTTTGTCAGTTATGGATATATGTGCGAATAGTATACCATATCATACATTATGCTCGGTACATTACTGCTTCAGCTTGTGTTGGAATTTACTTTTGGGATTGCCTCCTTCAACACCCGACGTGGAGGCTCTAATGCACGATAACGTTCCCAATTTGCACTCGCTCGTTTGGTCCATCCGATGTCGTCATCCGGCTGGAACGTCACATTACCTTATTGTAAACAGTTTTATTAAGCAGCGGAAGATACTTACAGCCCGCAGTACTATTTCCTTGTAGTAGTCGGAAAAATCCGTGACTCAGTTGATGTTGCTTTCGCAGCTTTTATTATTTTTAGAGTACCTTATGAAGCATTTGTACAATGCGCCGACTATGCTCTTGGAGCAAGTTCGTTGGAATTTATTCAGTGTTATTACATTGGATACCAGCCAGAAGATAACAGATTACTTGAACAACAAAGCAAAACTAGTGTCGTTTTGTCGTAAAGATATCGAAGATAAACATAAGAAACTATCACCAGAATATTTAAGCGGTAAGTATAGTTAGTCGTTTCATTTGAATTCTGTGAAGATGATTTGTATTGAACTGTTGGTTTTGCCGGAGTAAAGCCGAAATTCTCTTCATTGACAGTAATCGATCCAAAAGTACAACAAGAGTTCAAGCTAGGCGGGCTGGCTTGGAACTTTATACTGTGCACGCCCGACAAACTGAAATATCCGTTGCTGGTCGATGCTCTAATTGATATTTTGTCAGTTACGGATATATGTGCGAATAGTATACCATATCATACATTATGCTCGGTACATTACTGCTTCAGCTTGTGTTGGAAGTTACTTTTGGGATTGCCTCCTTCAACACCCCACGTGGAGGCTCTAATGCACGATAACGTTCCCAATTTGCACTCGCTCGTTTGGTCCATCCGATGTCGTCATCCGGCTGGAACGTCACATTACCTTATTGTAAACAGTTTTATTAAGCAGCGGAAGATACTTACAGCCCGCAGTACTATTTCCTTGTAGTAGTCGGAAAAATCCGTGACTCAGTTGATGTTGCTTTCGCAGCTTTTATTATTTTTAGAGTACCTTATGAAGCATTTGTACAATGCGCCGACTATGCTCTTGGAGCAAGTTCGTTGGAATTTATTCAGTGTTATTACATTGGATACCAGCCAGAAGATAACAGATTACTTGAACAACAAAACAAAACTAGTGTCGTTTTGTCGTAAAGGTATCGAAGATAAACATAAGAAACTATCACCAGAATATTTAAGCGGTAAGTATAGTTAGTCGTTTCATTTGAATTCTGTGAAGATGATTTGTATTGAACTGTTGGTTTTGCAGGAGCAAAGCCGAAATTCTCTTCATTGACAATAATTGATCCAAAAGTACAACAAGAGTGCAAGCTAGGCGGGCTGGCTTGGAGCTTTATACTGTGCACGCCCGACAAACTGAAATATCCGTTGCTGGTCGATGCTCTAATTAATATTTTGTCAGTTACGGATATATGTGCGAATAGTATACCATATCATACATTATGCTCAGTACATTACTGCTTCAGCTTGTGTTGGAAGTTACTTTTGGGATTGCCTCCTTCAAAAACCCCACGTGGAGGCTCTAATGCACGATAAGGTTCCCAATTTGCACTCGCTCGTTTGGTCCATCCGATGTCGTCATCCGGCTGGAACGTCACATAATCTTATTGTCAACAGTCTTATTAAGCAGCGGAAGATACTTACTTACTATTTCCTTGTAGCAGTCGGAAAAATCCGTGACTCAGTTGATGTTGCTTTCGCGGCTTTTATTATTTTTAGAGTACCTTATGAAGCATTTGTACAATGCGCCGACTATGCTCTTGGAGCAAGTTCGTTGGAATTTATTCAGTGTTATTACATTGGATACCAGCCAGAAGATAACAGATTACTTGAACAACAAAGCAAAACTAGTGTCGTTTTGTCGTAAAGATATCGAAGATAAACATAAGAAACTATCACCAGAATATTTAAGCGGTAAGTATAGTTAGTCGTTTCATTTGAATTCTGTGAAGATGATTTGTATTGAACTGTTGGTTTTGCAGGAGTAAAGCCGAAATTCTCTTCATTGACAGTAATCGATCCAAAAGTACAACAAGAGTTCAAGCTAGGCGGGCTGGCTTGGAACTTTATACTGTGCACGCCCGACAAACTGAAATATCCGTTGCTGGTCGATGCTCTAATTGATATTTTGTAAGTTACGGATATATGTGCGAATAGTATACCATATCATACATTATGCTCGGTACATTACTGCTTCAGCTTGTGTTGGTAGTTACTTTTGGGATTGCCGCCTTCAACACCCCACGAGGAGGCTCTAATGCACGATAAGGTTCCCAATTTGCACTCGCGCGTTTGGTCCATCCGATGTCTTCATCCGGCTGGAACGTCACATTACCTTATTGTCAACAGTCTTATTAAGCAGGGAATGTACACGCAGTATGCGGAGACGTTGTGGAATAGAGTAACAGAGCATGTAAGCGACATTAGATACAGTTTGAAACAAACGCTCTCAGGTCTAGAATTATTCGTGAAAACGTTTCATATTCGTAAGTAACGTAGAGTTTCTATTGTTTGTATTGTTTGTACCTAGATATTTTGCAGATAATCTTCGATTGTCGAAAGTATTACTTCTGGACGCTACTTGGCTCGCAAACCAAATTGGCTCTTGTGACAGCTGATTTTGTGATGATTTATGAATTAGCGGAAGATATTTAAAGCCCGCAGTACTATTTCCTTGTAGCAGTCGGAAAAATCCGTGACTCAGTTGATGTTGCTTTCGCGGCTTTTATTATTTTTAGCGTACCTTATGAAGCATTTGTACAATGCGCCGACTATGCTCTTGGAGCAAGTTCGTTGGAATTTATTCAGTGTTATTACATTGGATACCAGCCAGAAGATAACAGATTACTTGAACAACAAAGCAAAACTAGTGTCGTTTTGTCGAAAAGATATCGAAGATAAACAAAAGAAACTATCACCAGAATATTTAAGCGGTAAGTATAGTTAGTCGTTTCATTTGAATTCTGTGAAGATGATTTGTATTGAACTGTTGGTTTTGCAGGAGTAAAGCCGAAATTTTCTTCATTGACAGTAATCGATCCAAAAGTACAACAAGAGTTCAAGCTAGGCGGGCTGGCTTGGAACTTTATACTGTGCACGCCCGACAAACTTAAATATCCGTTGCTGGTCGATGCTCTAATTGATATTTTGTCAGTTACGGATATATGTGCGAATAGTATACCATATCATACATTATGCTCGGTACATTACTGCTTCAGCTTGTGTTGGAAGTTACTTTTGGGATTGCCTCCTTCAACACCCCACGTGGAGGCTCTAATGCACGATAACGTTCCCAATTTGCACTCGCTCGTTTGGTCCATCCGATGTCGTCATCCGGCTGGAACGTCACATTACCTTATTGTAAACAGTTTTATTAAGCAGCGGAAGATACTTACAGCCCGCAGTACTATTTCCTTGTAGTAGTCGGAAAAATCCGTGACTCAGTTGATGTTGCTTTCGCAGCTTTTATTATTTTTAGAGTACCTTATGAAGCATTTGTACAATGCGCCGACTATGCTCTTGGAGCAAGTTCGTTGGAATTTATTCAGTGTTATTACATTGGATACCAGTCAGAAGATAACAGATTACTTGAACAACAAAACAAAACTAGTGTCGTTTGGTCGTAAATGTATCGAAGATAAACATAAGAAACTATCACCAGAATATTTAAGCGGTAAGTATAGTTAGTCGTTTCATTTGAATTCTGTGAAGATGATTTGTATTGAACTGTTGGTTTTGCAGGAGTAAAGCCGAAATTCTCTTCATTGACAGTAATCGATCCAAAAGTACAACAAGAGTTCAAGCTAGGCGGGCTGGCTTGGAACTTTATACTGTGCACGCCCGACAAACTGAAATATCCGTTGCTGGTCGATGCTCTAATTGATATTTTGTCAGTTACGGATATATGTGCGAATAGTATACCATATCATACATTATGCTCGGTACATTACTGCTTCAGCTTGTGTTGGTAGTTACTTTTGGGATTGCCGCCTTCAACACCCCACGAGGAAGCTCTAATGCACGATAAGGTTCCCAATTTGCACTCGCGCGTTTGGTCCATCCGATGTCTTCATCCGGCTGGAACGTCACATTACCTTATTGTCAACAGTCTTATTAAGCAGGGAATGTACACGCCGTATGCGGAGACGTTGTGGAATAGAGTAACAGAGCATGTAAGCGACATTAGATACAGTTTGAAACAAACGCTCTCAGGTCTAGAATTATTCGTGAAAACGTTTCATATTCGTAAGTAACGTAGAGTTTCTATTGTTTGTATTGTTTGTACATAGATATTTTGCAGATAATCTTCAATTGTCGAAAGTATTACTTCTGGACGCTACTTGGTGCGCAAACCAAATTGGCTCTAGTGACAGCTGATTTTGTGATGATTTATGAATTAGCGGAAGATATTTACAGCCCGCAGTACTATTTCCTTGTAGCAGTCGGAAAAATCCGTGACTCAGTTGATGTTGCTTTCGCGGCTTTTATTATTTTTAGAGTACCTTATGAAGCATGTGTACAATGCGCCGACTATACTCTTGGAGCAAGTTCGTTGGAATTTATTCAGTGTTATTACATTGGATACCAGCCAGAAGATAACAGATTACTTGAACAACAAAACAAAACTAGTGTCGTTTTGTCGTAAAGATATCGAAGATAAACATAAGAAACTATCACCAGAATATTTAAGCGGTAAGTATAGTTAGTCGTTTCATTTGAATTCTGTGAAGATGATTTGTATTGAACTGTTGGTTTTGCCGGAGTAAAGCCGAAATTCTCTTCACTGACAGTAATCGATCCAAAAGTACAACAAGAGTTCAAGCTAGGCGGGCTGGCTTGGAACTTTATATTGTGCACGCCCGACAAACTGAAATATCCGTTGCTGGTCGATGCTCTAATTGATATTTTGTCAGTTATGGATATATGTGCGAATAGTATACCATATCATACATTATGCTCGGTACATTACTGCTTCAGCTTGTGTTGGAATTTACTTTTGGGATTGCCTCCTTCAACACCCGACGTGGAGGCCCTAATGCACGATAACGTTCCCAATTTGCACTCGCTCGTTTGGTCCATCCGATGTCGTCATCCGGCTGGAACGTCACATTACCTTATTGTAAACAGTTTTATTAAGCAGCGGAAGATACTTACAGCCCGCAGTACTATTTCCTTGTAGTAGTCGGAAAAATCCGTGACTCAGTTGATGTTGCTTTCGCAGCTTTTATTATTTTTAGAGTACCTTATGAAGCATTTGTACAATGCGCCGACTATGCTCTTGGAGCAAGTTCGTTGGAATTTATTCAGTGTTATTACATTGGATACCAGCCAGAAGATAACAGATTACTTGAACAACAAAACAAAACTAGTGTCGTTTTGTCGTAAAGGTATCGAAGATAAACATAAGAAACTATCACCAGAATATTTAAGCGGTAAGTATAGTTAGTCGTTTCATTTGAATTCTGTGAAGATGATTTGTATTGAACTGTTGGTTTTGCAGGAGTAAAGCCGAAATTCTCTTCATTGACAGTAATCGATCCAAAAGTACAACAAGAGTTCAAGCTAGGCGGGCTGGCTTGGAACTTTATGCTGTGCACGCCCGACAAACTGAAATATCCGTTGCTGGTCGATGCTCTTATTGATATTTTGTCAGTTACGGATATATGTGCGAATAGTATACCATATCATACATTATGCTCAGTACATTACTGCTTCAGCTTGTGTTGGTAGTTACTTTTGGGATTGCCGCCTTCAACACCCCACGAGGAGGCTCTAATGCACGATAAGGTTCCCAATTTGCACTCGCTCGTTTGGTCCATCCGATGTCTTCATCCGGCTGGAACGTCACATTACCTTATTGTCAACAGTCTTATTAAGCAGGGAATGTACACGCCGTATGCGGAGACGTTGTGGAATAGAGTAACAGAGCATGTAAGCGACAATAGATACAGTTTGAAACAAACGCTCTCAGGTCTAGAATTATTCGTGAAAACGTTTCATATTCGTAAGTAACGTAGAGTTTCTATTGTTTGTATTGTTTGTACATAGATATTTTGCAGATAATCTTCGATTGTCGAAAGTATTACTTCTGGACGCTACTTGGTTCGCAAACCAAATTGGCTCTTGTGACAGCTGATTTTGTGATGATTTATGAATTAGCGGAAGATATTTACAGCCCGCAGTACTATTTCCTTGTAGCAGTCGGAAAAATCCGTGACTCAGTTGATGTTGCTTTCGCGGCTTTTATTATTTTTAGAGTACCTTATGAAGCATGTGTACAATGCGCCGACTATGCTCTTGGAGCAAGTTCGTTGGAATTTATTCAGTGTTATTACATTGGATAGCAGCCAGAAGATAACAGATTACTTGAACAACAAAACAAAACTAGTGTCGTTTTGTCGTAAAGATATCGAAGATAAACATAAGAAACTATCACCAGAATATTTAAGCGGTAAGTATAGTTAGTCGTTTCATTTGAATTCTGTGAAGATGATTTGTATTGAACTGTTGGTTTTGCAGGAGTAAAGCCGAAATTCTCTTCATTGACAGTAATCGATCCAAAAGTACAACAAGAGTTCAAGCTAGGCGGGCTGGCTTGGAACTTTATACTGTGCACGCCCGATAAACTGAAATATCCGTTGCTGGTCGATGCTCTAATTGATATTTTGTCAGTTACGGATATATGTGCGAATAGTATACCATATCATACATTATGCTCGGTACATTACTGCTTCAGCTTGTGTTGGTAGTTACTTTTGGGATTGCCGCCTTCAACACCCCACGAGGAAGCTCTAATGCACGATAAGGTTCCCAATTTGCACTCGCGCGTTTGGTCCATCCGATGTCTTCATCCGGCTGGAACGTCACATTACCTTATTGTCAACAGTCTTTTTAAGCAGGGAATGTACACGCCGTATGCGGAGACGTTGTGGAATAGAGTAGCAGAGCATGTAAGCGACATTAGATACAGTTTGAAACAAACGCTCTCAGGTCTAGAATTATTCGTGAAAACGTTTCATATTCGTAAGTAACGTAGAGTTTCTATTGTTTGTATTGTTTGTACATAGATATTTTGCAGATAATCTTCGATTGTCGAAAGTATTACTTCTGGACGCTACTTGGTGCGCAAACCAAATTGGCTCTTGTGACAGCTGATTTTGTGATGATTTATGAATTAGCGGAAGATATTTACAGCCCGCAGTACTATTTCCTTGTAGCAGTCGGAAAAATCCGTGACTCAGTTGATGTTGCTTTCGCGGCTTTTATTATTTTTAGAGTACCTTATGAAGCATGTGTACAATGCGCCGACTATGCTCTTGGAGCAAGTTCGTTGGAATTTATTCAGTGTTATTACATTGGATAGCAGCCAGAAGATAACAGATTACTTGAACAACAAAACAAAACTAGTGCCGTTTTGTCGTAAAGATATCGAAGATAAACATAAGAAACTATCACCAGAATATTTAAGCGGTAATTATAGTTAGTCGTTTCATTTGAATTCTGTGAAGATGATTTGTATTGAACTGTTGGTTTTGCCGGAGTAAAGCCGAAATTCTCTTCATTGACAGTAATCGATCCAAAAGTACAACAAGAGTTCAAGCTAGGCGGGCTGGCTTGGAACTTTATACTGTGCACGCCCGACGAACTGAAATATCCGTTGCTGGTCGATGCTCTAATTAATATTTTGTCAGTTATGGATATATGTGCGAATAGTATACCATATCATACATTATGCTCGGTACATTACTGCTTCAGCTTGTGTTGGAAGTTACTTTTGGGATTGCCTCCTTCAACACCCCACGTGGAGGCTCTAATGCACGATAAGGTTCCCAATTTGCACTCGCTCGTTTGGTCCATCCGATGTCGTCATCCGGCTGGAACGTCACATTACCTTATTGTAAACAGTTTTATTAAGCAGCGGAAGATACTTACAGCCCGCAGTACTCTTTCCTTGTAGTAGTCGGAAAAATCCGTGACTCAGTTGATGTTGCTTTCGCAGCTTTTATTATTTTTAGAGTACCTTATGAAGCATTTGTACAATGCGCCGACTATGCTCTTGGAGCAAGTTCGTTGGAATTTATTCAGTGTTATTACATTGGATACCAGCCAGACGATAACAGATTACTTGAACAACAAAACAAAACTAGTGTCGTTTTGTCGTAAAGGTATCGAAGATAAACATAAGAAACTATCACCAGAATATTTAAGCGGTAAGTATAGTTAGTCGTTTCATTTGAATTTTGTGAAGATGATTTGTATTGAACTGTTGGTTTTGCAGGACTAAAGCCGAAATTCTCTTCATTGACAATAATCGATCCAAAAGTACAACAAGAGTTCAAGCTAGGCGGGCTGGCTTGGAACTTTATACTGTGCACGCCCGACAAACTGAAATATCCGTTGCTGGTCGATGCTCTAATTGATATTTTGTCAGTTACGGGTATATGTGCGAATAGTATACCATATCATACATTATGCTCAGTACATTACTGCTTCAGCTTGTGTTGGAAGTTACTTTTGGGATTGCCTCCTTCAAAAACCCCACGTGGAGGCTCTAATGCACGATAAGGTTCCCAATTTGCACTTGCTCGTTTGGTCCATCCGATGTCGTCATGCGGCTGGAACGTCACATTACCTTATTGTCAACAGTCTTATTAAGCAGCGGAAGATACTTACAGCCCGCAGTACTATTTCCTTGTACCAGTCGGAAAAATCCGTGACTCATTTGATATTGCTTTCGCGGCTTTTATTATTTTTAGAGTACCTTATGAAGCATTTGTACAATGCGCCGACTATGCTCTTGGAGCAAGTTTGTTGGAATTTATTCAGTGTTATTACATTGGATACCAGCCAGAAGATAACAGATTACTTGAACAACAAAACAAAACTAGTGTGGTTTTGCCGTAAAGATATCGAAGATAAACATAAGAAACTATCACCAGAATATTTAAGCGGTAAGTATAGTTAGTCGTTTCATTTGAATTCTGTGAAGATGATTTGTACTGAACTGTTATGTTTGCAGGAGTAAAGCCGAAATTCTCTTCATTGACAGTAATCGATCAGAAAGTACAACAAGAGTTCAAGCTAGGCGGGCTGGCTTGGAACTTTATACTGTGCACGCCCGACAAACTGAAATATCCGTTGCTGGTCGATGCTCTAATTGATATTTTGTCAGTTACGGATATATGTGCGAATAGTATACCATATCATACTTTATGCTCGGTACATTACTGCTTCAGCTTGTGTTGGAAGTTACTTTTGGGATTGCCTCCTTCAACACCCCACGTGGAGGCTCTAATGCACGATAAGGTTCCCAATTTGCACTCGCTCGTTTGGTCCATCCGATATCGTCATCCGGCTGGAACGTCACATTACCTTATTGTCAACAGTTTTATTAAGCAGCGGAAGATACTTACAGCCCGCAGTACTATTTCCTTGTAGCAGTCGGAAAAATCCGCGACTCAGTTGATGTTGCTTTCGCGGCTTTTATTATTTTTAGAGTACCTTATGAAGCATTTGTACAATGCGCCAACTATGCTCTTGGAGCAAGTTTTATTCAGTGTTATTACATTGGATACCAGCCAGAAGATAACAGATTACTTGAACAACAAAACAAAACTAGTGTTGTTTTGTCGTAAAGATATCGAAGATAAACATAAGAAACTATCACCAGAATATTTAAGCGGTAAGTATAGTTAGTCGTTTCATTTGAATTCTGTGAAGATGATTGGTATTGAACTGTTGGTTTTGCAGGAGTAAAGCCGAAATTCTCTTCATTGACAGTTATCGATCCAAAAGTACAACAAGAGTTCAAGCTAGGCGGGCTGGCTTGGAGCTTTATACTGTGCACGCCCGACAAACTGAAATATCCGTTGCTAGTCGATGCTCTAATTGATATTTTGTCAGTTACGGATATATGTGCGAATAGTATACCATATCATACATTTTGCTCGGTACATTACTGCTTCAGCTTGTGTTGGAAGTTACTTTTGGGATTGCCTCCTTCAACACCCTACGTGGAGGCTCTAATGCACCATAAGGTTCCCAATTTGCACTCGCTCGTTTGGTCCATCCGATGTCGTCATCCGGCTGGAACGTCACATTACCTTATTGTCAACAGTCTTATTAAGCAGCGGAAGATACTTACAGCCCGCAGTACTATTTCCTTGTAGCAGTCGGAAAAATCCGTGACTCAGTTGATGTTGCTTTCGCGGCTTTTATTATTTTTAGAGTACCTTATGAAGCATTTGTACAATGCGCCGACTATGCTCTTGGAGCAAGTTCGTTGGAATTTATTCAGTGTTATTACATTGGATGCCAGCCAGAAGATAACAGATTACTTGAACAACAAAACAAAACTAGTGTCGTTTTGTCGAAAAGATATCGAAGATAAACATAAGAAACTATCACCAGAATATTTAAGCGGTAAGTATAGTTAGTCATTTCATTTGAATTCTGTGAAGATGATTTGTATTGAACTGTTGGTTTTGCCGGAGTAAAGCCGAAATTCTCTTCATTGACAGTAATCGATCCAAAAGTACAACAAGAGTTCAAGCTAGGCGGGCTGGCTTGGAACTTTATACTGTGCACGCCCGACAAACTGAAATATCCGTTGCTGGTCGATGCTCTAATTGATATTTTGTCAGTTACGGATATATGTGCGAATAGTATACCATATCATACATTATGCTCGGTACATTAATGCTTCAGCTTGTGTTGGTAGTTACTTTTGGGATTGCCGCCTTCAACACCCCACGACGAGGCTCTAATGCACGATAAGGTTCCCAATTTGCACTCGCTCGTTTGGTCCATCCGATGTCTTCATCCGGCTGGAACGTCACATTACCTTATTGTCAACAGTCTTATTAAGCAGGGAATGTACACGCAGTATGCGGAGACGTTGTGGAATAGAGTAACAGAGCATGTAAGCGACATTAGATACAGTTTGAAACAAACGCTCTCAGGTCTAGAATTATTCGTGAAAACGTTTCATATTCGTAAGTAACGTAGAGTTTCTATTGTTTGTATTGTTTGTACATAGATATTTTGCAGATAATCTTCGATTGTCGAAAGTATTACTTCTGGACGCTACTTGGTTCGCAAACCAAATTGGCTCTTGTGACAGCTGATTTTGTGATGATTTATGAATTAGCGGAAGATATTTACAGCCCGCAGTACTATTTCCTTGTAGCAGTCGGAAAAATCCGTGACTCAGTTGATGTTGCTTTCGCGGCTTTTATTATTTTTAGAGTACCTTATGAAGCATATGTACAATGCGCCGACTATGCTCTTGGAGCAAGTTCGTTAGAATTTATTCAGTGTTATTACATTGGATACCAGCCAGAAGATAACAGATTACTTGAACAACAAAGCAAAACTAGTGTCGTTTTGTCGTAAAGATATCGAAGATAAACATAAGAAACTATCACCAGAATATTTAAGCGGTAAGTATAGTTAGTCGTTTCATTTGAATTCTGTGAAGATGATTTGTATTGAACTGTTGGTTTTGCAGGAGTAAAGCCGAAATTCTCTTCATTGACAGTAATCGATCCAAAAGTACAACAAGAGTTCAAGCTAGGCGGGCTGGCTGGGAACTTTATACTGTGCACGCCCGGCAAACTGAAATATCCGTTGCTGGTCGATGCTCTAATTGATATTTTGTCAGATATGGATATATGTGCGAATATGTAGCATCCAGTAATTTTTATATTTTTCATTTAAAAATTACTGGTCACATATCTCCGACCCACACTGTATGGATCGGAGACGCTACAACATTTTGCAATTGAAACTACCTTTCAATTGCACGAAAACAAAATCCCGCAAGTCCCCCGGGTGACCTTATTGTTGTTTTCGCACAGCCAAGAGAAAATCCCGTTAGATCTTCGTGGCTGTGCAAGTGGCTTGCGAGCTGGGACACTAAAAATCTAGAGAGTCTGTTCTGGGTCGCGGTGCGAAGAGGAGGTTTTGGTGGTCGTGGCCGTGAGAAGGTGTCGAGGGGGCATGCGCTTTGCTCCGGACTAAATTTCGAAAAAAGTGTACGGGGATAATATCTGAGATAGTGTCAGAAAGTTGTAAAAGTGAAGATAGTTAGGATTTATCTGATTTGAACATGCAATTTCTTGTGCAGTATCCTATAGTGTTCGCCTGAGGGAATGTATTCCAAAGTGCCCCTTTAAACTGCCATCTAAATTACACCTCCTTCCCCCCTTTTTATTTGGTTGCCTAACGATTGTATATGGCA